>BSBN01001899.1:415000-959569 GCA_027924645.1 Cunninghamia lanceolata | reverse complement strand
TGTGGAACTTAAAACTTTAAAAAAATGTAGATAACAAAATATTAATTTATATTAATATGATTTATATAGGATAATGGTTTTTAAAAATATGTAATTATAATATATAAATATTCTTAATTATTAAGAAATGAAATCAAAATCATATTAATTATATATAAAATTCATTATAATATATATTTATAATTAACTTTTAGAATAAGAAAATTGTTTATTATAATTAAAATGTCGAGGACAAGATATTGTTTAATCATGAGATATTTTTTTTTTGCTCTAAAATCATGAGCTTTACTAACATCTTGATAGTGTGGCCTTTGAATTAAGTCATTTATTTTATATTGCTTTCAAATCTGGGGTTTAACGAAGATATTATCTCACCCAATTCATATTTCCATCGCTACCTTATATATTTCCGGTGACTAAAAGGTTATCCATGTTTCTAGTGTCTATTGCACCCACATCTAGATCACCACTTCATTCACTATGTTCTTCTGAGGATAGGACATGTACAAATCCTTTTAGAGCTGGAAAATGCACAAGGTTTCATGAGTGGGAGGTGACCTCATTCACACGTAGGAGAGATTTCTTGTTGCATTGTCTATAGGCAAGTATGACCATCAAGACTTGTAGATCAAATGCATCCTAATGATGCTTTCAGTATTTTTTGAATTCTCCAAACTGCTCACACTATGGGCATTATGGTAATTTCAAAAAAAATATTAAAATTAAAATTTAAAATTTAAATGATATACAATTTTAAAAAATAAAATATATATTTTAAAAAATTATTAAATATTAAGATAAATATTGTAACAATATAAGTAAACTATTTACATTTGAAAAGAAATATTTTTATTTTGGCAAATGAAATTAATAAAGTAAGTAATACAATTAGATTAACTTAAGAAATTAGTTTAGAACGTAAAAATATTTAGTTTCATTTGTGGTAGGAAGATGTTCTAAATTATAATTACATCTATTAAAAGTATGCAATGGGTATGTTGAGATAGCATGTGTCTGGTCCAAGTTCAATCCTACATATATTTTTATTTAATTATAGATTTGTTTATGTTATATTTTTTATATATTTAATAATGTATATTATGTAAAATATAATTACATTGCAAAAACACCCTAATGTGTTGAACCATTCTACTATCAGCTAGATTGATCTACCAAACTATGTACCTGCACGACTTGATAGATTGAATTCACAATTGTCAAAGAATATTGAAGACAACAAGCTCAAGTGTCCTAGATGATTTCATGTAAATTTGACTTGTTCATCAACAACACTCAACAACACATATCACTACATTCTTTCAATTCTACTGATGGATGGACAACAACCATTCACCATCAACAAAATTGTATGCTCTCATCTCAAAAAATTACTTATTAGTTTTTTCAACATGCTATCTTGAAGTACCCATTGACAACTACCTTTCTTTTGGAGGACATGAAGAAAGAAGCATTTAATAAGATCATGGGTAGACCTTCAATCATTGAAGCCATTCTAGTGTCTAGAAAAGAGCACATTCTTGGTAAGAGGTACGTCTCTACAAAGACAAGAATGGAAGAGACACTGAAGCAACCCCATGAAATCAATATCGAATGCAATACTCTCTCTCTCTCTCCCTTTCTCTCTATATATCTATCTCTCTTTTTCTCCATCTTTATCTCTCTATCTCTCAATCTCTTTGTCCCCTCTCTATCTATCTATTTCTCTTTATCTCTTTTCATTTCTATCCTCATCTCTTTCTATCCCTCTATCTATATCCCTGCTTCTTTCTTACCATCTTTATTTCTTGTCACTCTTTCTCTTTGTCTCCCTCTCTATCTGTCCATTTCTCTATATCTCTCTTCACTTCTATCTTCATCTCTATATCCCTCTGTCTCTATCTCCCCTTCTTTCTTCCTCTCTCTATCACTCTCTCTTTTTCTTTCACTTTCTTTCTTCCTCTCTCTATCTTTCTACCTCTCAATTTTTCTCTATCCCTCTCTCCCTCTTCTCCCTCTCTAGCTATCTATTTCTCTTTATCTATCTATCTTTATCTTTATCTCCCTCCCACCTCACTCTCACACACTTCCTCTCTCTATATATCAATATACCCTTTCTCTCCATCTCTATCTATCTCTATCTATCTCTCTTTCTATCTTTGTGCCTCTATCTATATTTATGTTTCTCTCCCTTTTCATTTCTATATATCAATATACCCTTTCTCTCCCTCTCTCTATCTATCTCTATCTATCTCTCTCTTTCTATCTTTTCTCCCTCTCTATCTGTCTATTTCTCTTTATCGCTTTTCATTTCTCTCCTCATCTCTTTCTATCCCTCTATGTATATCCCTGCTTCTTTCTTACCATCTTTATCTCTTTGTCTCTCTTTCTCTGTCTCCCTTTCTCTTTGTCTCTATCTCTTTGGCACTTTGTCTCTACCTCTATTTGTCACTATCTCTTTATAACTTTCTCTCTATTCTATTATCTCTATCTAGCTCTTTATTTATTTATCTCTCTCCGTTCCACTTTATGGCTACCAAGTGAGCTCAGGTCTACTGCATGGACAAGAATCTAGAAAGCTAATGCATGCAAATAGAGTCTACATACCAAACATGAAAGCTCACATTTGAAGTAGATAACATCCATTTAGATTATGAATTTAATTAATTCACAACACTTGAGAAAACAAAAAATGAGTGGGCCATAGGGATACAAGACAATCATCATTCACTTAAAGACAAGGCTCTACAACTTCCCCAACTATTCAGCATACCCATTGCACACCAATGTGTGATTGCTACTTCTACCCTTAGCTCTACTTAAACCTAATTCTATTCCTAATTCAAACCCTTGTCCCAACCTTAATTCTAACTGTAGTTCTATATATAGATATAAATGTAAATGACTTTTGGTGTTTTATTGTAACTATAACCCTAACCCTAATGTTGAGGCCAATACTAACCCTAATCGCAACCCCAACCCTAACCCTGATTCTAATCATGGTTTTAACCCTAATTCTAACTTAAACCATAACCTTGACCCTAATTCTAACCATAATTTTAACCCTAACCCTAAATCCAATTATAATTCTAATCTTGATTTTATCCCTAACCCTAATTCTTACGCCACTACTAATTTAAACCTAAATTATGACTATAACCCTAACCCTAACCTTAATCCATATACCATTGCTAACCCTAACTCTAATTCTAATCCCCTCTCTCTCTTGCTCCCTCTTCCTTTCGCTCCCTCTTCCTCTCCCTCCCTCCCTCTCTCTCTCCATCTCCTTCCCCCTCCCTCCCTCCCTCCCTCCCTCCCCCCCTTTCTTTATTAACATGATTATATATACACCACACTTTATGATAGTGGTGGACACATATTTTGTATGAGAGACATATTTATATACATTTTTGAGATATATATACATATTTTGATAAAACCATTACATTGTTGTGAGATTTTTTTAATGTATGATTTTACATTAAATGCATTTAATTGGCAAGAAGGATAGGGTTGTTATATACAAATGTATAATTTTTTTATGATATTTTAGATTATGATGTGATGTGAATGTATATCCTTTCTCCTTCTTCCCTCTCTCCCTCTCTCCCTCCATCCTTCCCTCTCCCTCCCTTCTCCCTCTCCCTCTCCCTCTCCCTCTTCCCCATCTCAATCTTCTTCTCCCTCTCCACTCCATCCATCTCCCACTCCCACTCCCTCTCCCCCCATCTCAATCTCCCTCTCCCTCTCCACTCCCTCTCAATCTCCCTCTTCCACTCCCTCCCTCTCCCAACTTATCTCCCTTCTTCTCTCCCTCCTCTCCATCCTTCTCCTCCCCCCCCACACCCTCCACCTCCCCCCTCTCTATCCTCCCTCTCCCTCTCCCTCTCTCCCTCCCCTCCCTCCACCTCTCTCCCTTTCCAGCTCCCTCCCTCTCTAACCTACCCACCCTCCCTTCCTGTCCCTTCCTCCCTCTCCCTCTACCTCTTCATCTCCCTCCCTCTCCCTCTCCCTCCTTCCCTCCATCCCTCCCCCTCACCTCTCCCCTTCCTTCCCCCTCTCCCTCCTTCCCTCTCCCTCTCTATCTCCCTCCCCCTTGCTCTCCCCTTTCCCTCTCCCTCCCCCCTCCTCCTTCTACCTTCCCTCCCCCTTCCCCTTCCCCTCCCCCCCCCTTTCTCTCCCTCTCCCTCTCCCTCTCCGTCTCTCCATCCCTCTCCTTCCTCCCTTCCCTCTCTCTCTCACCCTTCCCTCTCACTCTCCCCCTCTCCCTCTACCTTCCTCCCCCTTCCCCTCCCCCTATACCTCCTCCTTCCCTCACCCTTCCCTCTCCCCCTCTCTTCCTTCCCCTCTCCATCTCCCCCTCTCCCTCTACCTCCTCTCTGTCTCCCTCCTCTCCGTCTCCCTCCCCCTCTCCCTCTCCTTCTCCCTCCCTCCCCCTCCCTCGTCCCTCCCTCTCCCTCTCCCTCTCCCTCCCTCCCTCTCCCCGCTCACCCTCTCCCTCTCTCTATCCCCCTTCCCCTCCCCCTCCTCTCTCCCCCCCTCACTCCCCCTCCCCCTCCCCCACTCCCCCTCTCCTCTTCCCCTCCTCTCTCCCCCCCCTCACTCCCTCTCCCTCGTCCCTCTCCCTCTCCATCTCACCCTCTCCCTCTCCCCCACTCACCCTCTCCCTCTCCTTCCCCCTCTCTCTATCCCCCTTCCCCTCCCCCTCCTCTCTCCCCCCTCTCTCCCCCTCCCCCTCCCCCTCTCCTCTTCCCCTCTCCCTTCTCCCCCTCTCCTCTTCCCCCTCTCTCCCTGTCTCCATCTCCATCTCCCTCTCCCCCCTCTCCATCTCCCTCTCCCCCCTCTCCATCTCCATCCATCCCTCTCCCCCTCCCCCTCTCCCTTCCTCCTTCCCTCTCCATCTCCCCCTCTCCCTTCCCTCCCCTTCCCCCTCCCTCTCCCTCTCCCTCTCCCCCGCTCCCCCTCCCCCTCCCCTTCCCCTCCCTCCCCCTCCCCCGTCTGTCCATCTGTCCCTCTCCCTCTCCATCTCTCCCTCTCCCTCTCCCCACTCTCCCTCTCCCTCTCCCTCCCCCTCCCTCTATCTCCCTCTCTCTCCCCCCCTCACTCCCCCTCCCCCTCCCCCTCCCCCACTCCCTCCATCTCCCTTTATTGCCCTCTCCCCCTCTCCTCTTCTCCCCTCCCCCTCTCCGCTTCCCCCTCTCTCCATCTCCCTCTTCCCCCTCTCCATCTCCATCCCTCCCTCTCCCTCCCCCTCTCCTTCTCTCCCTTCCTCCCTCTCCCTCTCCCTCTCCCCCTCTCTCCATCTCCCTCCCCCTTCCCCTCTCCTCCCCCCTGCCCCTCTCCCTCTCCATCTCCCCCCTCTCCATCTCCATCTCTCCCTCCTCCCTCTGTCTCCCTATCTCCCTCTCCCACTCCCTCCCTCTCCAACCCACCCACCCTACATTCCTCTCCCTCCCTCCCCTTCCCTCTCTCCCTTCCTCCTTCCTCTCCCTCTCCCCCTCTCCCTCTACCTTCCTCCCCCTCCCCCTCTCCCTCCCTCCCTCCCTCTCCCTCTCCCTCTCCCTCTATCCCCCTCCCCCTCCCTCTCTCTCCCCCCCCCACTCTCCCCCCTCCCACTCCCTCTATCTCCCTCTCTCTCCCTCCCTCCCTCTCCCCCTCTCCTCTTCCCCTCTCCCCTTCCCCCCTCTCTCCCCATCTCCATCTCCCTCTCCCCCCTCTCTCCCCCTCTCCTTCTCTCCCTCCCTCCCTCTTCCTCTCCCCCCCCTCTCCCTACCCCTCTCCCCTCCTCTCTCCATCTCCATCTCCATCTCTCCCTCCCCTCTCCCCTCTCCCCCTGTCTCCCCATCTCCCTTTCCCTCTCCCCCCTGTCTCCCCCTCTCCTTCTCTCCCTCCCTCCCTCTTCCTCTCCCCCCCCTCTCCCTGTCCCTCTCCCCTCCTCTCTCCATCTCCATTTCCATCTCCTTCTGTCCTTCCCTCCCTCTCCCTCTCCCTCCCCCTCTCCCCCTCTCCATCTCCTCCCTCCCCTTCCCTCTCTCCCTTCCTCCTTCCCTCTCCTCCCCCTCTCTCCCTCCCTCCCTCCCTCCCCCTCTCTCCCCCCTCCCACTCCCTCTATCTCCCTCTCTCTCCCTCCCTCCCTCTCCCCCTCTCCTCTTCCCCTCTCCCCTCTCCCCCTCTCTCCCCATCTCCATTCTCCCTCTCCCCCCTCTCTCCCCCTCTCCTTCTCTCCCTCCCTCCCTCCCTCTCCCTCTCCCTCCCCCCTCTCTCTCCATCTCCATCTCTGTCTCCCTACCCCTGTCCCTATCCCCCCCCCCCCCCCCCCCCCCCCCTCTCTCTCTCTAAGCTCAAACACACCCTTCATACAAACAATAATTGCAAACAAAGTGAATAGAATTTTTAAACATACAATTTGAATGAAATATAAGTTAATGCCAAAGTTCAAATCCATCCTTCACACAAACAATAAATATATCAAATTTGAGTGAATACCAAACACACATTTCACATAAGCAATAAGTAGATTCCAAATTAAAACACACTAAACAAACATATTTAGATTGCAAGTTGATTAATATCACAAAACTAATAATTACAATACATACAAATTGAATCAAACATAAGTTAATGCCAAAGTTCAAATCCACACTTCACACAAAACAATAAGTAGAATCGAAACTAAAACAAACTAAATGAACATATTTAGATTGCAACTTGATTAATATCACAAAAATAATAATTAGAATGTATGAATGTATGAATAAAATATAAGTTAATACCAACAAGGTTCCTCTTGAAACCATGGCTTACGCGCAGAGAAAGGCTCCTCTTGAAACCATGGTTTGGGAAATTTCATCCAACAAGTATTTCCAACAAGGCTACGAAGAGAGTATTTCCAACCATAACACAGTTCAAATAATAAATCAGCGAAGTCCTACAAATCTGTTAATTATACACTGTGTTTCCAACCACGACATTATTTAAACAATAAGTTGATGAAATCCAACAAATTTTTTAGTTAAGCACTTCAAATCCTCAATCTTGGCATACAAATCAGAGAATGGGTCCAATTCAGTCTTGGTTGTTGCATATGTTTGGAAGGGCGGGGAGGCTAAGGCAAAAGGAATGTTGGGCTTAATAAATTTATATTTTTTAAGAGTGCTATGTTGGCAGTGAATCAAATGGCAATGTTCTTCTGGGATTAACTGCCTAGTATTTTTAGATTCTGACTTTTCAAGCCATACTACCAGATTCGGATCCATAAGCAGGGAAAAAATACTACACAGTTGATACCAGAAGCACATTACCAGTTCCGGAATTTATTTGAAATTAATTTCAATGTGGAATCAGACCAAGATAACATTATCAAAAATACAATGGAAGAACAAAAGCATCTCCAACAAGATGACACATAACTGAAACGAAGCCAGAAAAACAGAACAGCATCAACTGAAAAAAACTACAATGGAGTAGTACTGTAAGACTCAACCATATAAATCACGACAATTTTCCAGATGAGTTAGTGCATTTTATCAGCTATCCATAGCTATAGGTACCTGAATATTTTTATTTTCTTACTAGAGAATTCAGCCATATCAAGCTTAAGAATTTGTTCTCTAACATGTTTGGCCTCTACTTCATTGCTGAGAGTGAAATAATAACTGGAGGCTGAAGATGAACGGTTGTTTAAGTTATACCTTTCTGAGATGCTCTAGTCTTTTCAGATGAGAGAAGTTTTATCTTTTCCTTGGCTTGAGAGGACCTTTGGAAGGTCTTACAACCCAATGCAGGCTTCTGAAAGAATGGATGCTAGAGTGATGTGCAAGGCCAAAGCATGGCAGCTGCATTTGATTCCTTGTCTAAACATTTATTTAGTGAAGATAATATATATATTGCACGCTTAGGTCCTTTGCTTTGGTCCATTACAACAGTTTAGTCATTTTGCAGATTTACATGTCAACAAAGAATATGGAAACAGTAACAAAGGTTAGAAAACTGCAGCCTAAATACCAATATGAAAATCAAAGCTCTTAAATATTAATTCCAAGTTGTAGTTTGAAATTGAAGAAGCCTTCACACTTTCATTAAGTTGTCGTGAATAATGCAGGTATGTTCTGCATTCTAGCTTTAGAGTTTGAACATTCTATTGCCAAAAAGACTGCATCACAAACTACATGATGTTTAAATGCACCTGTGTCATCATCTAATTGTCTCCTAGGAAGCATTATGGAAAATTAAGAGAAAAGAATGCCCCTTTCACGAGAATTACAAGGGAAAATAAATTGCCTGAGGAATGCCCTCTATGCTCTTAGAGGCTCAACATGTAGCCTTGCACAGAAGCATGCACAAGTACAAATGGAGGACAACATTAGCATGCATAGTCGAAGATTCCACAAGGCATGCACAAGTAGAAGCATGCGAAAGTACAAGATTCAATAAAGCATACACAAGAACAAGTGGAGCATGCCAAGAGAAAGAATGCATGGTTAAATGTGGAGCATTCCTCAGTTAAGGAAAAAGGAAAAACAGAGACAAAACATGTTCACAAGAATAATAAGTTATCACAAGGTAAGAATGCATAATTACTCATTTAATACTCCTTAAAAAGGGACAAAGAAAAACCAAAGAAACACTCACAAGAATAAAATGCTATCACATAGTAAACCATATGATGGCTACTTACACTAAGTATATATTGTCACCAACAAAATGTAAGGTTTAAGTACGATTCATGGAGCCTTTATGTATCAAGATCCTATGCAGTATTAGAAGCAGGGGACTAGGACTCTGTCCTCCATTTAGTTATTTGCTAGGAGCTAATATTCATCTAAAAATTGAAGGAAAACAATTAATTTTTTAAATCTGATTCACATGCTGCCAAAGGTCATCAAACAATGTGACACATATAAAGTGTTATCATTCAGATTGACACCTTAAGGTTTAAATGAATTTAATCTGTGAAGGGACGTCTCACAAACAGTTTTTAGGATGGTATAAATTATTCCCAGGATGAACAGAAGAAGATAGAAGAAAACACTTAATGGATCCATTTGCCGAAGAGTAATGGATTCACTAACTGAAGAGTAACTATTCCTTGATGATGGGCATGTAGCATGGGATGAGCCAGCTGGGCAGATGAGGCTGGACAGAGAACGATGCAGGGGTTGTTACAGTTAGCCTTTTGCTGGAATCCTCAGTTTCTGTCGGGACTCGGTAGATACTAGAGACTGAAGCAGGGGCTGTTACAATTAGAGTTTCATTGGCATTTACAGTTTTTTCCAGGATTTTACCCACTTTACCGAGAAGCTGGATAGAGGCAGATATCTAAAAAACAAGAAAGTCACCTCATTAGAAACGAGCAAATCAAAATGTTCAGAAGACAGAGTCTGAAAATGCTGCTGCCTATGGATGTGGATATGACAGTTATAAGCTTTCCACTCAATTTCAAACCATTAAATGGTAATAATAAAGAACTTACCCATACAACAGCATGAAAATCTTGGTCTTGGAATTCTTGCTCCAAATCAACCTGAAATTGTCAGCTACAAATCGAATAGCTTCGTCCCAGCTGAGTCCATACTGAATCTCATATAAATATCCTGCTCGATGGGGGAAGGGAAGCCAATATCAGAATAATGTCGGGCTTCTGTTCCATAATCTTCCATGCTCCTTGTAGGCCTGATGCAGGTATAGGGTTTGTTACATAATCGGACTTATTTTTGAAGTAGCTTTTGTTGGTGAAATCGTGCTTTTCTGAACGGTAACATACAGAAATCAAAATAACGACTATCTGGTCGATTTGATCTCATCCCATCCCTCAACGGCTATCTCGTCGATTTGATCTCATCCACAAAATCAAGCCAAGCCACCCCCCACTTTGGTATCCAATAAAAAAAAGGTCCACATTCTTCCCCTTCAAAGTATTTCTCCATCTTAATATTTAGTTGTTTAGTATATTATAAAATTTGTTAGTTGTTTACTATATTATAAAATTTGTAAGAAATTAATGTTATTTGCAATATTTTATATATTAAGGAGATTAGTTGTATGTAATTTTATTTATATATTAAGGAGATTAGTTGTATGTAATTTTATTTATTAAGATGATTCATTATAGACTTTACCATTTTAAAAGTTGTCTTAACAATACTCTAACTTAACTTTTATCTTTAAATTTAATTTTCAACCTCATTTTTAAGATATAAATGGGTTAATTATTCTTTAATACTAATCACAATTTATTAAGTACAAGAGTGTACATTAAAATATATCTCAATTCTTCTTCTTTTTATTTTTCATCCTCATTTTCAAGATATACACAGCTTCATTGTTCTTTAACACTAATCATAATTTATTAGGTACAAGAGTGTAAACTAACATATGTCTTAATTCTTCTTCTTTTTAATACTACTTACTAGGAGAATAAAGATCTTAATAATACTTATGAGGAGAATCAAGATCTCTTTTTAATACTACTTATTGTTATGGACAAAACCTCATAACTCCTTAGCAAGTGGCCTTCCCCTCACTTGTGGTGTGGTCAGGTTTGAACACAAAACCAATATACGTGTTTTCCAACAACTTATCAATCAATCTAGACCATAAGGGCATCTTGATTTGGATTATTATTTTATATAATTTTTTCTTTTACTTTCTTTTATTCATTTTTATAATTTGAAAATATATATAGATCTTCAAACCCTTTATACCAATTAAGTTATTTTAGTAAACACTATTATTATTATGGTGCAAATTACATACCCATGCCCCTTCTCCCTTATGTATTTGACCCACTTTGATTAGAGTGTCATAAATGTAATTACTAGTCTACAAGTGGCATATTCTTACATAAATTCGACTCATGACATCACCATATCTCAATACCGTTATCATTCATAGCCTAAAATCAGTCTCTCTCCCAAGATCTCCTATCTATCACCCTAGACCAAATTCACAGGTTTAGACTTGACCCCATAAGTGCCTCAAAACAATTCTAGGCATGCATGGCATGTCCAATGATGACAACACAACCCCAACACCCTAGGAATTCATCTCTAAATCAATATCTTATCACATGCATGCATATTGATAATATTTAACTAGCCAAAATGTGACAGAATATATCACTTGAGTATCAAAGAGAAATAGAATAATTTAATTAATGTGATATGGGTAGGTATTGAGGGTTGGGAAGCACACATAAAAGTGGGTGGGGGTGTTTATAAGTGGCATTCCAAATCCTCTACATATCTCTTTGCACATTCAATCATGAAACTTTATCTTTTTTCTACACCACATAGTTTTGGATTTTGTCTAAATCCTAAACAAGCACTAAGCCTAGACAATTCAATAAAACAGAGGAACCCCAAAAATAAAGAACAAATTTTCTTACAAAAATGAACTCAAAAGTTACTCATTTACTAATTCAAGTGCAAAAGATTCTAATGTGACATTTAACTTACATTAAAATTACTAGAGCTAAACTTAACAGGCTAATTAATAGTATTTGTCCATATAAAATTCTTATCTATTTCTTTGCAAAATACTCTTACCTTTCAAAATTACACAAATCATTCATATCATGGTTCTTTGATTTGAGTTCCACAAATCACTCATATTTTGTTTGGATCTCTTAGCCTTGTTTTAGGATCTTACTTTTTTAACCCCCAAATTACACTCTTTTGGTTCAAACTTTTCTAATTTAAAAGTAAAAAAAAAAATCATATATTAAAAATTTTATAACTATTCTAATAAGCTTGTAGTCTAAATATTTCCATAATTTGGGTGCATTTCTTTCCAATTTGTAATCTATTTTATATTGTGTTGTGTGAATTTTTACAATACAATTGAATTGCATACCAAAACCCAATTTCTTAATAGTTATATTTTCAATGCAACCTTGGAAATGTTAGTGCTTGTTGAAACAATTTGGTATGTAGATTGTTAAACACTTTTTAATGGTGTTTATTCTTCATATTTTTTTCACCTTGATAATCTTTCATGCCACCATGGGAGATAGAATGCCAACAATTGACATAATTATAATGTTGAAGAATGCCAACAATTGACATAATTATAATGTTGGAGAATTGTATGAGCCTAAGCTCTTTAAAGTAGTATTAATTATGTTTGATAAAATAATTCAACTAAATGTTTTATATGTATTATAGAGTTGATAGAAGTAGAACAATTAATATAGTAGTAAAAATTAAATAAAATAACTTATTCATATTATGAAAAATTACTTTATGTTAATTTCCAATTATTTACTTTATTTTTTAATATTCCAACCAATATGAAATGATTTATGGATACACCCATTAACACCATTGCTAAAGAATACAAAATTAGAGCAAGCCAAAATAATTTTGAGAGATGATTATTTATATTTTTATCAATAGTTATTTTGATTTTAATTTTTTTTGCTGCTTCTTGATTTTTATTTTGTGCTTATAAATATT
Source organism: Cunninghamia lanceolata (assembly GCA_027924645.1). Lineage (NCBI taxonomy): Eukaryota > Viridiplantae > Streptophyta > Pinopsida > Cupressales > Cupressaceae > Cunninghamia > Cunninghamia lanceolata. The sequence continues at coordinate 947,117 of BSBN01001899.1, read as the reverse complement.
TTTAAAAAGAAAACTAAATTCATTTAATCAAGAAAGGGGATTAAAAGAATATTAAAAGTAATGGGATTTGACGGGTGATCAATTGACCCCATGTCATGTGCCATTTTCTTTTGGGAATATATATTATATTGTTTGTAAATTGTAAAAAGTAAATAAAATAACTTATCCATATTATGAAAAATTATTTAATTTAGTTTTTTTAATATTGCAGCAATATGAAATAATTTATGCATACACATTAACACCAACCTAAAGCATAAATAATTTTGAGAGATGATTATTTAAATTCTTATCAATAGTTATTTTGATTTGATTTTTTTGCTACTTTTTGATTTTTATTTTGTTCTTCTTCCTTCTATAATTCATGATTTTATTTTTGGCTTCTTCTTTGTTTCGGCTCCTTCCTTGTTCTACTATAACTTATCTAGTTGTTTTTGGTATTGGAGAGTTGTCAAACATTTATTTTATGTACATATATATATATAATATGTTTTAATTATTAATTTTCATTTGTTGGCTATATTGTAGTGTCCCCTCGTGTTGGCTTGTGATAGTGGTAATTATGCATTGCTCTCTGTCAATCGGAGATAGTTGTTAGTCATTCATTGCATTGATTCAATTATGAGACATTTGATTAATAGGTTATGATTTACATTTATTTTGATCTTGATGAACTACGTTTGACTGACATAATTGGGCATGTGTTATGAGTTATGATGGCATTATTATTATTCCAGTTATGATGTGAATTAATATTATCATGTGTCATTTGATTTGTAGTATTTGAATTCAGATAAAAGTTGTTATGATATTGTTCAAGAGCAGAGATGATGTAGTATTAATTGCTTCGAGTACCCTACTATGCCGTGATTCTTTGACTCTCTATGTGTAGACATATAGGAACTTGATCATATACAACCAACTGGTTGAATGCAGGCTGCAGGTACTGAGCCCTCAACTCCACCTGATACAGCAGGTTTGAGCAGGCTCTTGCACCAATGGGTATCAGTGATGGAGATAACGTGAGGTCTATTCCATTAGGTCGGTCCTTGTCTTTGTTATGGTCTCGAGTCATGTTGTATCACTTGGTCCTTGCTTGGTTATTATTAGTTGTCTTGTGTCATGGTGTAGAGTTGAGTTGTGTTTTATAATGTTTAATTTGTTCATGTGTGGTTGGAAGATACTTTATTGAATTAGTGTTATTAATACTGCTCCTATTTTGTTGTTAGATAATTATTGAAGTAGCTTAAAGCTTTGTTTGACATTCAGGTTAAATTTTATTATATTCTAGAATTAATTATCTCCTACTCAAGGATAGTCATGTCATAATTTGGAATTATAGGTTGTTAATTTATTATGGTGTAGAATAGTCTTGATATGGGAAATAAATGCCTTGAGTTGTCAAATTTTAAATTTGTAGATTTGGAATCTCTATTATTAGTAAAATTTTAAATTCCTCGGGAGTGGGTTATTGGGGAAGGATGCATGTCTGCATTTTTGTGATGAGTTGAATCTTTTAAGGGGAGATCTGGGGAGGAAATGAAGGGGGAGACAACATTGGGAAAAGGAAAATTTATAGTGTTGAAGAAAATCTCGTATCTTCGGCTCTGTACATAGCGGATCATCTATTTGGGAGTTGCTATAATAGGTGCATCTGAACCTATTCTTCATTTCTTAATTTGATTTGTGTGGATATTGTTTCAATCATAAATTGTTTCTTTATCTCTGTTGTTAATATCTGAGTAAAAGGAATTTTAGTCAACCCAGTCTTGAAGGAATTGAATCTTGTTGTTCTCTGTGGAAGTAATCCTTGTTCTTCGTTGTGATTTGAAATCTGCAATAAGAAATACCCTTGTGGTTGATATGAATTAAAATCTCTCTCTCCCTTATGAGTTATCTACATTTTCCATGCTCGCCTGAGTCTAATGTTTCAACCGTAACCTCCTAAACCCTTTTGAATTTGAGAAAACTGCTTGCGTTACTACTCAATATGGGCCATTCTGCACAAAAACCCATGTCCCAGAATTTTGAGATTCATCTTCATATGTGTACAGTTTGAGACAGAAGTTGACTGCCTAGAAACTACTGAAAAAATATGGGTTTGACTGTATCTGTGTTAAATCTGCATTTTGACCATTCCATAGAGGCATTGAACCTCAGTTTTAAATCTAAATTTTGACCATTCCATAGAGGCATTGAACCTCAGTTTTAAATCTACATTTTGACCATTTCCATAGAGGCATTGAACCGCAGTTTTAAATATGCATTTTGATCATGCTATGGAGGCATCCAGTCTCAGTTTAAATCTGCATTTTAGCAATATTATAAAGGCATGGAATGATAATAGATGTTTCTAAATATTTGTTTCTGCATAGAATCAAATCTTTGTGCCATCCACTCATTAAATTTGCCTTTGCATGACAATCCATTCTTTTATTTCCTCTGCTTGTCAATGGTATTATACCATAATCTCTATACACTTGCTGGGTGTGAATCTTCTGTATATAATCTTAATATCATTCTACGAACATAAACTTGTAGATAGAAAAATATGTTTTCTTGCCAGACAATAACTAGATTTGTATAATGGTAGATGCCTTTGTGAATATTCAGTTATGTTTTAAAATCGTCATTTGAGGCATCTCCATTTTAGCTTAAAAGCTTGATTACTTAAGAAAAGTTGCCTTTTCTCTTAACCTACGTAGAATTAGGAAAGGTAACATTCTATTATATTTTCCTTACTTTCTTATAAGGGAGTGGAAACTAGTTTAGAGAGAAAATAGAAATATAGTATGTTATCTTTAAAAAAAAATATATATATTTCCTTATCTTTTAAGAGATTTCTCTCATTATTATGGAATGTTAATTTGTTTAGTAAATTAATAAAATAAGGTTTTAATTTAGTAAGTTGTTAGAGAGAGAGAGAGTTGTGGAAATTATGAAGAATACTTAGGGAAGATGTTTTTAGAAAATTTGGTTAAACTTCTTATTAGATAAAAGAATTCAGAGATATTTTATTCTTTAAATTTAATTTCTTTTATTATTTAATTGAGTAATGTTAGGGTAACTATTTATTATTCATTAGGTATTGTATTTTATTTTATTTATTTATTTTATCCAAAGTAGAATATAGAAATGAATTCGATATTGTGTTTATTTTATTTCATAGTTATTTATGTTATCAGAAATAAGTTAAAATCTCTTAAGTGATGCATAGTAGTATTATCCTTGGTACTCAAGTATTGCTAAGTTCTTGAAATTACATTGTTCATTTGGGTATACAACCTAATGGTGTGTATTGTTAGATATGGTTTCAATGAGTTGTAAATTAAATTATAACCTAATTCTCTATAGTTTTCAGCTAGAAACTTTCAGTTCTAAGCAATGGTTAGGGAACTGCGCATTGCCGGGTTTAGTATGTTCCTTAAGTGAATGAGGAATCATCTTATCTTGGAAGAAATTGCTTAGATTTCTATGAATCGTAGGTAGAGAAAATTTGTATAGGATTTAGTTAGATTTTCAATTAGTGTATAGTGAGAATAGTAGTTGCTTTATCCTTGCATTATCTACTTATAGTTGGTTTCACATTGAAGAAAGATTTTACTTATGGTAAATAAGTAATTATTATTTCTAGTTCATGGGATATTAGTAGTGTATTGATTTCCTTGTTGAATTTTAATTTGCTAGTCATGCTTGTAATATTCCATTTTGTTCTTCGTAAATGGTGGAAATAATTGTTTATGTTTTCTTTTTCTTCATACTTTTATTTTGGAAAACAAAGAATTGTGTTTTGATCATATTACAGAAAATTAAAGTGTCTTCAACTTGGGATTGATTTATTAATGGAATTATTTTATGAGCTTTCCTTGACCTTTATTAAGTAAGGATGTTCAGTTTATGGTTCACCTTTCTTGCCCTACTAATTCCTAAAGTTTTGAAGTTTTACTATTGGTGATAACTTGATGTAAGTTGATTTCTTGATTGAATCTGGAGTCCTTTGAAACTCTTGCTCGATCTCCTCCTTGGTCATAGCTTATGTTTGTATTGGATTGGGGGTGGAGCTTGGTCTATGTTGGTTTGTTGTGAAGTAGGGAATCTTGTGTGATGTCATGGCTGCTTGTTGTCAATGTGGAAGTGTTGACCTTGTCTGATTATGGTTTTCTTTTATCTTTGGTTGTACTTAACTCCAGAGGTGAGGTGTCTTGATCTTTGGTCCAGATAGTGGCATGTCAATGTAATGGGATATCTGGATTTTTGTATCTTGTAATGAATGGGGATGGTCTCTTGAATACTGTACTTGGTTCTTGATGGTATTACTTCAATTTTGAAGAGATTATAAGGAGTTATTGTTGTGGCCTAGTGAATGGTGTAAGTTATGACTTAGATCTGATTGGTGACTTTTACCTATTTGATGTGGTATGTATGTTTTGACCAGAGAATGCTAAGGGAGTGGCTTTCATGTGGGGCCGGTGCCTAGTGAGAGGCTGCCTGGGTAACCCCATGGAAGTTGTAAGCATGTGGAAGATTTAATAATTTAATCTAGAGGGTTGGGGTATTAAAACACTTAACAAGATAAGTAAGAGACCTCGCCCATGCCGTGAGTGCTCTCACAGGCTAAGGATGGATGAGAAGGCCTGGTTGGCAAGGTTGACCTCGTTGTCTCCATGAGAGGACCTGTTGGCTCCGCATGTGTCACCCTACAGGGCCGGTGCCTAGAGAGAGGCTGCCAGGGTAACCATAGATGGGGGCCAACTTCTGGTGATTGATAGCCCTGGGTAACCCATGCTAGGAGCATGCGATGACACTCTCCTTACGCAGTTTAGTTGTTTCTTTTGGTTGTGCCTTTGGAGTGATGTCTTGTCTTGTGCAGGTTGTTGATTTAGTCAGTTGTGTCATGTCAGTTGTCGTTCTTTTATTTTTGGATGTTGTTTTTTGGCTTAGTGAATCCTCGTTGTTATCTCCTAGCTCGGAGGGGTGGACCTCAGGGTTCCACATGGTTGGGTGGCAGAGCTATCCATTGACCTTCCTTGGAGATTCGGTTCGAGTCCTATGCAAAGGTGTTCCAGTTCCAGATTACTTTCCACCCTCAGAGATGTTGTCTACTTTCTTATGTATTATTTTGTAAACTGACGTGATCGGTCTTGTAACCTTGTATTGTAACTTTGTATATATTCTATCTTGCTAATGTAAAAGTTGAACTTATCTGTAGAAGAAGTATAATGTATTTCACTTGTGTGGTTTTAATTTTCTATTCTCTAATGCAGTTGTGTTTCCCTAGAGGAGTTAGAAGTGCATCTTTCTTTATGATGCATATTATATTATCTTGGTTTCTGTTATTGCATTTACTTGCTTCAAAAAAAAAATTATTCTAGAATTTTTGCTCTTGTTAGTCTACTCTCTAGGGTTGCATGATAGGGCATTACATATATTTTTGTAATGTTTATGATTATTATTTTAATATGTTGGCTATATAATTTTTTTAAAATTTAGTTTTGTTAACACACTCATGCCATTACACTCCACCCTGTGCTACACTATAGGTTGTGCCTCTCAGCATAATTAAGATTTATTGATTTCAAATTTGACTTAGTTGAATTAAAATGTGTTATGGTCCTATTTTTTCTTTAGAGCACTTAAGATAGAATTTAAAAATGGAAAGGAGATTTGAAATGAGATCACATCTAAAGTCACATCTAACTCAACTAAGCCCCCTTTAAAATTTAGAAGGCTCACTAAGTTTTTCTTAAGCTAAAAAGATTCTTTGGCTTGATTTAATAGTATCCACACTATATTTCATACAAATTGTAGGGAAATACATTTAGGCATCTAATTATAGGATTATTTACACTATAGTAGGTCCTCTAAGATCTTGATACATTCACAGTAGGAGGGTCTAATGAAGGACAATCCAGCCATGCAACCAATACCAATAAACACATACACAAAATTGAACTCACAATAAGAACTTGACACAAGATATATCGTATGAAAATTCCTCAAAGAGAAAAAAACCTAGCCTTCAAAAGATTCATCATTATAATATTAAATTCTTAACAATTTGTAATATGTCACAAGGGTGTATATATGTTAGGTCATAGTGATATTACAACTAAAACATATAAAATCTTTATTCTCAAACTTTATAATAAATCCTCATGCTCTTTCCTATGCTTAGACTTCCAACGAGCTTTCTTAGCATTCATCCTCTATCATCATGATTCCAAATGATTGTGGGCAACCAATTTATATTAACCTCCCAGCCTCCATAATGATCTACATTGACTGTAGGGTGGCCTAAAGTTCTATACTCCTTGAAAAGTGTTGTCATCTAATGCAAGTTAATTTCTTGGACTAAACCAAATCAATAGAAAAGAAAATTGTGTGATGCCCAATGTTTTCTCCCATGGGTCTAAGAAGTGTTCACATGTCTTCCTTGATTGTCAGAAACCCCAAGTTCTCTAGTGCTAATGGTAAATCTATAATTGCATGAAACTCAACAAGTTTGATATAGGTCCATAAACCCAAATAAATCATTACAAGAATCCAATTCTCTTCAAATATGGATATGACCTATACATACTCCTCAAGAATGGTATATCAAAACTACAAGACTCAAATTCAAAATGTGGAAAAATATGGTGACATCTTCTACAACGAATTGATGAATTAAAATTTTAAATAGATGTTCGATGGTGATGTAGGATTGCTTTTTTCCCCTAAGGATGCTCTTACATCAGACACCTTAGTTATATTCAAAAGTGAGTCCCTCACTTTCTAGAGACAAGAGGGAAACCTAGTTGGTTAACCTTATGCTTGGAAATCTAACTTGAATCTTCTTTTGGCCTTCTCTCCATTTCATAAAATACTCCTCATATTGCCTATTCCTGATTCTTTTCCCAATTCTATATTCTAGTATTTCTTAAATTTCTTCATTTGGTTGTAGTGGTATTGGGTTTTGTCCTTTAATCCTCCATGTTTCTTCCCTTTGAATCCCCCTCATGATACTAGTATAGGTTTGTAATGTTGAATATTGGAGATATACCAAGGTCATCTAATAACTCTACCTCATATGCAAATGTTATCGAAGTCAAATATCCATATGATTCTGCATGGACCAAACTTATTAATTTTCATCTTATTATATGTTCTAGATAGAAATACCTCCTTTCTAAGATATACCATCGCTTCATATCCTAATACAAAATCACTATGTCTTCTAGTTTTGTCCACCTATTGCTTATACTTATCATTCATCTTCTTTAGGTGATCCATTACATCTGTATCTACTTTCTTCATGTGTTCAAAAAACTCCTCTGCCTTTGCACTCCTTTTGTCTTGTTTGCTAATATCTCTTAGTTTTAATATATTATTTGGATTGCTTCCATTAATATATGAAATGGTGTCTTTTTGGTACTCCTATTCACTAAATTGTTGTATGTAAATTTTACTTGTGATAAGACCATGTCTCAATTTCCTACCTTTTCCCCAACCCAAGATCTTAGTAAGTTACCCAAACTTTTGTTTGCCCATCAGTCTGTGAATGGTATGTTGAGTTGAATTTGAAGTCTATTTTCATCTTCTTCCACACGGTCCTCCAAAAGAATCCCACAGACTTAGTATCCTAGATCTAAAACTATACTCTTTGGCATACCATGTAATATTATGACCTCTTTGAAGAATATATTAGCTATGTGTACCACATCATTGCTTTTGTTATGTGGAATGAAGTGCACCATCTTAGAAAAATCTATCTACTACCACCATGATTGAATCATTTTCCCTTTATGTCCTTAATAGGTTCAATACAAAATTCATACATATGTTCTCCCATGGCTTATACGACACCAGTAGTGGTTGGTATAGCCAACATTTTGACTATTTCCTTAGGAAACTTGGTAAGTCCTACAACCTTGAATGGATTTCCTCACATCCTTGTATATTTGTGGCAAAAAATATTTTTTATTAATTGAGGAAATTATCTTGTCTATCTCAAAGTGTCTAGAAAAACCTCCACAATGCTTCTCCTTAATTAGGTTCTCTCTCATAGAGCTCCTCGGTTATGCATAACTACCTTCTTTTGAATATCTCAATTTCAATCAAGTAATCCAACAAATTACTTCTTTCCATGCTTAGCAACTCCCTATATGCCTTCCAAGCCCTCTGCAAAATAATGATCAACTTCATACAAATGTTTTAACTCCTCAAAATCAACTATGTCTACCCTCATTTCTGTTAGAAAATTATGTCTCTACTTAATGCATTAGAAACCTTTTTTGACTGACCACTCCTATGTTTCAGTATAAAAGTGTAACTCTACATGAATTCTACCCACCGCATATGTCTCTGATTAAGTTTACTTTGATTAAGAACTATAATGTCTGACAATTAGTCTACAAAACAAATTCTTTTGGTAACAGGTCATGTCTCCTCATCTTTAGGGCCTACATTATAGCATAAAATTCTTGGTCATAAACTCAATACTGCTTTTTGGCATCATTTAACTTCTCATTAAAATAAGCTATTGGTCTTCCTTCTTGGCTTAACACTAACCCCAATTACATTCCCACTTGCATGAAAATCCACCTGGGATATCTTATTGAAATTTGGCAAGGCTAATATTGGTTGTTCTATTAATTTTCTCTTTAACTGTAGTAAACTTGAATTCCTTCTATCCCTTCTTATTGTTAGTTAGCAATGCAAAAATACTACAAAAAATTCTAATGAACTTCCTGTTAAAAAATAGCCAACCCATGAAAAATATATTACCTCCCCTACATTTGTTGGTGTAGGCCACTCTACAATGGCTTTGAATTTCTCTAGGTTCTATCTTCAAACCTTCCATTGAGATCAGAAATCCCAAATATACTAATTTTTCTCTAATGAAAAGTTACTTTTCTTCAAATTGATCTGCAAGTTTTCTTCTCTCAAGTTTTGTAGTACTAATATGATATCCTCTATGTCACATCCTATTTTCTCTCCTAGTTAATTATAGATTGATAGAATAATTAAAAAAGAGAATTGAACTAAAAATTGTTTTTTGATTTTAATTGAAATGATTTTTTTTTAAATTTTAATCATTTTCAAGTGATATTGATGGTATGTTCTATTGGAGAGATAACATTATTTATTTATTTATTTATTCCTACTTGGGCTTAGAGATGTACATCTTGGTACTTGTTAGTCTTATGCCTTAGTGGATGACTTCCCTTTAAAAACATATTTGATTTAATAAATAAATAATTGGGGAAATTGTAGTGTTGTGCATTGAATTAAATTAATTCTTTTTCTTTTAAATTAAAATTTTGTTGTCTAAGTTCTTTGAAAACACATGTAGCTTTGTGAATTAGAAATTCTTTGATTTGAATTGATTAAACTAGTAAAAAAAAAGAGTTCTCTGAATTTATGTCAACCAAATGTGGAGCCATGTGTTAGTTTGATGAATTTACATCTATTGAAATAGGAGAAATTAGTTTAAGGAATTTATATTTGTCGAAACATGAGAAAGGAGGAAGGAGATGGTAAAAATAAGGGTGGGGGAAGAAAGGAAGTTATGGGAAATTAGGATCGAAATTAAAAAAAAAAAAAGAGGAGAAGAATTGGGAGCTGAACAAGCAAAAACTTATGGGTTTTCAGTGGCTCAAATTTGGCAATATCCTACAGTTGGAGGTATGAAAATGACAATCCTTCCTCTATAAGTGTGAAAATTTATTTGCGCTGATTGAAATTACAGTAAGACAACAATTGTTCAATTTCAAGTTTGAATTCAAAGGTTAGTTTTATTAAAAGACAATTTAATTCTCAAATGATTTGGAATTTGGGTAAATGGAATTTAACTAGAGGAAAGAAATGGTCACTGAAAGTAAAACTTAAGAAAACCCATGATAGAAAAAATAGTTAGGTTCTAAGTAATTGCATAAAAATTCCACTTCTGGGTAAAATATAGAACCCTTCTCTTTCATCAAACATTCACTCAAAATATTAGAATTTTACTATTTAAGATAACATGTAATTACTCAATTGTGTTGAGCTAGTTTAAATGGAAGAAAAATTATTTATATCATGCCTCAAAGCATGCACATAAAACTCTTTATTTTGGGTGTTTAAATGTACAGAAATATTTTTTCCACATATTTGAAATTACCTTTGGAAGAGAAAACTTTAGAATTATTTTAATTGAAACTAGGTCTTTGTTGGGGCAACTAGAAGTAATACACACAACAAAAAAAGAATTGGTTGATCTTTAAATGTCCAAGTAAGGGAGGTGGGAAGGAATTTATTAATTTCTTTTAATAAAAAAATATAAAGCAAATGAAAAAGGATCTGTTCAAATCCAACAAGACATTCCCATGCGCTGGGATAGTGCTTGGAACAGAGAGGGGTGAGCCTCTACAGGCTTCCCCCCCCCCCCCCCCCCGCTCTCTCTCTCTCTCTCTCTCTCTCTTAAAATGGAGAAAATAGTAAGAAGTCAGATTTTTCCTATTTTGTCATAGTATTAAAATGAAATTATGTTATTGTGCTATATTTTTTATTTAAAAAAAAACTCTTTCATAAAACATGAGTTTAAATCTCGCCAAAAGAATGATGGTTGGTATAATTTACTTTATTATTACCATTCCAATTTAAGAATTTAATTTCCAATATAGAAAATCTAAGTCTTTCCTTGCCAAAAGATTTAAAACTCAAGCTAATGTAGATAAGAAATGTATTTTTATAACCATGGATAACCCATGGAATTTTAATTATTCATATGCATTTATTTTATGAATAATGATTGTGATTAATACATCCAAAGTGTTAACATTTTGTCATCAAAGAATGGATTTGATAGTAAGGGAAAACATAATAGTTTTTCTTTGGTATGAGTAGTATAAATATGACAAATGTCAACATTCCCTTGACTAAACGGATTTATTAACATTGAAACACTTTAAGTATTTACATTCTACTATATTATTTTCTTCCATTATGCTATTAAAATTTAGATATATTGGAAGAGATTAAATTTTAGTTATATAATCTATGTTTTAGGCATGCATGAGGTGAGGATGTGGGATTAAATGCTTCACCAAGATATAAATTCAATAGATTGTTGAATTTATTATGTCACTTCTACATGTTTTAGACAATGCATTGCTATATGTTTGCCAAATTTTTCATTAGTTAGAATGCATTTAAACACTAGGTCTCACAAGATTTCATGCATGTCAGCCTCGAAGGGCTAATATCTTCATGATGGTTGCGGTATTCGTGTGATAGCATGGGGAAGTTTGACTTTATGGTAGGGAAGAAGTCAACCCAATGATTCTCTCTCTTCTTTGAGATATGAAGAAGTGTTGGAATTAAGGTGTCTCAACCTTGGTAATTCTCTACATTTGTAATGTTTGTATTTATTATTTAATTGCCTATGTTGTAAATAATTGGAAAATCCATATTGTCATATTGTGGGATGTGGCACGGTGATGTGTCAATCCTACATGGATTATGACAACTTGCTTTTTTGTCCTCACATGAGGAGATAGGAGTCCCACTTAGTGGTAGGAATATTCTGCCATGTGTTTGGCATCTTATATGTTGTGTAAGAATGTTTGACCGAAACGGTTATGACGGATTCCTATGATGAATCTATGACATGTAAGAGTCAAGAATAGAAGGTTGTAAGACAGGTAATGGACATGTGTCATGTAGCATCTTTGAATGAGGCATATTTGGGGGGCCCAAGGTGGAATATGATGTGTTGTAAGAGAATATGCTATTTATAGCATGTGTAGATAGATTCTCTTACAGCTGTAAGTTGTAACCACTATGATAGATTCTATGATGGTCGTAAGTGTCGTAAGAGCATCTGTCATAGCCCAATTTGGAAATAGGCGACCTCTTTGGGATGGGAGTTGTAGACAAGTGTCAGACACATTCTACAATGTTGACCAAGTGTCCCTAGGCATGGGTTTTGGTCCAAGATGCCATATTGGACGTCCATTCCAAGATAGGTCCAATATTGCCTTGTATTTTCTATATATACAGGTGCTTGGAGATGGAGTTTGCATCACAGGTTTACAGGCACTGTTATACTGCCCGGATTGACTCTAGACATGAGTGTCAAAGACCATTGAAGCTTGCATTGCAAGTGTATTGTAAACATTCTTTCAGATTTGTTAATACATTGCGCAGGTTTCTGAATGTGGGGGTTTTTCACCCGATAAGGGTTTTCCCCACCGTAAATCTTTGTCTCTTCTTCTGTCTACTTTCTGGCTCTTGTGTTTTGCTGCAATATCTCATGTTAATGGTTTAACATTTCTGTAATAGTTAGGATAAAGTTGAATTTGCATAGCACTCTCCTCAATAGATTAGTGTAGGAAGTGTTTTCCGCACACCTAGCTTCCTTTAGTTGCTATCAGAGCTTGATCACCTTTTGGTCCTAGTTGGAGGGTAGGGGTTGTTTGAGTTAATCTTAGGTTGATTGGGAGTTTGTGCAGAGCATCTGCATCTTATCGTAGCAAGTAGATGGGCAGGTACATCAGGAAGGTTTGAAGTAGAGAAGTTCAATGGTAGTAATTTTGAGCTGTGGAAGCTCAAAATGGAAGACATGTTAGTTGACCGAGACCTTTGGGAAAGTGTGAATGGAACTAAACTAGCTACAATGTCACAAGATGAGTGGGATGATGTAGAGCAGGCAGCAGAAATATAAAATAGCACAAAAATATTGAAATATATTGAACCAACAGTTGAACTAAAACAACACCATACATCAAGCTACAAAGAGTGGTTGAACCGCCGAACCACATTAACTGTTGAACTTGTTGAACCCTTTTTACTTTTGAACCAATTGAAACCTCTGATTTCATTGAACTTTGAACCGTTTGCCTTTTTGTTAGAACTGCGAACCAAATGAACCTTTGAACCCATTGTAACCAAATGAACTCATTGAACTGATAAACCTTTTGAATCTGTTGAACTAGTTCAACCGTCAGTTTCAACCATTGGCCAGACTTTACTTCTTCGGCCAGACTTTAATCTTTTCCTTTGATAATGATACTTACGCCAATGTACCTTCACACATACATACATTGCTTGACCTCCTATTGCCAGTTCTTCTCATTGTTATTACCAGTCATTCCTTGCATATTACGAAATGCACATTTGTTCATGCAACAACGATATACAATTGATGGATACCACACAGAATGCTTCCTCATACAAATGCAGTATATACATAAACTATTCTGACATACAAATGCAGGATATACATGAAATGCTTTCACATACAACTAAGGTATACACATACACTGTCTGTGACATACAATTGATGGATACTCCCAAACTTGTATCTTCTCAACATGCAATGGCAGGATGTACACATACATCTACGATATACACAAGAAATGTTCCTGACATGTGACTGTCATATATTCATAAAATCCATAACTCCAACATACAAAACCAACGTGCTTTTACCATGTACATTCAATAAACCCAATAACTTCCTCAATAATTTCTGTAACCAAACAACACATAGGAAACAACAAAAATTTAACAAAATAGAAAATAAACTACCTACACAGAGGTCATTCCACTAGTTTCAAAGAAATCCACCAGTGGAACGACTCCAAATGATATCCCCTGCGGTTACACCCAAAACACCAAATCTATTTATTTCCTCTTTCTCAGAATTATATAAATAGATCATTTTTTCTTCTCTTTCTTTTTGTTTTTTGACTGTCTACTACTACTAATAAATACAGGACTTTAGCTATTTTAAAAGACACCTATTTGGACAGTTACACACATGGTGGAAGGTGAACCACCAACAACCACCGATTACAATACCAAATAGTTCGGTTACATTCTTTTTAGTCTTTCTTGACACATATAAACTTAAGATTACTCGGCTAATGACATTTGGACAAAAATAGAATATGTAAGGGAATCTTCTAGATTCGTTATGTTTTGAGGTGCTCCTTCACCATACAACCAACCAACAAAATTTCCAAGTCCCTTAGAAATGTATTTCCAATATAAAACTTCTTTTCTGCATCTCTTTTTGGCTTCAGGTTCTGTCTCTTCTAGCTTCAGACTTCAAATCTGCACATCAGTGACCAACTAACCAACAAAATCAAACTACCATCATTTCAGAGTATCTTCAGGCTCCTTCTACTCCCATTAGTCTAGTACTCTTCAGGTTACAACAAAAACCTCCATGACTAAAACACAATGCTCAAATAGATGTCCATCGTACACGCTGCTTCATAGACTCATTCCTCACGTCCAATAGCAGATCCTGGTGATGCACCTACCACTCTCTCCTCAGTGGCTTCACTCTGCACCCTTCTCCAGCTTAATCTCTATTGGTGAATGGTCTTGACAGACCTCAACCTCATCTGCCCACACACAGGAATCCCATTCCTTCTTACAACTAGATGGCATGAGTATCTACAATAGTCTCAACTCTACTGTCAGCCTTCAAAATACTTTCTTCAATCTCTATCTTTAAAAATGGTCACCACACAAACATTTAACTCTTCATCTGCCTTCAAAAATCAAAATACAGAACACCTCTGCCCAGCTCTTTCTCTAGCTCTGATACCAATTTGATGCATGACCAACACAGTGATATCACTTAAAACAGGTTAAAAACCCATTAAACCCACAAAACCAATAGTACAAATAGGATAATAGTCAAAATGCTTTTAAAACTCTTCAATTATTCTCTGATATCCATATCACCCTGAAATACATAACACTAAACTTTGACTTTGCATATACAATACATGACCTTCTATCGCTGGTAACCTAATGTATCATCTCCCATATTGACCTGATATAGCCAGTCATTACTTGTGTCTAAATCAATGCATATTAACAATGTACATTTGCTACATACATACAACTCCCGATATGCAAAAGTGAGGTATACACCGAATGCTACTCGCATACAAAATGTTTCTTCACATACACAGAAAATGTGAGGTATACACCAGAAAATGTCTCTTCACATACATCTACGGATACTCACAAAATGATTCTCACATACAAATGATATATATACATGAATTGTATCTTTCAACATATAACTGCAGGATACTCATTTACATCCACGATACACACAGGAACTGTTATTCAACCTACCTTAGCAATATACACACAAGATATCCCCCCTCATACACTTGCAATATACTCATAAAATTGTATATTTGGTGATTTACCACCGCATTCACTCCATTAACTTTCTCTGTCAATTGCAACCAAATGAACAACACATAGAAATAACTAAACTTTAATAGAAAACAAACTAAATAACACGGAGGGTCATTCCACTGATTTTGCAGAAATCCACCAGTGGAATGACCCCAAACTACATTCTTTCGATTAAACTAGGACACATACTTTTTTTTTTATTTCTTCAAAACAATACATTCCTTTCTCTCTATGCTCTGTCTGTCTTTTTATATTCCACTCCTCTTCTGATTTTGCTTAACCAAGAAAAAAAACCCTAACTAATCTCACAACACCTATTTGGATTAAGACAGCAAAACTCCAAACAGCTCGACACATTGATTTAATCATCCACATACCCCAATGTCTAATGCTGTCCAAATTGGCTTATGGAATGACCAATTTGATACCAATTTGATGCATGACCAACACAGTGATAGCACTTAAAATAGGTTAAAAAACCCATTAAACCCACAAAACCCAATAGTACAAATAGGATAATATTCAAAATGCTTTTAAAACTTTTCACTTATTCTCTGATATCCATATCACCCCAAAAATGCATAACACTAAACTTTAACAGAAAACAAACTAAATAACACAGAGGTCATTCCACTGATTTTGTAGTGGAAACATAGAAATAGATTAAAATATTGAAATATATTGAACCACCATAGTGGTTGAACCATTGAACCAACAGTTGAACTAAAACAACACCATATATCAAGCTACAGGAGTGGCTGAACCATCGAACCACATTAACCATTGAACTTGTTGAACTCCTTTTTACTTTTGAACCAATTGAACCTCCGAGTTTATTGAGCTTTGAACCATTTTCCTTTTTGTTGAACCGATGAACCAAATGAACCTCTGAACCCGTTGAACCAAATGAACTCATTGAACCGTTGAACCTTTTGAATCCATTGAACTGTTGAACCGGTTCAAACCATCAGCCAGACTTTACTTCTTCGGCCAGACCTTAATCTTTTCCTTTGATAATGATACTTACGCCGATGTACCTTTGTAACATACATACATTGCTTGACCTCCTATTGCCGGTTTCTTCTCACCGTTATTACCAGTCATTCCTTGCATATTACGAAATGCACATTCGTTCATGCAACAATGATATATAATTGACGGATACACACATAATGCTTCCTCATACAAATGCAGTATATACCCAAACTATTCTGACATACAAATGCAAGATATACATGAAATGCTTTCACATACAACTAAGGTATACACATACACTGTCTGTGACATACAATTGACGGAATACTCACAACTTGTATCTTCTCAACATGCAACGGCAGGATGTACACAGACATCTACGATATACACAGGAAATGTTCCTGACATGCGACTGTCATATATTCATAAAATGCATAACTCCAACATACAAAACCAATGTGCATTTACCATATACATTTAATAAA
Source organism: Cunninghamia lanceolata (assembly GCA_027924645.1). Lineage (NCBI taxonomy): Eukaryota > Viridiplantae > Streptophyta > Pinopsida > Cupressales > Cupressaceae > Cunninghamia > Cunninghamia lanceolata. The sequence goes on along the minus strand of BSBN01001899.1, from coordinate 930,465 downwards.
CCCAATATCTTCCTCAACAATTTCTGTAACTGAACAGCAACACAGGAAACAACAAAAATTTAACAGAAAAGAAAATAAACTACGTACATGGAGGTCATTACATTGGTTTCAAAGAAATCCACCAGTGGAATGACTCCAAATGATATCCCCTATGGTTACACCAAAACACCAAATCTATTTATTCCTCTTCTCAGAATTATATACGATTCTTTCTTCTCTTTCTTTTTCTTTTTTCGACTATCTACTACTACTAATAAATATAGACTAGCTATTTTAAAGACACCTATCTGGACCATTTACACACGTGGTGGAAGGTGAACCACCAACAACCACTGATTACAATACCAAATAGCTCGGTTACATTTTTTTAATCTTTCTTGACACATATAAACTTAAGATTACTTGGCTAATGACATGTGGACAAAAATAGAATATGTAAGAGAATCTTTCCAGATTCGTTATGTTTTGAGGTGCTCCTGCAAAATGGGATCTCAAGGCTAAGGGTCTCATAAGACTTAGTCTTGCCAATTCAATGTTGTTAAATGTCCATGAGGAGACCTACTGCAAAACTCCTTTGGAAGAAGTTGGGGGATGTGTATCAAGCCAAATCCTAGTCAATAAACTTTTCCTTAGAAAGAAGTTGTATTCTCTTTGACTAGAGGATGGAGGATCCGTGGATGAGCATATGAATGCCTTTAATATGCTGGTTGCATAATTAACATCTATTGGTGTAAAGATGGAGGAGGAGGATCAGTGTATGACCCTGATTTGTTCTCTACCTGACTCATGGGATCATCTTGTCATGGCAATCGGAAGCACCACATCCACATTCAAAATGGAAGAAGTGGTTTCTTTGTTGTTGTTTGAAGAGATGCGAGAAAGTCATTTGAGGCAGCCAAAGAAGCCTTGCAGTTTGTCAAAGACCCAAGGAGAAAGCGGAAGAAGAAGGACAAGAAAGATGAGATGGGTAGATCCAAATCCTGTGGGAGATCCAAATCTCCTGGAAATTCCAAGGCTCTTTGTTGGAACTGCGGCAAGACCGAGCATTTCTAAAAGGAATGCAAAGAGGAGAAGAAGAAAAAGAAGAAAGCTCCTGATTCAGATTCTGAAAAATCACAAGATGACGGTGATGCTTTCATTGCAGCCCTAGAAACCCATGCATTTGATGATGTGTGGCTAATCGACTCTAGTGCATCATTCCACATGACCTCACATCGAGATTGGTTCACTAAGTATGAGGCATTCAATGGTGGAAAGGTGTATCTGGGTGACGACTCTCATCTGAAGATCGCTAAGTCGTGGAAGAGTCTCTATTTGATTCCCTAATGGTTGAGTGAAGGGGATGTCTAGGGTTATGCACATCCCAGCTTAGCATGGAACCTACTTTCTGTAAGTAGTTTGAATGATGCAGGTGTGCAAGTTGTCTTTTCGAAAGAAGGGATGCAAGATGACTAGAGGATCTATGGTGCTTGCTAAGGGTACTCGGAGAGGTACTTTGTTCAGCTAGAAGCATACATTGCACAATGCAGTAGTTCTTCTGACTCAAGGAAGAGGGCAGCTGTCACTTCATCCCCACCATCTGAATGAACAGTGAAGAAATCTATTGTTTCTAGTCTTGATGGTTGTAATTGTGCATTGGAAGTTAAACTTCCTGTAGAAAAGACAATGTTATGGCATAAGAGATTTGGGCCACATTGGTGAGAAGGGTCTGCGTACCCTGAAAAAATAAGAACCTCATTGAGGGGTTAGATGATTGTAATCTTGAGTTTGACTTTTGTGAACATTGCATTTATGGAAAACAAAACCATGTTCAGGTTTTACTTGAGTTCTCATAAGTCTTCTGGTGTGTTGGACCTTATTCATTCTAATGTGTTTGGTCCTGTTAATGTTCCTTCATTATCAAAATCTATATACTTTGTATCTTTTATAGATTATTACAGTAGAAGGACATGGGTTTATTTTCTTAGAAGTAAATCTGAAGTCTATAGCAAGTTTAACGAGTTTAAAGCTTTTGCTGAAAATTAGACTGGTAAAAAGATTAAATGTTGAGAACTGACAACAGTGGTGAGTTTTGTTCTACAGAATTTGATAAGTATTGCAATGAACTTGGATTGAAAGACATAAGACAACTCCATACACACCGCAACAAAATGGAGTTGCAGAGAGGATGAATAGGACACTGATGGAGAAGGCGGGAGTATGCTTAGTAGAGCTGGTCTAGAACAAAAGTTTGGATTGAAGTGATTGCCACTGCTTGCTATTTGATAAACAGATCTCCTACATTAGCTCTTGTTGGAAAGACACCCATGGAGGTGTTGGTCTAGTAGAAAGCCTTTAGTAAGGCATCTTCATGTTTTTGGTTGTGAGGCATATGCACATGTGCTAGGGAGAAGTGGTCAAAGTTGGAGAACAAAGCTGTTAAGTGTATCTTCATCAGCTATGGTGTTGGTGTGAAAGGATACAAGCTTTGGGACCCCGTGGCTGAAAAAGTGTTGTATGGAAGAAGTGTCATCTTCAGAGAGCTTACACCTTCTTCCACTATTTTGCAGCCAGAAGAAAAAGAAAAGAAAGAGGATGTTGTTCAGTTTCCTCTCACCCCTAAGAACACTGAATAGAAAGACAATGTTGGGCCTGATGATGAGGAGAGCTCTAGCAGCTCTAAAAGCTCAGATGAAGAAGTTGAACCTCAACCTCAGCTCTTGAGGAGGTCTACATGGATAAGAAAGCAACCTGAAAGGTTTGGTTTTACATTGCTTGATTCTAGTTGTGCTTATGCTTTGATTACTAATAGTGATGAACCTAAAACTGTATTAGAGGCTTTGGATATGAAGGATGTAGGTTCTTGGAAGGAGGCCACGGAGGAAGAAATGGTTTCTTTGGAAAAGAATCAAACTTGGGACTTGGTGCCTTTGCCTCTTGGATGGAAATCTGTTGGATACAAATGGGTGTTCAAGAAGAAAATTGGTGCAGATGGCAGTGTTGAGAAGTATAAGGCCAGATTGGTTGTGAAGGGGTATTCACAAGTGGAGGGTATAGATTATGGTGAGATCTTCTCTCCCATTGCAAAGCTGACATCCATTCGATTCCTACTGTCACTCATAGCAGCTTATGACTTGGAGGTAGAATAGATGGATGTGAAGACAACTTTCCTTCATGGTGACTTGGAGGAAGAAATCTACATGTCACAGCCAGAGCATTACATGGTAAAAGGTAAAGAAAATTTGGTTTGCAAACTTAAGAAGTCTTTGTATGGTTTGAAGCAATCCCCTAGGAGATGGTACTTAAACTTTGATGGCTTTGTGTTGTCAATTAGATTTGTGAGATCGAAATCGGATCACTATGTGTTTTATAAATTTGATGGTGATCATATTCTCATTGTTTCACTGTATGTTGATGATATGTTGCTCATTGGGAAGGGTAAGAATATGATTTCTGATTTTAAATCTTAGTTGTCAGCTTAGTTTGAAATGAAAGATTTAGGGGCAACTAGGTACATTCTAGGAATGGAAATCAGAAGAGACAGAATGAACATAAAACTTTGGTTAAGCCCGAGTAAGTATGTGAAGTCCGTGTTGGACAGATTTAGCATGGTAGATTGTAGACCATTGTGTGTTTCTGTTTCTTTGGGGACAAAGTTGTCTGTTGAGGATTGTCCAAAATCTCCTAGTGAGGTGGAGGACATGAGAAAAGTACCTTATGCTAGTGCTATTGGTAGTTTGATGTATGCTATGGTTTGCACAAGACCAGACATTGCACAAGTAGTGGGAGTCCTTAGTCGATTTATGGCTAATCCTAGACGGGTTCATTGGGATGCAGTTAAACGAGTGTTCAAATATTTGAGGGGTACTTCTAAGTATTCCATTTGCTATCATGGTAATGTTTCAGGACCTCCGCATTCTGTTAATATTTGTGGATTTGTGGATTCAGATTGGGCAGGTGACATTGACAGTAGGAGATCCACCAGTGCTTATGTTTTTACACTTTTTAGTGGTGCTATTAGTTGGATGAGTAAGTGACAACCTATTGTTGCTTTGTCCATGATAGAAGTTGAGTATATGGCAGCAACTCATGCTTGTAAGGAAGCCATTTGGCTTAAGAGATTGTGTTTAGATATTGGTGTTGATGCAGGTTAGATCACGATCAGTTGTGATAGTCAGAGTGTAATTTGCCTTGCAAAGAATCTAACTTTCCATGCTAGAACCAAGCACATTGATGTTCAGTTTCACTTTGTGAGGGACATGGTTGAGGATGGAAAGGTAAATTTGGAGAAGGTAGTTACCTTGAAGAATGTTGCAGATGCATTGATGAAATCAATGGGCATAGAGAAGTTCAGATGGTGTTCGGAGTCTATGGGCCTCTCGGCCTATAGTAGTTAAATCATGTTTTTCTATTGGCTCTTACAAGGTGTTCGACAAGTGAGAGAATGTTCAGAATTAAGGTATCTCAACCTTGGTAATTCTCTACATTTGTAATGTTTGTATTTATTATTTAATTGCCTATGTTGTAAATAATTGGAAAATCCATTATTGTCATATTGTGCAATGTGGCACAGTGATGTGTCAATCCTAAATGGATTATGACAACTTGCTTTTTTGTCCTCACATGAGGAGATAGGCATCCCACTTAGTGGTAGGAATATTTGCCATGTGTCGGCATCTTCTATGTTGTGTAAGGAATGTTTGACCGAAATGGTTATGACGGATTCCTATGATGAATCTATGACATGTAAGAGTCAAGAATAGAAGGTTATAAGACAGGTAAGGACATGTGTCATGTAGCATCTTTGAATGAGGCATATTTGGGGGTCCCAAGGTGGAATATGATGTGTTGTAAGAGAATATACTATTTATACCATGTGTATGAGAGATTCTCTTACAGCTGTAAGTTGTAACCGCTATGACAGATTCTATGACGGTCGTAAGTGTCGTAAGAGCATCTGTCATAGCCCATTTTGGAAATACGTGACCTCTTTGGGATGGGACTTGTGGACAAGTGTCAGACACATTCGACAATGTTGACCAAGTGTCCCTAGGCGTGGGTTTTGGTCCAAGATGCCATATTGGACGCCCATTCCAAGATAGGTCTAGTATTGCCTTGTATTTTCTATATATACAGGTGCTTGGAGATGGAGTTTGCATCATAGGTTTACAGGTATTGTTATGCTACTAGATTGATTCCAGACACGAGTGTCAAAGACCATTGAAGCTTGCATTGCAAGTGTATTGTAAACATTCTTTTATATTTGTTAATACATTGTGTAGGTTTCTGAGTGTGGGGTTTTTCACTCGATAAGGGTTTTCCCCACCGTAAATCTTTGTCTCTCTTCTTCTATCTACTTTCTGGCTCTTATGTTTTTCTGCAATATCTCATGTTAATGGTTTAACATTTTTGTAATAGTTAGGATAAAGTTGAATTCACATAGCCCTCTCCTCAATAGATTAGTGTAGGAAGCGTTTTCCGTACACCTAGATTCCTTTCAAGAAGGAGCTTGAGGTGAGAGTGTTGAATATTAGGAACATTGAGGGGGGTGGGGCGAATCAGTGTTCCATAGAACCTTTCGTGCAATTTCACTTTTAACCATTTACCAAAATTAATTAAACAAAAGCACAATATGCAAATGAATAATAACCACAAAGACATAACACATGGACACCAGGATTTTTATGTGGAAAACCCCAAGGTGGGGAAAAACTACAGAGATGATGATGATGTTCAGGCTTGGTCACTCCATGGGCCTAGAACATACTGGCTCACTGCCATCAAGTACAACTAGGTCTAGCAAGCTCACTACCTCAACTCTGAACCTAGAAAGATTACAATAAGGGATGCTAAACCCTAATGGTGGCTCACTGCCAGACTCACTACCAAGTACAAGTAGAATTATATAGGAAATTTGAATACTGCAAAAGCATCTATTAGTATGCCAAGATGCAGTCTCTTAGCAATTGAATTCTGAGTCCTGAGTCATCATCATCACTGATCTTCTATCTCTTCTCTACTATTATCATACTTGCATCATTCACTATCATATCAATGTTGCCTCAACAAAAATTCATTGCTCTTATATATCCGCATCATGATTTGATCTATAATCAGGTCAGTATCCAAAATATGAAACGTGTACATTGAAAGATGTAGCTTGTCAACTCAATCCAATGCATTCTATGCTATATGGACCCAAATCCTTGCACAAGAATATTCATATAGGTTCATACAAAGCATTTAACCACTTAAGACATTGATCCATATAGTTTACCTTATCTACATGAAGATCAAACATGTCTGTCAGCTTCACCCTTAAGAACATACTTGAACAGTTTGACTATCATATCATAACTTGCACTACAACATACCTTCAAAACCATATCCAATGTTCATTACTAACCACTTGACATACCTTGAAAACCATAGAGCTCAGTATGCATTTGTGGAGAAATGCGGACCATTAAATTGTCCCATTCACTGTCTTTGTTATACCTCTATTCATCCAGACTTAGACATTTCTTCCAAGTGACTTCCGGAGGAAGTGAGGACTTGATCACTGGAGTATAACAACACGAAACAATTATGAACATTATACTTGAGCCGCATTTCTAGGTCTTCATCTACAGAAGCACACTGATCCACTTACTGTTCCTTACTCAGTTTGTTGCCCATAGTCATTTTTGCCAACCGGATCTAAATTCTAGTAAGACCATCCAGATTTGTGTCTTCCTTTCATATTGATGAGATCTATGAGCCTTGTTTCCATCAATGACAACATACAAGTCTATACCAGAGCAGTGTCTCTTGCCAACAATATCCCCCTTTGGCATTGATGGCAACACTTAGTGAAAAATGCTTGACTGCTCCCCCTTACTATATACACTTTATTCTCCTACTCCTCCTAAGATGTTTATCTATTTTTCACTGATGTTCTTCTACCCCTTTGACATCAATGGAAAAGGGTGTGTTTTAGAACCAAAAATTTGTCAAGTCTTCAAAATACTTATGTACTTTGTCGCATATTTACATGTACAATCTTCATCTTTATATTACATGTGTTGGAGAATGTCATTGAATATGTTCTTGATCTGTGCCAACTCACCATCCTAGCCTTTCTTGGCATTATCCAAAATCTAGATGTGTCTACTGAGTATAAAAACTAGAGTTTCTACTTTTTGTAAATCTGATGGTGTGGCAATTTATCCAGCAAGCTATGCATTCAGCCACAAGCTTAGTCACTGAATCTAGTTTGGGACTGATTAGTCTTCTCAATTGTCCCATTCTACTCTTTATTTGATACCTTTGATTTATTAAATCATTCAAGTCATTGTGGATTTTGATGACTTGATCTTCTTTGTTGCTGGTTGATTCATGTACCAGATCAAAATTCTTAGAGATATTCATCAGTTTTTCTTCCAATTCCTTGATCTTTTCTTCTATCTTCTTTGTAACTTCTAGCCATGATAAACAAAATTTATATACATCACCAGCTTCTACAATAGCAATTTGAATATTCTGTATCCCATTATCTAGTTGAGTCGTATCATGAGCTATCAACTTTGTCAACTCATCTAACCTTTTCTCATTAAACTCTTGTCTAACTTTTGTTTCAGTAGATTTTTCAAGAGATTCAAGGTGTGTACTTACAGAATGAATTAGTCCCTTGAGTTGACAAGCGGAAGACAGAGAGGTATCCTTCCGGTATGTTGGCACCAGATTTTCCAAAATACTTGATGCATCCTTTATGAGTTCACTATCCTCAATATGGGTCCTCAACATCTATTTTCTTAATTTGGCTTGAGCAACTGAGGCAAAGTTGAGCATCTAAGTAGGAGACATTGTATCCAAGTTTATTGGACCTTGGATTGACTTAGCCTCATCTAGAACTAGTTCATCCTTTTCTAAGAGTTCTTTTACTGCCTCTGTAATGTCTCTTGTTACATTAGAGACCATATTTTTATGTTCTTGCTCCGGAGGATTAATGTTTACTGCCTTGTTTGTGTCCTTTTTCTATTCATCCTCTGTTAAATCCTTTTCAATCTGATGTGTTGTAGAGGAACTGGTTTGAGTCGATGTTATTTATTCTTCTGTAGTCTTCTTGTTAACAGCATGTCCACTATTTGTTGTTCCAGAGAGATAAGAGTTTCTTTTTCTTCACTCATTTGGTCAACTTTATCTCTCTCCTTTTAAATGTTGACTTCTGGAATAGATGTATTATCACCAACATTATTGTTTTCATTGTCAGAGAACGCACCCATTAGATCCACTTCTGTTTCTTTAAATGGGTGCTTCTTAAATTTAGGTCAAGGTCACTCAGTAATATCAACCACTTGCCGAGTTACCATTTCACAATTTTAATCAGATTATCTAATGGGGTTTCAATGAGAATACCTTGTTCTACTGAGTTATGGTTTCCTTTCTTTGAATTTCTCCAAACACTTCAAATCTTGGTTGTCGCTACTCAAATTCTACTTCAATCTCTCTGAACACCTGATAGCTTTGAGTGCAAAGTGATTTTGAGACTAAACTAGTTCCCTTTTATTCTCTGCATGATTTAACCTAATCGTTATTAATGCTTGTTCCAAAAATCTATCTATTCCCTTTTGATAGATACAGTCAATTGAAAATTGCTCTGCAATGTTTCTCATTAGCTTATTTTCTTCCAGTTTTTCTTTCAGAGGATTTATCTTGTTAGATTCTACCACATATCTCCATGCTAGATTCCAGTACCAACTTTTTTGCTGGGGGATTTAGATTTTTAAGACTGCTCTCCTTGATCCAGAGCTGTCAATTTACTTCCCAGAGGAAATATCTACACTAGAGACTGGTGTGAATCCATTCTTGACTTCATTAGCATCTTTCCTAATCTAGATCTTGCTCATTTCATTCTTAGTTTCTACTGGATCAACCTTGTTCTTTCCCTTGACATCTTTCAACCCTATTTTCCCTTTCTCTGTAGGATGGTTTCTTGTTACATTTCTGCTTCTACAGAATTTGGCAAAGTGTCCAGACTTGTTGCAATTGAAACAAACAACATTTTTCTGACCTTGATTTCTTCTATAATTGAGAATTGGTCTTGATCTACATTGATTGGCCATATGCCCAAATCTATTGCATGCCAAACATTGTCCATTGAAGGATTGACCAATCCTTGAATTGTTTGGATAACTTCTTGACACACTTCTACACTCAATTTCATTATGACCTATTTTCTTATAGTTAAAACATTGACCAGAGAAAGATGGAACATTTTGATTAATTTTTCTTCTATATTGAATAGATCTATGGCCATACTTATTGCATTTAATATAGTAACCATTGAAAGATGGGTACCTTTGAGCATTTGGTTGCCTAGCTGGAGGTCTTTTACGTCTTCTTCTTTGATTCCTCACTAGATGGTTTCTGCCTATTCCTTCTTTAGATTTGTCTTGTCTAGAATTTGAAATTTCTCCCTTTTCAAATCCCAAGCCTTGTTTATAATCTGGATACTTTTGACTGGCTAGCAACTTATCAAGTTTTGCAGAGCTTATTTTGAATTTTTTTTGTAGCTATTAGCTGCTTCTAGATCAAATTTCAAGAGCAGAACTTCTTTAAGTAGTTTTTCACATTCCTCTAACTTGTACTTCACAACTTGATTCAAATATTCCTCATTCTTGGTCTTTTCTTCAATCACCTTGTGAAGACTCTCTGTAGATTCACTTGCTTGTTTTAGTTGCTCACACAATTCTTTCCTTCTTTCCTGAGATTTACTAATTTGCTCTTTTAATTTTAGAATGCAAATAAATTAGCTTCTTTGATACTCTCCTCTAAACCCTTGATATTAGCCTTGGAGTTGTCAAGATCTTCTAGAGCTACTTCAAATTGTTCATTATTAAGATATACTTGATTACCAATCTTAATGCTAGTAGGAGGATCTGCTTCAGGATAAGTGAGATACCTTTGTGCTGCCATGAGTAAACCTTCCCAAATCTTCCTCAAGCTATTAGGCTTCTTTCAAGGAACCTTGATTTGATACCAATTGTTGAATATTAGGAACACTGAGAGGGGGGGTAAATCAGTGATCCTTAGAACATTTCATGCACTTTCACTTTTAACCATTTACCTAAATTAATTAAATAAAAGCACAATATGTAAATGGATAATAACCACAAAGAAATAACACATGGACACCAAGATTTTTACATGGAAAACCTAAAGGTGGGGAAAAACCATAGAGAGGATTAGCTCTCAATATATTGCAATCTTTTACAAATGATGATGTTCAGGCTTGGTCACTCCACGAGCCTAGAACATACTGGCTCACTGCCATCAAGTTGGTCTAGCAGGCTCACTGCCTCAACTCTGAACCTAGAAAGATTACAATAAGGGTTGTTAAACCCTAATGGTGGCTCACTACCAGACTCACTACCAAGTACAAGTAGAATTGTATAGGAAATTTAAATACTACAAAAGCATCTATTAGTATGCCAGGGTGTAGTCACTTAGCAATTGAATTCTGAGTCCTGAGTCTCCATCATCACTGATCTTCTATCTCTACTCTACTATTCTCACACTCGCATTGTTCATGATCATATCAATGTTGCCTCAACCAAAATTCATCGCTCTTATATATCTGAATCATGATTTGATCCATAATCAGGTCAACATCCAAAATATGAAACATGTACATTGAAAGATGTAGGTTGTCGGCTCCATCCAATGCATTATATGCTATATGGACCCAAATCCTTGCACAAGAATATTCATATAGGTTCATATAAAGCATTTAACCACTTAAGACATTGATCCATATAATATACCTTATTTGCATGAAGGTCAAACATGTTTGTCAGCTTCATCCTTAAGAACATACTTGAACAATTCGACTGTCATATCAAAACTTGCATTGCAGACCAAATGGGACTTCACAAATCATATCTAATGTTCATTACTAACCACTTGACATACCTTCAGAACCGCAGAGCTCAATATGCATTTGCAAAGAAATGCAGACCATTAAACCGTGCCCTGTTCACTGTCTCTGTTATACCTCTATTCATCCGGACTTTGATATTTCTTCCAAGTGACTTCCAGAGGAAGTTAGGACTTGATCACTGGAATACAACAAAACCAAACAATTATGAACATTATACCTAAGCTGCATTTCTAGGTCTTCACCTGCGGAAGCACACTGATCCACTTACTATCCCTTACTCTATTTCTTACCCATACTTAGTCATTTTTGCCAACCAGATCTGAATTCCAATAAGACTTTCCTTAGTTATATCTTCTTGTCATGCTAATAAGATCTTTGAGCCTTGTTTCAATCAATGAAAACATACGAGTCTATATTGGAGTAGTGTCTCTTGCCAACAAAGAGATTGCACCAATATGCCATAGATGATAATGTATTGAAAATAAAATCATGAAGTATTCATGTATGTAAAAATATTACTTAAAAATATACTGACTCAATGTATGTAATATTTGACTATATTATCAACATTGTGAAATTACAAAATAGTTTGATTTCATAAGTGGCATTTCATATGTATGAAGGGAAACCATATGTTGAATTTCAATATGTGGGTTAATAAGTGTTGTAAAACACTAATTAATATGAAAAGATTCAGTCATTAAAAAGTACTTTTTGAATATCTAATTGTATGATAGAAATACCATGGAAGGAAACTATGAATTTAGTCTTGTGGATTTGTATTATTTTGTTTCTTAGCATAGTGACAATGATAAAATGCGAACATTGAAAAAATTAAAATGATTACATTATATGACATTAATATGTTACTATTAATGCCTTGTACAATTTCTTATATGATTTAAATTTGGTATAACTAACATTCTTAGATTATGGGACTTGATGACCATGGATATGTATAACATGATTTTACAAATCCTTTAAAACTATATATGTTGAAGACTTGTATGTTTAAAAATACTTTCCTTGATGAAAGGTTGTGTTGTTGAACTATAATGCCTTTGCACATTACATAGGCAAGGCCATCTTGGATGAGCCCTTGAGGCCTAGGTCTAGCCTTTAGGAGGGGTACTTTTCATTTTTGTGAATTCTTAAAGTTCTTTGGCCAATAAATGAGATTAAATACTTAAGTAGAGTAAGTTGCAGGTAAATTGAAAACAAATGATCATTTTGATTTATGTTTTTTTGTGATGTGAGTGACATGGAAACACCTTCATGTGTGGTTCTTCTTTTAATAGTAATTGTAAACATACGTGATGTTTCATACAGTACTCTTGTATGAGCCTATAAGGCCATGTTGGTTTAAGGGACTAAGCCCCGAGTGAATTACGAAGCTAATTGTTCAATCCTTTAGCTATTCATTGATAGAGTATGACTGATGTGAGATATTCTAGGGATGTAAAAAAAATTACTCCCTTTCCATAGTAATTATTAATATAATTATTGTTTTGTTGTTATTTATTTGGTTGGATCTTACATAATGATGTGAGATATTCTAGGGATATAAAAATATTACTCCCTTTCCTCAGTAATTATTTATATAATTATTATTTTTTGTTATTTATTTGGTCAGATCTTACATATGGTATCCTATCTCTTGGTTTAGCACTAGGGCCTAGAGTCTACTTCATAGAGTTGCATTTCTCTAAATTTAAACTTTCAGATACTGTAAAATACCACTCTAATAAATCAAAGAGTGAAATAAAACATCAAATAGTAACTATTACTAATTTTACTAACATGCTTTTGCCAAAGCATCTTTTAAGCCGTTGATGGGTAGGTATGTTATAAAAAGAAACCTACCCTTCTCTATTGTTCCATATTTAACAGACGTCCATGCTCTTTCTCAATCTCAACAAAGAGAAATGTAGGAATACATTCACAACATATAACATCAACATTGCATACAAGGGCACATGAAACGTCACTTACACAATTTAAGTCATGCATCTTCACAAGGAAACAATAAAAAATTTGAAGAGGAAACAACAACATGTAATTGAAAACATAAGTATACAAATGGATCAACATTTAAAATGATTTCATGAAAATATGATATTCTTTAAGTCAATTCATAGCTTAATAATTTCACAAAAAATTCAAGTGGCTACACAACCCTTTCTAGGGTCTAGTTCCCCAAACAGTTTCTCGTTGACTGCCACCCACTCAAATTTTCTAAAAGAGTTGAAAATAATCAATCAATAGATTAAAGTTATTGTTAAAAAGGAAGAAAATTGATTTGAAGTGCCTAATAAGATTTACAGGAATCCAAAACTTGATCAAGAGAACTACTTCTTGTCATTACATAGAATCTCAAAAATATCCTATTTCAATGAATCTAACATATTCAATGACTAGAATGAGTTAGTGTCCTAAGAGCCAAAGAAAATAACACTTTCAACTTGGAACACTTGTCATTTATGCTAGGCTAATAATTCACTACATACAACATTCAACAAGAAAACGTCTCACTCTTATGTCATTAGTTAAGATATCTTGCTGAGGTAGTACATATTTAAAAAGGATAGTATGAAATTACCTTGATCCTATAAATCTAACTAGGTATATAACTTCAAAACTATGTTACTTGCCAATGTGTTGATACTTTGAACTTCCTACCAATGGATGTAAAATCACATTTGCATGCTAGGATGAGTTTTGGAACTAATCTCCTTAATGGAAAATAGCACAAGTTATTTCTTAACAATCTTCAATATTTTAATTATTCTTATAGAGGTCAAGAAGTATTCATAACTAATAATAATAATAACACAAGACTATTTCTCCTTTTTTGAATAAAGATACAAGACACACACACACACACACATACATATATATTCAAAATGTCATCTATGATATTTATTAAGAAGGATTTGCAATCTTAAATGACAAGACCTAGAGTGTAATTATATGCAATAAAAGATCAAGTGTCGACTAAGTAAATTTATCTAATTATCCTAGTAATTTTATGTCTAAATAATAAACTCTTCCTAGCTTAGCTACCACAAAGAATCTAAACCAAAACTGGATTAAAACCAAAGAAAAATAATATTGTATTCCATGAATAGGTTAGAAGAGTTTTTAACCTAATATCGCCACCTTGTTGCATGATAAAATTATCAAAATAATTCAATATTCAGAAATGAGAATGAAACATTAGCATCTTGAATAATTGAACTAAAATTTTGAAATACTAAAGTGAAAATTTGTAAATATAAAACAAGATGAAAAAACCAAGCATAGTGCATGTTTAAAGCTATATAATCTTATATTATTTCTCGATATCTTAGTGCACAATAATAAATAATAAAAGAGATACACACCTTATTATATAAGATTCCCTCAGAGACAATACTAAAGGAAAGATCATAGTGTTGCAAGTATGGGCCTAACCTATGTTGTCATTGATGTCAACATACTCTTGTTGCATTGATGTCAAGGATTGGATGAGTTGTATGCTGAGGATATTGAGAAAATTAGTTCTATCAGGAACAGAGAAGAACAATGAAGACAGTAAAGTAAAAATCCCAGCTAAGATGAAGATTAGAGGATACACATCAAAGGGTTTGTAGATATGTGTCTTAAGATGATCTAGTAAAGATTTGAGAGGTCTGCATGAAGATTTGGAGAAGTTATGGCCACTTGAGTAAAACTAGTTTTGGTAAATGTTCAGAGGTGACAGAGTGACACAAATAGGTCCGGTGAGCTCTGGAAATGAAATATCTTGTTCTGCAGATTTGGTGGAGTGTTTAGGAAGTCAATCTGAATTGACAACTCAATTGGTTCATGGTCTGGAGGTCCGCAAGCATCTATTTGAATATGACAGTGATGACAGATTGTGTTCTTGAAGTTCTAGATGAAGGAGAGAATGATTTCAATAATCAGAAGTAGTGTGGATGTTCTTGGTGATTCAGGCAAGCTTGTGGAGGTCTTTTGATTGTGTCCAGTTTGTGTTGGTGGTCCGCATTGAAGATTGAGTTCATAATTGAAGAATTACTTCCAAATGATGATGTTCTTCCTAAGTTTGGCTGATCGGATGAGTTACACATCTTATGGATGATCTTGAAGATGTTCTGCGATGCATGGCATGTTCCTCAAAGAAGATTGAAGTCTCAGATCTATGTAGCCCATAGTGTGTTGATTCGCATGAAGTCTTTTTGTAATTAGTCATGTTGTATTTATGTATTTGATTTGTAAAGTATGCCGACTTGCATGATTATCCCAAAGTCAATGTCTTGTATAAATAAGAGTTGTGAAGTCATTTCAAATGTATCTTGTCAGAGATGAGAGTGTGGTAGAGAGGAGGAAAGCGAAAAGTAGAGCAGAAGTATTGGGCTTAAATGGAACTGACTCAAGCATGGTGAAGATGCTATTCTTCATTTCAAGTATGTAATATTTATTATTCTATAGATAATGTGTCTCCTGTAGGCAGTGGGCCTCTTGTGAACAGTGTGCTTAGGCAGTGAGGCCTAATTGGCATGTGCCATTTTGTTCTTCTTAATCTTCTAACAGAGAATACAATCTTGGGTTAGTCACCTTGTGGTTTTTTCGTTAACTGGGTTTTCCACATTAAAATCTTGGTGTCATATGTGTTAATGTGTTTCTACTCTTGAATTGTTGCATTATGTTTCCATGATTGATTTATCATTATACTGCTGAATTACAAAGAGGATTTAAGTGATTAATAGGAAGAAAGTTTTGGGACAACTAATTCACCCCCCCTCTTAGTTGTCTGTCTTGAATCTAAGAATTGGTATCAGAGCTAAGTTCCTCTAAAAGAGCTTAACCTCTTGAGGAGATCTAGGATGTCTTCCTACAAGAAGGATAGTCCGAGGTTTGACAAAACAAATTTCACTCTTTGGAAAAGCTGCATGGAATGTCACTTGCAATGTATGGGAATGCAATATTGGATCATAGCTTCAAAGAAGTATGTTCCCCCACAGAATGGTCTAAGAACCATAGATGAAATCAGAGATGCTGAAAATAATCTTTGGGCTAAAAAAGATTTACTAAGTGCCTTATCTGATTTAGAGCTGACAAATGTTATAGATCTAAAAACTGCATATGAGATTTGGGAAAAACTGGAACTTCTGCATGAAGGAGACAAATATGTTAAATCTTTCAAGCTACAGAGTCTAAAAGGAAAATTTGAAAACCTGAAGATGAAAATATCACTAAATTTATGCCAAGAGTAAATGAGCTTGTTTGTGCCATTAGGTGTGCTGGTGGAATCTTGGATGAAGATGAGATTGTTGCCAAAGTTGTCAGATCCCTACCTGCTTCTTACAAATACAAGGTTACTGCTATTAAAGAATTCAAATCTTTTTCAAATATCACAAGAGATCAATTGGTTGGAAAATTAGCTACATTTGAATTGGCCAAGTTTGGAGATGCACCCCCCAAGACTGAATCTGCATTCAAAGCTAGTGCCTTTGTAAAAGGCAAACAAAAGTTTGATCTGGGAGAGAACTCTTCAAAGAAGAAATCATGGTATGAAAAAGAAAGAAAAGATTTGGAAGAAGATGAAGCAGAAGCTGCTCAACTTGAAGCCCTTATTGCAAAAAGACTACCAAGAGGATCTGGTAAGTATGAAGGAAAATTACCCTTCAAATGTTTCAACTGCAATAAGATTGGTCATTTTGCCTCAAGGTGTCTGGAAAGATTGTTAAGAGAAAATCTAAACAGATCAAGATTCCAAAAGAAATGTTACTATGTTCATGAAGATGATGATCATGAAGGAGTAACAGATGATGAATAAGAGACATGAAACAAATCTGGAAGTGACTGGGTGTTTATTGCCATCAAGGAAGAAGATCCAATACCCTCTAAATCTATCAATCATAAAATGGTAGAAAGAGCTCTGGCTGCCCAAGTTGAAGAAAAGGATGATTGGGTCATTGATAGTGGATGCTCCCACCATATGACAGGTGATAAAAATAAGTTCATAGATTTGGAAAGATATGAAGGAGGAGTTGTAAAATTTGGTGATAATTCTATTGGCAAGATCATAGGTAGAGGAACTGTTTCTTTTGATGGAAAGAACAAAACTAGTAATGTACTGTATGTTGAAGGTCTGAAGCACAATCTTCTCAGTGTTAGATAGTTGGTGGACAAAGGCTATGATCTCTGATTCAAAAATGGAAAATGTAAGATCTTTGAAAGTTCCAGAATAGGGATTGCATCCGATACTCAAACAAAAGGTATTATCTTCCACTTGGTTGGTATTGAAAAAAGTTGCTTATTTGTTCAAATTGATCAGAGTTGGTTGTGGCATGGGAGAATGTGTCATGTGAATTTTGATAATATCATCAAGATAAGAAACACTCAGGCTGTAAGAGATCTTCCAAGACTGGTAAAACCTACTAATAGTTTGTGCAAAGAATGTGAGTTGGGTAAGCAGAGCAGAGTCACATTCAAAAGTAAGGAATAGTCTTCTACTAGATTATTGGACTTAGTACATACTAATCTATGTGGTATGGCAATAATCATGAGTCTGCAAGGTGATAGATATTCATGTTATTAATTAATGACCACTCCCAGATGATGTGGATGACTTTTCTAAAAGAGAAAACTAAGGCTCTTGAGAAATTGAAAATATTCAAATCTATGGTAGAGAATGAAACCAGATTAAACATAAAATGTCTTAGGTCTGATAGAGGTGGAGAATTCACATCCAGAGAGTTCATAGAATTATGTGAGAAACATGGGATAAAAAGACAGTTGTCTACTCCAAGGACTCCACAGTAGAATGGAGTAGTGGAGAGAAAGAACTGGACCATCCAGGAAGCTTCTAGAACCATGATGATGGAAGAAAATGTTCCTCAGATCTACTGGAGAGAAGCTATAAGCACTGCTGGCTATACTCTTAATCAAGTACAAATCAGAAGAAATACTGGTAAGACCCCTTATGAACTTTGGTTTGGCATCACTCCCACTATGAAGTATTTCAGAGTCTTTGGTAGCAAATGTTACATTAAAAGAGATGAAGACCTTGGCAAATTTGATGCTAGAACTCATGAAGGAATATTCTTGGGTTATTCTACTCAAAGCAAAGCATACCGGTGTTATAACAAGAAATTGAGAAAGATTATAAAAAGTACAAATGTGAAGGTTGATGAAGGTATTGAAAAACCCTCAAGGTTTTATGAATATGATGAAGATGATCATAATGATGTTTTGGTCTAAGAAGTCCAAGCCCCTTCTAAAATTCAGATCCAGACTGATCTGGAGAATCAGGAAGAAGATATAAGTTTGAATGAACCTGTTCAAGAAATAGAGGTACAAGAAATTCCCAAAACTCCTAGGTATGTAAGACTGAATCACTCTGAAGATCAGATCATAGGTGATAAAAACAAAGGTGTTCAAACAAGAAGAAAGATTGCTCAAGACTTAGAAAAGTATTGTCTGATTTCAAAGATTGAACCAAAGACAGTGAGTGAAGCATGTAATGATGAAAGCTGGACTAAAGCAATGGAGGAAGAGCTGATGCAAATTGAGAAAAATCACACTTGGGATCTTGTTCCTAGACCTAGAAACAAGAATGTGATTAGAACCAAATGGGTCTTTTAGAATAAACTAAATGAAGATGGTGAAGTAGTCAGAAACAAAACCAGATTGGTCTGCAAGGGTTACTCTCAAGTAGAAGGAGTTGATTTTGAAGAAACATTTTCTTTGGTGGAAAGAATTGAAGCAGTCAGATTATTTATTTCATTTTCTACCTTCAAGGACTTCAAAGTATATTAGATGGATGTCAAGTCTGCCTTCTTGAGTGGTGACTTGGAAGAAGAAGTATACATTGAGCAACTAGATGGATTTCAATTGTTTGATCATGGTGATATGGTCTACAAGTTGAAGAAAGCAATGTATGGACTCAAACAAGCCACAAGAGCTTGGTATGAAAGATTAGATAAGCATCTTTTGAAGATTGGTTTCAACAAAGGTACTACTGACAGTAACTTGTACTTCAAAATTGATAATGAAAATATCTTAATTGTTGAAGTGTTTGTTGATGATATCATTTTTGGAGGAAGAGATAGTATGTGCAAAACTTTTGCAAATCAAATGAGAAGTGAATTTGAGATGTCTATGTTTGGGGAAATAAATTTCTTCTTGGGTCTACAAATTATTCAAACAAAGAAAGGAATCTTCATTGCAAAGACCAAATATGTGAAAGAATTGTTGAAGAAATTTGGGATGGAAGAATCAAAACCAATGTATACTCTTATGGAAACCAGATGTAAATTAAGCAAAGATGATGACTCTCCTAAGGCTGATTAGAAAAAACTATAGGTCAATGATTAGAGGATTATTGTATCTCACTCAAACTAGACCTGACATTATGAATGTTATTGGTCTTGTTTCTAGATTCCAAGCTGATCCTAGAGAATCTCATGTCATGGCAATCAAGAGGATTCTTAGATATCTAAAAGGGACAGTTGAGTATGGTTTATGGTATCCTAGAGATCATGATTTCTCTCTTCATGCATATACAGATGCGGATTGGGCAAGAGATGTGGATGACCGGAAGAGTACTAGTGGCAGAGCATTCTTTTTGGGGAAAAGATTGGTTTCTTGGCTGAGCAAGAAAGAAGAGGCAATCTCTCCGTCCAATGTAGAAGCAAAATATATTGCAGTAGCAGGTAGTTGCACTCAAGTTTGTGGATGAAGCAAATACTAAGAGACATCAGAGTGGAGTATGAGGAACCTATCACAATCTTCTGTGATAATTCAAGTGCAATAAATATATCAAAAAATCTAGTGTTGCATTCAAAGAAAAAACATATATCCATCAAGTTTTACTTTTTGAGAGAGCAAGTGAAAAAGAATGAAGTTAGATTGGAGTTTGTGCCCTCTAAGGATCAGATTGTAGACATTTTACTAAACCTCTACCTAAGGACTATTTTTGAGTATCTCAGGGAAAAGTTAGGGGTTATTACCCCTCCAGTTTTGAATTAAGGTGCATTGATGTGCATCAGTCTGGTGGATCTCATAGTCGTATCTTGTGGTCTAGATTGATGATGGGAAGCTACTACTCAAGGGGAGCAGTTGGTATGATTCTGAGTGATTCAAGTATGTGCCCTTTGCCATTGATGTCAAAAGGGGAGAGAAGACATGTGAAAAACAAAAAGTGGTTGTTGATCAAAGGGGGAATAGTAAAGGAAGAGAAGACATGTGAATGGTTGTTGTTGATAGGGGGAGTTATATCAGTTAGTGAGGAGAAGTTCTTGTCTTGATAGTTAAAAATAGTTTTTCACATCATATGTTGCCATCAATGACAAAGGGGGAGATTGTTGCAAGTATGGGCCTCACCTGTGTTGTCATTGATGTCAACATACTCCTATTGCATTGATGTCAAGGATTGGATGAGTTGTATACTGAGGATATTGAGAAAATTAGTCCTATTAGGAATAGAGAAGAACAATGAAGACAGTAAGGTAAAGATCCCAACTAAGATGAAGATCAAAGGATGTGCATCAAAGGGTTTGTAGATATGTGTCTTAATATGATCCAGTAAAGATTTGAGATATTTGCACGAATATTTGAAGAAGTTATGGCCACTTGAGTAAAACCAGTTCTGGCAGATGTTCAGATGTGATAGAGTGACACAAATAGGTTTGGTGAGCTCTGGAAATGAAATATCTTGTTCTGTAGATTTGGTGGAGTGTTTAGGAAGTCAATGCGAATTGAAAACTCAATTGGTTCATGGTCTGGAGGTCTGTAAGCATCTATTCCAATATGACAGTGATGACATACAGTGTTCTTGAAGTTCTAGGTGAATGAGAGAATGATTTCAGTAATCAGAAGTAGTGTGGATGTTCTTGCTGATTCAGGCAATCTTGTGGAGGTCTTTGGATTGTGTCCAGTTCGTGTTGGTGGTCCGCATTGAGGATTGAGCTTATAATTAAAGAATTACTTCCGAATGATGATGTTCTTCCTAAGTTTGGCCGACCGGATGAGTTACACATCTTACGGGTGATCTTGAAGATGTTATGTGATGCATGGTGTGTTCCTCAAAGAAGATTGAAGTCTCAGATCTGTGTAGTCGATAATGTGTTTATTCTTATGAAGTCTTTTTGTAATTAGTCATGTTGTATTTATGTATTTGCTCTGTAAAGTATGCCGACTTGGATGATTATCCCAAATTTAATGTCTTTTATAAATAAGAGTTGTGAAGTCATTTCAAATGTATCTTGGTGGAGATGAGAGTGTGGTAGAGAGGAGGAAAGTGAAAAGCAGAGCAGAAGTATTGGGCTTAAATGGAACTAACTCAAGAATGGTGAAGATATTATTCTTTAGTTCAAGTATGTAATATTTATTACTCTGTAGACAGTGTGTCTCTTGTAGGCAGTGGGCATGTTGTGAGCAGTGTGCTTGGGCAGTGAGCCCTAATTGGCATGTGCCATTTTGTTCTTCTTATTCTTTTAACAGAGAATAAAATCTTGGGTTAGTCACCCCGTGGTTTGTCCCTTAACTAAGTTTTCCATGTTAAAATCTTGGTGTCATATGTGTTAATGTGTTTCTGCTCTTGAATTGTTGCATTATGTTTCCATGATTGATTTATTATTATGTTGCTGAATTACAAAGAGGATTTAAGTGATTGATAGGAAGAAAGTTTTGGGACAACTGATTCACCCCCCCTCTAAGTTGTCTATCTTGAATCTAACACATAGAAGACACATAACTGTTCTATAGAATAGAGGGATATCAATATATATGATGCTTTAAGTGTAGACTATGTGTGGATCATCAAAGAGGCTTAAAAATCATTCAAACATTTGCAAATTGGTAGGGGTGCAGTCAAATTCCATGACCTTAGTAGGCAGAGTGCTTAGATAAAATTCATATACTATTTGATAGAGTCATGCAATGATTGGAGTATGAGCACAGAATGGATACAAAAAGAAGAATTTTTGAAACATATAAGGAAAACTAGTGGTAGACGACATGGCATTCTACTGTGCATACTAAATCAAGACCAAAGGCTTCAGTAAAAAGATTAATTATTTTGAGTTGGCTTATCTCAGGCTCACTTTGGACCATCCTCTCACAAGCCATAATCACATACTTCATAGTATTAGGGCTTTAAAAAAAGTAATTGGTTATGGTTCAAGGAAATTTTAGAAACTTCAAAGAATATGTAAAAAAAGCAACCTAAAATTTGGTTCCAATATATAATGAAGAGACATTCGTAAAGGCGTAGGGGTACTCTTCTACATAAGACAAGGTTGCAAGTACCCATATGCAAGTAAAATATGGAAGCATATACTAAGCACATGAAGTGTTTGACAAAATATCTCAAAGAGATGTCATCTCCAAGCAATGATTGAAAGTTGTTCACACTAGAAAACTAGAAAACTATATAACAGAATGTGCTACCTACTAATCTCAATGCTATCTAAAAAGTGGAAGGACATGCAAAGCATACAAGCTGCTTGATGACAAGCCTCAAAGAGATGTCATCTCATGGAATGTGGTGGTCACGGGATACAAAAATTACTACATAGGATAGCTATCAAGAGCTTAAATTTAAGAAAAAATTCTCTAGGTCACATGCTAAGAAAAGAGTAGTTCCTCCTTGAGTTCTAGTGCAACCAAAATGCATAAAAGCATCTACTTACATTACACTCAAGGAAACAATAAATCCATGCATTATTGGAGGAATTGGCTTGAAGAACATAAGAAATAGGTAAATTCTAGATTAGAAACACATACTTAATTTTGTGGAGGAAAAAGAATTACTGCTTTGTTTTCATAGTGTAAGTCAGCTATGCTTTTTGTTAGATAAACATGCCACAAGAAAGTAACTATCAGGGTTATAAGAAAATCCTTCGTCCAAGCAATAGCCAATGTAAATTTTAGGATAGAATCACCATATCTGCAACATCTGGGATGCTAGAGGAGAAGCACTTGAGTTAAAGAAATATAATATATTTTTTTGATAAATCATCAATGAATCGTTTCAAGGGGTGATGCCACCAAGATCATGCTTAGTATGAGCCAATGCAAGTTTGCAACTAGGTCCAAAGCTAAACCATCAATCGTAGGACAGAACATAATACAACATTTGAATAGATAGACCAACAATATAGGTGGCATATCCAACATCCAAAATTTTTGTGCACTCGAAAGGCATAAAAGTGCCAAGATGAGGTTTTAGAAAACCATCATGATGCCACCTTCCCCCTATCATCTTCACTAGATTATTCTTAAATATCCATTAGAACAACCTAGCACACCCCCACATCTCTTCATTTTAAAAAAATAAATAGAAAAAGGCAATTAGTGCTCCGAGAGTAAAAATAGAAAAAAACAATTCAATTTTGAATACCTCCTCTTTCCCACGCTCTTCCCATTTTCTAAAAATTAGCCCCCCTAAACTTAGAAACTAAAAAGAAATAAATACTTCTAAGATTCCTTTTGTCAGTTCTCTCATGTGGCCTAAAATAGAAACCATTTACTAAAATCATTAATGGAAGAGCATAAAACAATCTTTCTAAGAGGTATAAATTCAGTTAATATTTATTATGAATAATTATACAATAAAATAAATGAAGCAATTATTTTTCACACACGCACATATTAATCCAAATTAAATGAATGCAATACAATTTGACTAAATGATATGTGCGCATGTCCCTTCAACACAAGTCACCATTAGTCGGCTAAACTCCCTATACCTCGACGATACTTTCTCTCCATCAAAAGAGAGAGAGATTGTTCATGTCGTACACTATAATGCCCCTCAACTAATCATCTGTCAGACTGATGTTTGCTTAGTAGTATTCGACATTATGACATTATCTTAGATAGATTGATGATGTATCTCTTGTTATGTTATTAATTCATTATGGACCTAATCAGATGGTAACAATTGTTGATGTTGGACTTTATTATTCTACGCGTTAGAACTTGATAGATGAATTAGATGTTACAGATGTTTTGATGTTATTCACTATTTGGGATTGTGAGATAGTTGATCATTTTATGTTGTTGACTAGTAAATGGAAAATCTTGTTCTATATAGTTAATTGTTTATTATAAATGTGAATGGAATAGTGTCATATTACTTGCTCTCGAGTACCCTACCCCACTGCGATTTCCATTCACTATAGGACTGCATGTGGATATATATATGTATCTTGTATGGTTAACTGTGCGTTGCTGCAGGATGCAGGTACTAGGCACCGACTCCACCTGATTTACCAGGTCTGAGCGTGCCTTCGCCAATGGATTAGTTGATTGGAGTTAACGTGAGGTCCCTAGTCAGTGTTGTCTGGTCGTCAGTTTACCCTTGTGGTTAATGTTTGTCATTCGATCATGACTTGCTGTCAGGTAATACTGCACTTTGGAGTCTAATTAGGTCCGAAGGTGTCTAAATGTGTTAGGTATCGTTGTGCATTAAATAGAATCTTTTTACGAAAATTATAATGTTGATAATTAAATACATTTATAAAAGTCGATACTTGAGCACAATGTCGATAGTGTTAATTATTGTTGTAAATAAATTACTAATTTAGGGGAAATAAAATCGTTAAATAAAGTTGTAAGAAATTTTGTATTATTCAATATAATATTAATTATAATAAATATTTAAATAAATAAAATAGTTGTAATCATGGATTTACAACTTAATTAATAAAATAAATTAAAATATAGTTATAAAAATTATAGATTGACATAATATTATAGTTTTATTAATAACGATATGGTCAGTCGGCTATAAAGTAATTTAATTTTGTCAGAACTATGTGTTAGTATTTAAAAAGATATATACATTGGAGAATGGGGGAAGGTTTTGGAGGAGGTGCCGATCCTTGCCAAAAAAAAAAAAGGGGTTTTGTTAATAAAAAGGGAATGGTAGAGCGAAGGTTTGGGGGAGAATTGCAGGTTTGGGGGAGAGAACAGGTGACTGGTTGAAGCTGAGGAGTAATTACATTTGTCCGTCAGACAAGCATGGGAATCCAGGTCCTGTGAATTCTTTTAAACTCTTACCTCTGATCCTTGAATCTGTCTGTGATTTAAAAACAAATTTGATGATTCGTTCTCTAGTTGAATCTCTATAGTATGAGCAATCCAATTTCATGTTTATCCCGCAATCATTATTTAAAAAAAAAAAATGGTGCATAGGATCCTCATGTTCATCCAGGCGATCTGATTTTCTTTTCAAGTTGCAAGAAGTCTTTTCAATTTATCTATGGGGTGATTATTTGTTCTTGTACTTTGTCTCGGTCTGTGGATGCGGCAAAATCAAATCTGGGCAGATTAAGGGTTTGAATCAGTATACTCCCACTGTAAATGGGGCCTTTCTTAATATCATCCTCAGTAATTTGTCATGTCTGACCTGATTGACTCCTCAATTCTCTAACATGGGTGATCTGAACTCAGTTTGTGGGTGATATGTTATTGCTGGGTAATGAATGACCTTGAATTTGTGAGAATTCAATCACCTTGAATGTGTGTGTTAGGGTTGTCTACGATTATGACCTTTCACGTGAACCATTTGGAAATTAGCTGATGCGTCATTCCAAGTCAACCCTTGCGACTGGTTATTCAGATCACTAACCACGCCGTATGCACCCTTATGTGCCAGCGTCCAGAAGTAGGGCGAAGTTCAACTTGAAAACAATGTCCTGAATTGCCTTTCCTCCATCGTACTCTAATCACCGGGGCTCTTCTGAGGTGTTGAGTGCAAGTCGGAGCCTATTAAAAAAAAAAGAATGGATGATCCCCTTTTAGAAGCAAAATCTTTATGAATCTACCAGAATGACATTGCATAGATTTCTTAATCCTATTAACAAAACTGCTATGGTTTATCCTGCAGACCGTTCCATTCTCTGTAGATTGCTGTTCCAACCAATCGCCATTTTGTGTGTGCTAGCGCTAACGCAATCTTAACCTGCCAACCACCACAGATTTTAAGGTGCATTTTAGGGTTAACATTTGGGGTGTCCTCCTGATCACCTAGCTCCGGCAAGAGGGTTGACCATGCTCATGTTTAAATCAACTGTAGGTGTATTGCCTTAGGGTTGTATTGTGGATCTATGAAGGCTTCGAACTTTAGTTTCTTGTTAAAGAAGAACAGATGTAGTCAAAGGATCGGGTGTGGTATCATAGTTTAAGTCAATAGTGAATCGACCACCCTTGAGATGATAATACAGTCAACTTTAGTAAATCGCAGGGTTAGGGATTAGATTGTATTACACATTCATTTGTATACTGCCTATGATGGGACGTCTGTCATAACATTCCTGCGGGTTAATCAAACGCTGCACTCTTCCTAGCATTGGTTTTGCATTGCTATAAACTGCATTTAAACTTTGGTAGAGATGTCTGGGTGCACAATGAAGTAGGGACTCCAACACTTAGCTCGGACCTGCATTCTAGCTCAACGTTTTCTTCTTCAAATCAATCGCAGATTTAACAGGTACCTCAATGATGGTTAGTGCCCCCTCTGGAAGGCTAGAGCAGCCCAAGGAGGAACGACCCTACTCTCATTACGAACAACAGCATGTAATATGCCAAAAGAGTTTGCAATCTGATAGTTTCTATCAGAAATTAAGCCAGAGGGAGGTATTTCTATGTAATTTAAACTTGCTATTACACTTGTCACAATTGGAAATCTGCTCAGTAGTAGAAAATGTACCTAGCCAGAGTTTTGAAAAAATATAGAAAGTTATTATATTGTCCTTGACTTCGGTGAGATACTTCACTTCCATTTGAGATGCCTCATAGAAGGTGATTTGTTATTTAAATAAATCTTTCAACACTTTTATTGAAAAATATTACATTTTGCACAAAACCTAGATTTCAATAGTAAATTTAGTAAGGAAATTAA
The DNA here is from genome assembly GCA_027924645.1 of Cunninghamia lanceolata. Lineage (NCBI taxonomy): Eukaryota > Viridiplantae > Streptophyta > Pinopsida > Cupressales > Cupressaceae > Cunninghamia > Cunninghamia lanceolata. The sequence continues at coordinate 903,670 of BSBN01001899.1, read as the reverse complement.
CGATACTTAGATTTACTTATTCTCAGATGGAAGGTATTTGCTATCTGATGACTCATAGTATTCACAATTATTGTTGTGACATTATAATTATTAGTATTTCATTATTATTAATATTATTAATATTATTGTTATCGGCTCAACAAAAAAATAGATTTATATAAATATTTATATATATAAAAATTATAGTTAATGTTCGAGCCAATTAACAAAACATTATTATTACAATTCTTTAGTTAGATTGATATTTATATCTTGTGTTAAAGTATCGTTTAAGGTTAATTATGAATCCCTTAGTATAGTAAGTTGTGTGATTCTTTTGGAATGAATCATTGAAATTCATTTAGTTAAACCCCGGGAGTTATCCATGGTCGTAAGGAATAAAATGATGAGATTTTAGATGATCGAGGTTGCAATATATTAATTGTTTTTAATTAAAATTAATTGGTTTGGAAAAGAAATAATGTAATCTAGTGTTCAAATTATTACGGAAGTTGTTTACACTAAATCGAAAAGGAATTATAGTGTTAATCTCTTGTATCTGAATTGAACTAATTAAGTTGTTGTAGAGAGTCGAATTGAGGGTGGTTAAACTCGAATTCCAGAGGCTAAGTTGTCGTAGTCGAGTACTTGCAACACGTGTATAGTGTTTTTGTGTTTGCGATGTAATAACGATTATGTGGATCAAACATAGTATGAAGTAAAATGAGGTATTGTCAAAGTTGATTATGTGTATTGTAAAAGTAATATTTTCTGGTGGAGATATTAACCCACTTGTGATCTTATTATACCCGTTTTGTCGTAATTCTCATATGGAGAGACATAGAACCTGTAAAAAGTGAAGTGTTGTAATGTTATAGGAAATGGACTACAACTAGTGTATGATTCCATTTGTAATGCAAGAGGAATTATACCTTGCAGTGAATATGTATGAGTAATGTTATAATGCCTTGTATGATGGTTAGGGTTTACTAGGTGTTAGGAAGGAGAGTGGCTTTCAACGTGGGGCCGGTGCCCAAAGTGGCAGTCAGGATAACCTGTTGGAAGTAGATTAATCAAATGATAACCTAAAATAAACTAGAGGGTTAAGGGTAGATTTCACATTAATAAGATTAATAGATTCCTCTCCCATGACCTGTAGTGCTCGTTTAGACTAAGGATGGGTAGAGAAGGCCTGGTCGGCATGATTGACTTCCTTGTCCTCATGAAAGGAAGGTCGATTCCTCATGTGTCACCCTATGGGGCCGGCGCCTAGTGAGAGGCTGTTAGGATAACCATAGATGGGGGCCGGTGCCTAGTGAGAGGCTGTCAGGATAACCCATGCTAGGACCGTGCGATGACACTCTCCCTGCTACAACCTAGCATCCCTTGTTCGGTCTCTCTTCATTTGTTACGTGTTGCCTCTGGAAAATAAGTTGTGTTGTGTTGTTATTACCATGTGTTGTATTGGCGTTGGTCATCCTTTGTCCTTATTTGTCTTTCATCTACCTGACTGTCATTGTTTGGGACCTCATGTTAACTCCTAGCTCGGGGGGTGGACCTTAGGGTTCGACATGGTCGGGTGGAAGAGCTTTATTATCCATTGGTTATTCTTTGTCAAGTTCATGTGTAGAAAGGATTTATTTCAGTTTGCAGACAATTGTACTTGTACCAATGATGATGATGTGTGTGTATAACCTTGTACCCGATTTGTGTAACAGAACAATCATTATGTATGTAATTTTGATGTAGTCTACAAATGGTAATGTTATGATGTCATGATGTACTTATATGAAAGCATTTTAGTTATGTATTTAATCATGCAGATTCCGTTATGTGATGATATGCAATGAATATGAATAAATTATTTAATTGAGCATGGATTTGGATCAGTTACTGATGTATGTTAAATTATGTTAGTTGGTTTGTAAAGTAATGCAGCCTTGAATCCTTAGAGAATATGTTGTAATTAGTTATGTTAACGTTACTTAATCATCTTTAAAAAAAATTTCCTGTTTCATACAGTATAAGTGTGTATTTCTTTAAGGTGTTCAAGGCGGGCGTTACACACACACACAAGTCAAAATTAGTCAACAATTATTTAAATATATATTTAAAGTCATATTTAATTATTGAAATAATGGTTGTGACATCCTTTCCCCCTTAAAATAATCATCGTCGTGATGATCAAATTAACCTAACTCATAAGAGAGCTTCAAACCTCTTTTTGATCAGTTTTACCTCAAAGTCACAATTTGCCCACCTGACTAGGATGTTGTTTACTTCAAGGTACTTGTTTGTTCATATGAACAAAATCTATGTGTCCAACAATCATCACTTACACTAGTTGTTAGATCATAATTTTGTTTTTCTTCTTAAACTATTTCATTAACTCATACATGATTCTACAAGTCTTATCACTACCTAAGACATTTTCATTCAATTGATTTATATCCAACATACTTACTAAAAGAGGTATAAGTACACATAACATCTCACATAAAGTAAACAAACAATATGTTCATTTTGTAACATCCTGCTTCACAACCTCGAAGGGTATGAGCAGAAAAAGGGCGAGAATTTTTTCTTTTAACATAAAGTGATAACATGCACATAATACAGTTACCAATTCGATAGATTGACAACACACATGGCCAAGTATAGCTGAATGTACAACCCAAAGGAGAGGACTAATTCACCCTCCAGTTAAAACATTATTAAAACTACATTCATTTTAAAACACCAAATTCAAGTGTTCCTAATACCCATTTCCATTTTTAAACATATAGCCATAATGATCATCATAGAACACGCAGGTCCGATACCAACACCAAAAACCATAAGCCAAATTTGAAACAACATCACATTTCTTCTCATTACTATAATTTACATTATCTCTCTCAAGAGAGTACAAATTTCATAAAATAATAAACATAAATACAATGGCATAGCCATGGATAAGATACAATAAATGATAAAACAAATACAAGAGAGAACATCTCCAACTGGTGCTCCAATAACTTGAACACCCATCCCTAATGGTGGTGGCAATGCCTCCCAACCATGTGCACTCATAAGAGACCACCCCACCATGCTCAGAGATAGTCACAAGGCCCAAATAGAAGAATAAAGGTAAGGAATACAATGGCTAACACTCACATCAGTCTTGGAGCAGACACGACACACAAAGCCCAATGCAAACACGGTAAACAACCACACAAGCATAGTGACCCGAGGGGACTCTAACAGCTCCTCAGATACTACTAAAGGTACCGCACTAGAGATAGTGTGAAAAATAGACAACTACAGCATAGAGAATGGGCATCCATTAAAGCATATCAATAGTGAGATTAAAAACCAATGAAATAGATGATAGAATGAAAATGCAGAACATCGGCAAGAAAGTACAGATTGACAAATTGCTTCAAGAGAAGTCCACTCATGCAAAATAGTAACATGATACATATACCACACATGGACTAAATGATAAATTACCTCAAAGAATGAGATCTCATAATAGTTAAAATAGTAACACATACTCACCATTGAAGTTAACAAGTATAAGCAACTAGGATGTACAAGAATCAGGCTTCACAACATTAACTAGAAGCTACCAGCCAGCTATGACAACAAATGGGCACAAGAATAGCAAGAGAGTATGCCTCAAAATATTTTATTTTTGAAAAGACAGTATGCCAGTTTGGTAAACATAACATGGCACTCGAACAATTGATAGAATGCTCCCAATATGATGGTCTTTCACAACATAAAATGATTGAAAATACAACAAGATATATTTATTTTCAACATCATACAACTATCAAGAAAAATGTACATGGATGGCATAAAGTCTGAAACCCCAACAAAAGGGCGGTAATAGTGCCCAAGACTATCATTAAAAGCCTAAAAAATTGTGGCCTCAAGGGGACAAGGAATGCAGGAAGCAAAACCCAGGCACATGATCTATTTTACAAAATACCTCAAGAGATGAGGTCCCATGGACTGTAATGATTGTAGGTTATACACTAAATAGATGTGTTAAAAAGGCTTTAGAAAACTTTTAAGTAAAATAAATTTGATTGTTAGACGGCCTCCAATCGAATGAGCCATGAGAGACAATCAGACTCCAATATAATGACCTATCATCCCCCTTACCCTCAGCTTAAAAAAACAAATTATATCATAGGCTTGGATTTATGTGTTGGCTCCTCTATATATCTTCAATTATTGTAGACCTGAAATTTTAAGTCTACCAAAATGGGAGGTTGGTTATAGGATTTAAACATCCATAAAAATATAGACAAGCCACTTGAACAGTTTGATAGAATGCCTCAACAAGTTGTCATCTGAAGGAATTGTTGGAATTAGAGGTGACAACTGAGAGGGGGTTGAATCAGTTATCTCAAAACTTTAAAACTTGTCGCAGTTAATTCCTCTTTACTACTTCATTAATAGATTAATAATATTATCATGAAAAGCAAGAATCAACAACACATGAGCAGAAGTAGAAATAACACATTTGACACCAAGACTTTTGACGTGGAAACCTGGTTAAGGGAAAAACCATAGTGGCGGTTAATCCACAAAGATTATACTCTGTTAAAAGTATTACAATGGAAAATGCACATGCATTCGAGCTCACTTCCTAGAGCTCACTACTCAAAAGAAGGCTCACTGCCTACAGAAAGAAGATTTCAATGAGTTTAAACTAATAATTAGCATCTACCAATGCAAGGATTTAGTTCTAGTTAAGCACAAAATACTTACTTGATACACTTCATTCTCACTCTGCTCTATTTACTGTTCTGCTAACATCTGAACCTTAGATCTCTACCCTTTTTTTACTTATTCCATAGTCACATCACACACACAAAAATCACTTAAATCCATCGACTATATATATCTGCATCATCATATTCAATCACTTTTCAGTCAGCTTTGAGAACACTTAGAACTTTGTTGAAGACTCTACTCTATTAGCTAAATCCATGCATAACTTGTAATGTGGACCAAAACATGTATTCACAAATCATTAATCATGTCAGCCACTATCACTAATCATCACAAATCATCCAACTAACAACTTCCATTTATCTAGAACCAAGACCAATTTCAAGGTTGGCCTGTTCTTCTGCTATCTGCACTGTCAAACTATAACCCCATACTCAGATGCAAATAAATTTTCAATACTTCATTGCTAGAGGTTAAAATTCTAGATTTAGATTACCTTGACAATCCTTATGACTCCTTTAGATCTGTAGCATACTCTGATTTACCACCAGAGAGATCCAGACCAAGATACCGGACCCTGTCACATGCTCTATTTTTGGCTACCTAGACTTAAATAAATTCTGATTCTGACTTCTAGTATGAATAAATTATGTTATGCAAATGAGTGGAATAGTCTTAGTTGCCATCAATGACAACACCTGTCATACGAAGTAGTGTCTCTTGCCAACAATCTCCCCCTTTGGCATTGATGGCAACACTTAGTGAAAAATGACTAAGTGTTACTCCCCCTTACTCTATACTCTTATGCTCTCCACTGATTCTGGAGCTCCCCCTTTGCTGGATTCCTCATTTTTCACTTTTCTTCACTTCCCCTTTGACATCAATGGTAAAGGATGGGGTCTGCAAGCCAAAATTCTGTATATAGCGCCGCATATGTACACCCAATCAATAAGTTATATTTACATGAACATGAGAATATTTGCATAACTACTTTTCAATTTCTCAAGTTCAGAGGCCCAACTTCTTTTCATGGCATCCAAAATTGAGATGTGTCCACTCAGAAGAAATGCACATGCTTCTGCCTTTGTCAAGTTTGGAGGATCACTTTTCTGAACTGTAGTTTGAGCTTTTGATAATGCATTAAACAATGTTTCTAGCTTGGGTGTAATCAATCCCCGGAGCTCACATATTCTCTTCACAATATTGCCTTTTTCTTTAACAAGCGTCTTTATTTCATTGATTAAGCTGATTACTTGACATTCCTGAGTTGTAGGAGAAACTGTTAGAGGATCAAAATTTTGAGGTAGATTTGACAATTTTTGTTCTTGCTCCTTTATCTTCTTCTCAATATCCTTACCGACTTTGGGCCAGGATAGACAAAATTTGTATATATCACCTCCATCACTTAGAGCATTTTGAATACTTTTTATACTGATACCAAGTATCATCCTATCATTCCTTATTAGCAACTTTATTTCACTAAATTTCTTATCCAAAAATTCATTTCTAACTTTAGTCTCTGTAGACATCTCAAAAGACTCAAAATGTGTACTTACAAAACTTACAAGATTCTTTAGATTTCTAGAAGGAGAGTCAGAAGAATTCTTCTGGAAGGTTGGCATTATCTTCTGCAATACTCTAGTTGCAAGGCCTAGCATCTCACTGTCCTCAATGTGAGATCTCAACATCTTTTCTCTTGCCTTGGCTTGTGTGAAGGGTGCTATCTTCATTACTTGAACCGAAGAGAGAGTATCTAGATTGATTGGTCCTTGAAACAACTCTAGTTCATCAAACTCAAACATTTCTTTACTCAGGAGACTTTTTACTGCATTTGCAGTGTCTCTTGCCACAATTCCTAAACCACCTTCCTTTCCTTGAGATTTGTCAATGTTAGTATTAGGACTAATTTGTTTAGATGCATCAACATTTGCACCATCTTCTTCTATTTTATCTTCTTTACCTTTTTCTTTCTCTTCCTCTGCTTTACCTTTCTCTGTACCATCTATAGGAGAATTCTTTCCTATGTCCTTACCATCAGTAATCTATTCAAAAGGATTTTGTGTAGTGGCAGTAATCTAAACACTATCTTCTTTTCCAGATTGATCAGGAGGAGTTAGAGTATCTCCTGCATCAATAGTTTTATCCACCATCTCTGTGTCTTCTTTGTTTATTTGCTCCTCTTCTAGAATAGAGGAGTCATCAACTTTAGTTTGTTTCTCACTGATGTTTACTTTTTCAACATCTAGAATTGATGAATCAATCCCATCATCTATCTCCTCATAGGTTTTCTCTAGAGGATTTAGAGTATCATATTGGTAATCATTTCATTTTCTAGTTTATTCTTTTGAGGTTTCTAGTTCTAGAACTATAGGATTACCTTCCTCAACTTGTTCCTCAGAGACAACATAATAATTATCTTTATCTAGGGCCTTCCTCAAAATTTCCTCAATTTCCCGAAGCATTAGCTTGTTCATCCTTACTTTGCTTCTGAAATCATCTTTTACTTTCTTGAGTATTTTATCTTCTTCCTTTTTGGACACTACTGGACACAAAGTGGAGAGGACATATTCTCTGAGTTCTAGATCTTTCGCCTTGGCTGCTTCCTTCCTCATCTCTAGTATTTTACTTAAACTTTTAGGAAGTTCTTGTAAAATTTCTAGTAGAGCTCTATTGAATTTATTCAAGTACATGATGGTGGCATCTTCCAAATTTTCTTATTTGCTTGCTCAAAATTATCATAATAATCTTTGATAGGCCTTAGATTTCCATGAACAATAATTGATTTTATAATTTCATCAACTGTCATAGAAACCTTACCAGTTTCATGCTTTTTACATACCTTTTTGCTTCCAAAACGCTGGTCCTCAGAAGCCTTTGAAGTTTTGGCTTTCTTGGATCTCATCTCTTTAACTTGTTCATCTATCTTTGTCTCTTCATCATCTTTTGTGCCCACATACGTTCTTGTGGCCTTTGTTTTCTTTCTCTTACTTCCTTCAATGGATGGTCTGTCTTTTGGTTTTGCAGATTTAGGGGGAACAAAAGCAGCAACAGAGCTTCTAGTAGTCCTTGAAGTGGAGGATGGTTCCACTGAAGCATCTTCTTGTTTCTTGTCCTGCCTTTCCTTTTCAGCCTTTTCAATTCTTTCTCTATTTTTCTTCACTTCTTCCTTGGTTAGTCCAATGCTCTCAGCATACTTTTCAACTTGCTTCTACACTTTCCTTTTGGTCTCTGGCTGTCTGAGCTCCACATGCAATTTTAGACTTAGCTCCTTGTATGTTCCAAACCATTCTACAGATGTGTCTTTTGATTTGCTCAAGAGATGTTGAGAATACATTTCAAAAACTTTCTCATCAACCTCATATCCCATTGGCATAATCCATATGGTTCTAGGTTCCACAGCCTCCATCAATCACTGATCAATGTCAACCATAAAGCATATTTCATTCTCATATTTCTCCACAACTGACTTAGGGATTCTCTCTCTTGCATGAATCATACTTTGAAAGTTTTTGAAGTAACCCCAAATGGCTTTCTTCTGAGCTTGGGAATCACCAAGGCTGAGTAGATGATCTTTTTTTTGCCATGCAACTGGCCTGTCATTTGTCTAGTGCACATCTTTAACTCCAGGCACTTCATTCATAAAATAGAAGAACAAACATAGAATCAAGGAACCATACTTGAAGGTATTTTTCTTGTCTTTCTTTATTTTTCTCAGATTCACAATCAACTAATTTTGTAGCAGTTCACATAGGTCATAATCAACATTCTCCTTCAACATTTGATAGGCTGCATATATTACAGTTTCAGAGAGAGAATTTTCCCTCTTGGAGTGGTAGACCTTGTAGCCAATCACCATGGATGCAAACTTGACTTCTAGTTCTATAACGTCATTAATTGTCATTACTCTCTTATCAAACTTTGCACTGGTTGCATCTGTAACAATTTGGTTTTTCACGGCTTTCAGCATGGGTAATCCACCAGTTGAATTTAACCTAGTAACAATCTTGATAACATCCTTTGTAATCTTGAAAGGTTTCAATAGCCATATGAACTCATCATGTATTCGGCTCAAGATATATCGAACCCACTCATTCTCATCAAATGTCAAAAATTTATTGACTTGCAAAAAATGTTTGCTTTCTAGGGCTTTGTATTCTGGTTTCAATTTATAGCTATCATCCCTTAGGTAGTTGTTAAACAAATCGAAGAGTTTCAGGTTTCCAACTTCATCAATGCTATAGTGGATGTATGCCCTAATATCCTCAACATGTAGTACACCATATGGGACATCAGAAAATGCACCGAACGGTTCAACTTCAACTGACTTGTATTGGTGCTTCTTAAATATTAATCAGGGCCTTTTAGTTACATCAACAACTAGAGGTATAGCCATTTGTAGAGACTGAAATTTTAAGAGATTTCATATAAAACAGAAGTACCTTGTTCTGCAAGTTAGGGTTTTGGTTGGAAATCCTCTTCACACTTCAACTCTTGAATATTCTTAGCTTAGAACTCATTCACTTCCTTTCTTTTTTCTTTCTTCTAATGCAGATTGATTTGAATGAAGAATGAATGACCCTTTTATGCTCCGTAAGACCTAATTTGTCTTTGTAATAAATGCTTTGCCCTAACACATTTGGTTGCTTTGTTTTTGTACACAGTTGACTTTTAATTGCTTCATAAATCATTAAATCCACTTCTTTTCTTCCAAAAATTTTTTCAAATGATTTGTAGTGACCCAAATTATCTTTTCTCTTCATGCCAGATTCAGGCATCCACTTTCTAGCTTGGGGAATTTTATTTTCAATGCAGCTCCCCCTAAGCTAGGGCTCCAAATTCAATTCCTAGAGGAATTGTCAGCACCAAATTTCTATGCGGACCCATTATTATTGTTCACAATTGTTTTCTTAACCCATTTCTTGCTCATTAAATTCTGTATCTCATTCACATCAGTTTTTTCTTTGCCTTTGTCTTATCTCTGCTCATCCGGTTTTTTGTTTACAAGACCTCTTCTTTCATTATTCCTACTTCTACAGAATCTTGGAATATGACCAGATCTATTACAATTAAAGCATACAACATTTCTTTGTTTATATACTTGATTTCCTCTTGATCTGCACTAATTAGCCATGTGTCCATATCCATTGCAAGTAAATCAGTAACAATTGAAAGAGTTCCCATTTTCTCTAGAGTTATTCATTATCATACTTCTGCATTCATTTGATCTATGACCATACCTCTTACACTTGAAGCATTGACTAGAGAAGGATGGACCATTTTGATTTACTCTTCTTCTGCACTAAGTAGCTCTATGACCAAATTTATTGCAATTAAAATAATTTCCATTGAATGATGGATATCTTTGAGCATTAGGCTATCTTATCGGAGGTCTTCTAGGTCTATTTCTCCCATTCCTTGATTGAAAATTTCTTTATCTGGATCCAAAGCTTTCACCTTTCTCATATCCAAGACCATGCTTGTCATCAACCTTTTTCTGTCCTTCAAGCAGTGCTTCATGTTTAGCTAAGGTTATCTTGAACTTCTCCTTGTATTCATTTGCAACTTCTAGGTCATGTCTAAGAATGACAATTTACCTTTCAATTTCTCTCTCATTGTCTTTGTTTTCTTGTAGGTTAGACTCTAGATGGCCAACTATTCTGTCCAATCTGTAGCATTCTTCAGTTCTTTCATTTAGAGTTTGTTTCAAGTCTTCTTCAGTCTTCTTCCTTTGCTCATTTTCTTTAGTTAGCCTCATTGCCCTAGATTCCATCTCAACTTTTAGAACAACTTATTTTGATAGGTTCTCACACTCCTTTGTCTTTTCTTCCAAGGCTTCATTCATGTCATTTTCTTTAGTTAAATTGGATAACTACAGAAGTAGCTCCTTTCTCTTTTCCATAGATTTCTTTAATTTATCTTTTAACATTTCAATGGTATCATCAATGTGTTTAAGCTCATCTTTCAGATTAGATACTTCTACTTTGGATTGACCAAGATCTTCTAGGGCCAACCAAAGTTGATCTTTGAGTGAACCCATTGAAACTCCTTCAAAGATCTTTCCTCAAGCTATTAGGCTTCTTTCAAGGAACTTGGATCTGATACCAATTGTTGAAATTAGAGGTGACAACTAAGAGGGGGTGAATCAGTTGTCTCAAAACTTTAAAACTTGTGGTAGTTAATTCCTCTTTACTACTTCATTAATAGATTAATAATATTATCATGAAAAGCAAGAATCATCAACACATGAGAATAAGTAGAAATAACACATTTGACACCAAGATTTTTGACGTGGAAACCCAGTTAAGGGAAAAACCACAGTGGGGGTTAACCCACAAAGATTATACTCTATTAAAAGTATTACAATGGAGAATGCACATGCATTTGGGCTCACTGCCCAGAGCTCACTGCTCAAAAGAAGGCTCACTGCCTATAGAAAGAAGATTACAATGAGTTTGAATTGATAATTAGCATCTACCAATGCAGGGATTTAGTTTTAGTTAAGTACAAAATACTAACTTGATACACTTCATTCTCTCTCTACTCTGTTTACTATTCTGCTAACATCTGAACCTTAGATCTCTACCCTTTTCGTACTTATTCCATATTCACATCACACACACACAAATCACTTAAATCCATCGGCTATATATATCCACATCATGATATTTATTCACTTTTCAGTCAGCTTCAAGAACACTTAGAACTTTGTTGAAGACTCTACTCTGTTGGCTAAATCCATGATTAACTTGTAACGCATACCAAAACTTGTATTCACAAATCATCAATCATGTTAGCCACTATCACTGATCATCACAAATCATCCAACTAACAACTTCCATTTATCCGGAACCAAGATCAATGTCAAGGTTGGCCTGTTCTTCTATTGCCTACATTGTCAAACTATAACCCCATACTCAGATGCAAATAACTTTTGAATCCTTCATCACCAGAGGTTAAAATTCTGGATTTAGATTGCCCTGACAATCCTTATGACTCCTTCTGGTGCAGACATGGTAGGAGGGTTCACATAATGAACTGTCTGGACCATGCAACAAGAGTAAACACAATGGAAACAACACAAGAATATAGAACAAATATAGATTCAGTCATTCCGTATATCAAGGAATTCAAATACAATCTAGCCGGTAACATGCAAGGCTTACAATTCAACTCACAGGCTTGATTACATACATGTGCATGATAAAGATTTGAAGCTCCTTCACACAAAACTAAACTATAGATCTTTCTAATCTGAATAGATGCTTTCCTAAGGATCTATTACATCAATATATATCATTCCCAGACCAATAGATTCCTTCGCATCGGCCACAAGAGATCCAGAATCCTGATGAAGAGGTGTAACGTGTGTTCTTGGATAGGTTAGACCTATCATCTTGAAAATCCTTTTCCAATGGATACAATGAAGTACTGACCTATGAGGAAGGTCGGCCATGAACCAAGGAACATTGTAGAATGAATCACAAGGATCTGTAAGTTGGCCAATGCTCCCAATCCTTCTCCTTTAGCTGATTACTCATGACTATTAGAGAACTCTACACTGAGAAAATAGAGGATCTTCTAATAGTGATAACTTTCTAGTAACTGATCCAAATCCTCTGAATTCTTGATATGATGTAGATGAATGAATTGAGATGTTAAGTCCAGATCCATAAGGTGTGAAATGTTGAAACTAGACCACAAGCTGATCTGCTTCTGACTGGATTGCCTAAACTGAACTGGGAAATGCAAGAATTGAAATGCAAATACAAATGTTTTTGGTTGATGCAAGATTTCTCTTGACCTAGGGATGCTCCTGCATCAGACATCTAGGGTTATTGAGAAAGGGAGTCCCTCACTTTGCTGGGGCTAGGAGAGAACCAAAAAGGTCCACCTCAGCCTGAGAAATCCATGATGAATTTTCTTCCGGTCTGCCTTTCCACCTTACAAGATATTCTTTGTATTGTCTTCCTTGAGTGCTGCATCCAACTCTACTGTCTAAAATGTCTTCAATTTGTTCTGGTGCTTGTTGTGGTAACTGCTTCTTCAAGTCTTCTTTCAATATGTCATTGAGCTCCACTTCATGATACTGATAAAGATCTGCAATGTTGAAAATAGGTGAAATACCCAACGTCTCTGGTAATTCCACTTCATATGCATTTCCTAAATCAAATTTCCTGAGTATCTTACAAGGTCCAAACTTCTTCATCCTCAACTTGTTATATGTCCCAACTGGAAATCTTTCTTTTCTCAAATACACCATTACCTCATCTCCCTCTTCAAATTCTGTCTTCTCTTCTCATCTTCCTTTGTTTTATATTTACTGTTCATGTCTTCCAAATGTTTCGTCACCTAATTATGCACTGTCTTCATATGATCTGCAAATTCCACTGCTTTTGCACTTCTCTTGTCTTCCATGCTAATGTCTCTCAATTCTGCAACTCATCTAGGATTCACTTCGGTAACAATCTCAAAAGGTCTTCTTTTGGTACTTCTATTGACTGAATTATTGTATGCAAACTCTTCTTGTGAAAGAATCAAATCCCAACTTTTGGCTTTGTCTCCAATCAAACATCTCAACAAGTTTCCCAAACTCCTATTCACGACCTCTGTCTATCCATCTGTCCGTGCATGAAAAGTTGAGTTGAACTTCAAATCTATCTTCATCTTCTTCCAAAGTGTTCTCCAAAAGTATCCAACAAACTTTGCATCCCTGTCTGAAACTATACTCCTAGGTAATCAATACAATCTCACAATCTCCTTGAAAAATAGGTTAGCCACATGCACTGCATTAGTTGTCTTCTTGCAAGGTATGAAATGAGCCATCTTTGAAAATTTGTCAACCACTACAAATATTGAATTATGTCCTCTCTGTGTCTTAGGTAATCCCACTACAAAATCCATGCTTATGTCTTCCCAAGGTCTCTCCAGTACCATCAAAGGTTTATACAATCTAGTGTTCTAACTACTCCCTTTTTCAACTTGACAAATTCTACAACTTTGCACAAATCTCTGAACATACTTATGAATCTAAGGCCATAAGTAGTTTTCACTTACCAAAGCCACTATCTTATCAATGCCAAAATGTCCTACCAATCCACCACTATGCTTCTCCTTGTTCAAGTTGTCTCTCATTGAACTTCGAGGTATGCACAACTGACTTCCTTTGAACAACATATCTTCTTGAATGAAATAATCCAACCATTTACTTCTATCTACCACAAAAGGTTCCTTACATGCTCTCTAGGGTTCTACAAAATCAGTGTCTCCCTCATACATGTTCTTCAATTCATCAAAACCCAACACTTCAACTCTCATCTTGGTTAACAAATTTCTTCTTCTACTCAAGGAATCAACAACTTTATTTGATTTTCCACTCCTATGCTTCAACACAAAAGTATAAATCTGCATGAACTCTACCCATCTCATCTGTCTCTAAGTCAACTTACCTTGACTATTCAAATACTACAAAGCTTGATGATCTATATATAACACAAACTCTTTAGGCAACAAGTAGTGTCTCCACTTCTTCAAGGCTTGAATTATGGCATAGAACTATTGATCATAAACTGAATATCTTCTCCTTGCATCATTCAACTTTTCATTAAAATATGCTACTGGTCTACCCTCTTGACTTAACACTACTCCAATTGCATTTCCACTAGCATCACAATCAATTTGAAATACCTTATTGAAATCTGGTAATGCCAAAGCACGTTGTTCTGTCACCTTCTGCTTCAACAACTCAAAACTTTTATCTTCTCTAGATGTCCACTTGAAATCTTTTCTTTCACCTCTCATTGTCTCTATCATAGGGTTACAAACTGAACTAAAATTTCTGATGAACTTCTAGTAGAAACTAGCCAAACCATGAAATGATCTAACCTCTCCAATGCTCTCCGGTGTAGGCCATTCAACAATTGCTTTCACTTTCTCAGGGTCCATCTTCAATCCTTCCGCAGAAATTACAAATCTCAAATATACCAACTCTTCTTTCATGAAACTACATTTCTTGATGTTTATCAACACTTTCTCTTCTTTCAACCTCTGCAAAACTTGTCTAATATACCACAAATGTTCTTCTTTTGTCTTGCTGAAAATTAGAATATCATCCAAATACACAGTCACAAACTTACCCAAGAATTTCTTCACAACTTCATTCATCAACCTCATGAAAGTACTCGATGCATTTGTCAATCCAAAAGGCATTACTAACCACTCATACAATACTTCATTTATCTTAAAAGCAGTCTTCCATTCATCCCCTTCTTTGATTCTGATTTGATGGTATCCACTCCTCAAGTCTATCTTCGTGAAATATCTTGCTCCACTCAAACAATGAATAATATCATCCATCCTAGGTAAAGGAAATCTATACTTAACTGTGATCTTGTTTATTACTCTGGAATCAGTACACATTCTCCATTCTCCATTTTTCTTAGGTGCTAATACTATACGTACTGCACAAGGACTCAAACTTTCTCTGATCAAACCTTTCTCAATAGTTCTTGTATCTGTCTATTCAATTCTTCATTCTCTTCTAGTGTCATCTAGTGTGTTGCTTTATTAGGCAAACTTGCTCCCAGTATAAGATCCATGTGCTGACTGATGCTCCTTATAGGTGGTAATCTTTTAGGTAAATTATTTGATATGATGTCTTCATACTCTGTCAGCAACTCTCTTATCTCCTCTGGATCAACCTCTTTCTTTAATGCTTCAGGCTTCTTAGGAATCAAGGCATAACACAAAATTTCTTGTTTCAAACCATCCAAAAATTTCAATCCATCTGCCAAATAGATTCTAGCATTTCAACATACTTCACCCTTAGGATCATCCTCTAAAGGAATTAAAGTAATTTTCCTGCCATTTGCTATTATGGTATATGTATTCTTTCTCCCATCATGTATTGCTTCTCTATCATACTGCCAAGGTCTACCCAACAAGATATGACAAACATCCATAGGCATAATATCACACAAGACTTCATCATGATAAGATCCAATATGAAATTTCACCAAACATTGTTCACTCACTAGTACCTTATGATAATCCTGAATCCATGCTATTTGATAGGGCTTAGGGTGTTTCAATCTTTCCAACTTCAGCTTAGTCACCATCTCCTCTGAAACTAGGTTATCTGAACTACCACTATCAATCACAACTTTACAACACTTACCTCCAGATTTGCATCTAGTTCTGAACAAACTTTTCCTCTGTGATGGTTCTTCATTTGTCTCTATTTGGAATAGTTCTCTCCTCATTACCAATGATTCTCCTTTCTCTGGTTATCCAACTAAACTAGGTGATCCAACATGTTCTTCTTTAGCATAGGCTGTTATTCCACTATTTTCTATCTTCTTGCTTGTACTACCCTGATTACATTCAAATGCTCTATGTCCTTCACCTCCACACTTAAAACAAGTACCTATGAATGTTCTCTTATCAAATCCTCTTCCTTCTCTTCTGTATCCTTCATTCTAGTATGCACTAGGGTTTCCTCTCCAATAAAAAATTATGTCCTCTCTCTGGTAAGCATTATTATCTCTGTCAAATTTGTTTTGCTTCGGATAAGATCTATCTCCTCTAGAAAATGTCCTACCTCTCAGAAATTTATCCCCTCTGCCTCTCTATCTCTGATCATGTTTCTTATTCATCTTCTCTTCAACTTTAAGTGCAAATTGATATGCTTCTTCCAAAGATGTTATCCTTACCGAGATAAGTTCTTCTTGCATGTTCAATCTCAGTCCATTGATGTATCTAGCCACTTTCTCCTTACTTGCTTCACTATGTCTTGTTCTTATGATCATTTTATGAAATTCTTCATTGTACTCCTTCACAGACTTCTCCTTTTGTCTCAAGTTTTCCAATCTCTTCAACAAATCCAACTCATAGTCAACAAGTATGAATTGATTCTTCAACTTTGTCACCATCTAGTCCCACTTTATAATCTTTTCCTTTCCTCTCCTATTTCTTTCCAACTGAACTTCTTTCCACTATATAGTAGCATGTCCTTTCAACTTTGTCTTTGCAAATTTCACCTTTTTTGGATCTTCAATTTCCTCATATTCAAAGCATTCTTCCATGTCATTTATCCAATCAATCAGCTCTTCTGGATTCAAATTACCATTATAGTTTGGCACATCCACTCTAGGTCTTTTCCCAATCTTTGAAATAGCTCACAACATCTTTACTTGATCTGATTCTTCTTCTTCATGACCTTCTAGGGTTTCGCCACCTTGTTCAACAGATTGAATTTTTTCTTCATCATCACTTTCAACATTAGGTCTAGGTGTCAATCCTCTTACCTATCTTCCTCAATAGCATCCAAACAAATTCGCATTGTTCTCATCATTTCCATCATCTCATCCATTCTATTAGCCATTGTACCAACATGAGGAACTCTTCACGGTGGCATCTTCCTAAGATCAAGTGCAAACTGCCTCAGGTCAGTGATTGGCCTACAAGCGGCAACTGCCTCTCAATTAGCGATTGGTTGCACACAAGTAACCTAGCTTAGATCAGTGATCTCCTTACAACAAGATCTTATGGAATCTCCTTCGCCAATTTACTCCAAAGAATCAAACTTTTGCTCTAATACCACTTGGTGCAGTCATGGTAGGAGGGTTCACAGAATGAACTATCTGGACTGTACAACAGGAGTAAACACAATGGAAAAAACACAAGAATATAGAACAAATGTAGATTTAGTCATTTAGTATATCAAGGAATTCAAATACAATCTAGCTAGCAACATGCAGGCTTACAATTCAGCTCACAAGCTTGATTACATACATGCACAAGATAAAGCTTTGAAGCTCCTTCGCACAAAACTAAACTATAGATCTTTCTAATGTGAATAGCTACTTTCCCAAGGATCTATTACATCAATATATATCATTCCCAGACTAATAAATTCCTTCGCGTCGGCCACAAGAGATCCAGAATCCCGATGAAGAGGTGTAACATGTGTTCTTGGATATGTCAGACCTATCATCTTGAAAATCCTTCTCCTACAGATACAATGAAGTATGGACTTATGAGGAAGGTCAGCCACGAACCAAGGAACATTGTAGAATGAATCACAAGGATCTGCATGTCGGCCAATGCTCCCAATCCTTCTCCTTCAGCTGATTACTCATGACTGTCAGAGAACTCTGCATTGATAAAATAGAGGATCATCTGATAGCGATAACTTTCTGGTAACTGATCCAAATACTCTGAATTCTTGATATGATGTGGATGAATGAATTGAGATACTAAGTCCAGACCACAAGCTGGTATGCTTTTGACTGGACTGCCTAAACTGAACTAGGAAATGAAAGAACTGAAATGCAAACAAACTGAAATGCAAATGCAAATGTTTTTGGTTGATGCAAGATTGCTCTTGAACCAGGGATGCTCCTGCATCACCTTCAGATCCGCAACATACTCTAATTTACCACTGGAGAGATCTTAACCAAGATACTAGACCCTGTCACATGCTCTGTTTCTAGCTACCTGGACTTAGATAAATTCTAATTCTGACTTCTAGTATGAACAAATTATGTTATGTGGATGAGTGGAATAGTCTTAGTTGCCTTCAATGACAACACCTGTCATGTGAAGCAGTGTCTCTTGCCAACCAGAATGCAATGTTTGTAGGATATGCACATAGTGGTCTGATTAAAAAGGCTCAAGAAACTTTTAAGTAAATGTGGTTCGTAGATGTAAATCCAATTTCCACCACCACTACCAACATATACCCTACCCATGTGAAAATGGAGCTTTGAAACATGATACAAATATCCATCTATGCATAATGGGAGGAAAATATTTGTCAAATGTCATAGTAGTAAGTATGTTGGTAGAAAAGTATGCTAAATGTATAAATGTAGACAAGGCAGGTGAACTATTTGACTAAATGCCTTAGAGCAATGCCCTCTCATGGGATGCACTGATTACAGGATATGCACAAAATGGATTTGTTAAAAAGGCTTTAGAAACTTTTAAGAAAATGCCACTAGCTGACGTAAAGCCAATTTCCTAACCCTTTCCCAGCATCCTCATTGCCTGCACTAGAATGGTTACGTGGAACATGGTATGGACATTTGTCAAAGCATTGAGGATAGAGGAATTTTGCCAAATCTTGTAGCTGTGACTGCTCTGGGAGAAACATGCAAAAATGTGGAAGCATAGACAATGCAGGTGACTTGTTTGGTTAGATGTCTTCATGGCCTACCTTGGCAGCCACTCATGAATGAGGTAATCATGGATAGTATAAACCATTAACATAACACATGGTCCAAGGGACAACAACATACAAATTAAACAAGGAAGACTTTAGTGTTTGAGTTCTAACATTCATGGAATTATTTTTTGTTTCACACTCTTAAAATAGAGGGTATACAATAGAGTATGAACAACCATTAATCATGATACAGAGTAGAACACATGAAGATAGAATCAAATGCAAACTACCTTGGACACTGTGGATTGGTAGAGAGGATACCAAACATATCTAGAAATTGTAAAGATTACAGAGAGAAGAGTATGTCTAGCTTCTTTCTCCTCTCACGTCCCTAAAACCCTATCTTCTTCCTTGTTTTCCCCCAATTTTTAGCACAAGCACCCATGTGTGCATAATGAGAGATGAAAAGGAAGTATACCCATTTTAATTAATTTTCTTTCTTAGTTAATATTTATTTCTACCCTCAAGGTCAAAAAGAAAGATATGAATGTAACTCAAAAATATAGATTACAGACTAATTAATATAAAACCAAAACTGACCCATCACCGGAGATCATGTGGAATACAACACTATGACCAAAATAAATAATAATTTAAATCACCAATATGACATACCAAAATAAACCACATAATAAATTAATGCAAAACCATAATAAAATATCGACAACCCATAATGGAATACCTCGACAACCAATACTGGCAACTACATAAGACCAGGAGGGCAATCCGGACATTACCATAGGCTAACCAGAAGGTAAATACATATCATAGAATCACTACACTGACTAGGTGTAGTGGGCTAAGGTAGGGAACGTTTGGCCTATGACTATCTCTAGTAACCACCATCAGAGAATGAGAGTATGCTCAGGCCTGTGAATCCAGCTAGAGTCGATATGTAGTACCTACATCACTTCAATCACACATCAAAGCATATGTGCATATATCATATAATAGCCAAAGCATCAATGGACATCAGGAAGAGGGTCATGACATTGTAAGCCTCTCAAATACGAGTGTTATGACATCATCCCTTTCCAATCCATAATCATACAAAAGTAATGATATCAATATATAAACATGTAAGCATGTAATCCAGCATGATAACTAATCATGTCAACACCATAATAGTATCAAAATCCATCAAGGAAAATAAACAACAAAATACAAACACGGGGGTTGTTACATCCTACCCCCTAGGACTAGGTTTACTCCTGGAAGCTTGCAATACGCTACGATGGAGCCATAGCACACATTAGTCCATAAAATTCAATATAACTATAAAATTCAATGTGTCACATTCCTTTCGATATACATAGTTATGTGCAATATGTCATAGTACCTAGGTAAAGAAGAGGCAAGACACTCAATTTCATATAAAACATACATTAGCATATAAGAATTTTCTCCAATCAAAATAAAGAATGATGCCATAACATTCAATTTTCTCAAGATTCATTATCTCAAACAACCGATTAGTTCCTCACAACCATCAATTTTCACATATATGCTAGCATAAATCACATAATTTTTGCATAATTTGTAGGAAGTTGCACTTTCAAGACATAAAATTTTTAATTCTCTAACTTTTATATGTAGTCATCTCTAAAATGGAGCACACAAACACACATGTACATAATTTCAACCTCTAATTTCATAGCATGAATGACATCTCTTTGGATATAATGCAATAGTTTGTCACTTTTCAATGCATAATGATGTAATTTTGTTCTCTACTATATTTTAATATGTAACCACATATATGACAAATTATACAACCCACATATACATACATACTCATTCACATCACAAGGCTACATTAGGGGTTCACGTGGATGTCGTAGTACCATCCATATCCAATTAAATCCATGAGTCCATAACCAATAACCATGTCCAATATCCATATCCATGAGTCCATAACCAATAACCATATCTAATATCCATATCCATGTGTCTTGATGGCATTGACCCACCTATTGAGCCCTTCCATACAAGCCACAATGACATATCTCTTATTTGTGTGAGGGTTTTAGCCTCCAAGAGATAGTCAAACAATAGGAAGGTAGTGAATTAAAGCTTAGAACAGCTCACACATACCCCATCCTTAAGGGTTTCCCTGCATCTGCTTCCTCGTATACACTCAAATGGGTGGAACTCACCATACCGATGAGGAATCACATCACAACACAAGACCAACATTCAAAAGTTAAAAAGTCAATTAGTTTAGCCACCAAGAATATAAATAATGAAGCATAAATCTCAATTCCAACAATAAAATAAGAAAAATGCACATAGTTTCAATAATAAATCAAATGTAACTACAAGAGTTACATGCAAAGAATATCATCCATGGATAAACCAATACAAGAAAGATAAACCAAAGTGCTGGTCCTCACAAGAAAAGTAGAAGTCACCAATAACCAAAAAGAAGATTCACAATCTTCAAAATATACACATTAAAACACTACGTGACTATCGCTAGTCACCACATGAGGAAGGAGGAAAACAAGTGTGGCTGTCTCCACAGTCCTTCATGTGGGTGCGGCCAACTCATGCAACCTCCACATGGAAAGGTATTGTTCCAAAATCTCCAGGTCACACAACTCATGCAGCATGACTGCACATGGTATATGCCAAATGGATAAAGTACGCAATGGCCATATACTGCATGGAAATTTCCTACTCATAGGAACATCTTGCATAGTGTGTACCCACAGAGAAAGCACGTGTGGCTACACACTGAGCTAGAGGTGCACATGGCTAGATTCCACTCGCATGCTAACTGATCAGAATCGAGGCAATCTTGAGCAAATCCTCTACTTTGTGCTAGCACTCACTCTATGCTTCACAAGTAGGAACATATCATGCATATATATTGCTCCTTCATGTATCTATGTATGTGGCATCATCTCCTCTAGCTCAGCTCGCTACCATCAACGATACGACATCATCACCAGCACTGTGTCAGAACATCAGTGGGGTGTGATATCGTATCTAAGGCATCATGTCAGGACATGAGCGATATGGAATACCTCACAGCATGGGATAACATCCATCCACACATGCTAGACCTCATATACAATCACATCAGGGTAAGATCATAGCTGTCACAAATGCTCATATCATAAACCAATGTCATCCTCAAGAACTGTGTAGATTAGGCTAACATTGTATAAGCCAAGTATACGATCCATTAATAAGGGGAAGTAGTGAGTACTTTCCTAGGAGATTGAAATGATCACCATCATTTCACATCGCCATTATACGTATGTCATTCAATTCCCTCCCAAGGAACTTTGTTGCTGGTACTAGCCCTCCACATATTGACTTATCAACAACCCTCGGGTTGGCAGTCAATAGGGTGACAATAAGAAAACACATAGGTGGTATGATTTTCTCCCATACACATAATCCTAAACATACCCTCCATGGATGGGTACACAGTATCACCATCCCATGGGCACACATCTCAAGCACTATTTATTCACAACACTCAGCAAGAGCACATTACTAGATGTTGACATCACGGGGAGTACAATCATATTTTCTCTTACCCAAGAAATAGCATAGCCCACATATGACTATGCAACATGATACAAAATAAACAACTTTACCAAATAATAAGTACTCCCAAACACCCATACCAATTTTCTCTTTTCACAAGGGTAACTCCTGTACCCATAACATCATAGATTCACTTGCAATGCTCTCAACATAACGCAATAGTACATGAACATGTATAGCATCATCACTATCATCTTTACATTAGTGCATAAACATAAGTAATATCTTCATAATCATCCTTACTTTCACTTCCATATTCACATAATGATATACATCTCATTTTACACTTATTACACTCTCATCTCATAATAACACATAATGCAACATCATATTCCAAGTCACAATAATACCATTCCTTCACAAGAAAATGAGAACTAGCAACACAATTAATTGATTTTGGTAAAGGAACCCTAGTCATTTCTCAACATTCACATCCATACATATAAGCATAAGTTACAACCTCGACTATGTCAATGGCATTCAATTGCTCACTCAAAGCAAGATATACAACATTCTTATTACCTTAGCATTCACTATTTTTAGTTTACATTAAAGTACAACTGTTCATCTCTATGATCTCATTAAAACCATAATGTAATTGAGGAGATCAAATTTCATCAACAAGATATATCCACTAAGCAATTACCATCCTCATTCAAATTCATTAAGTAAGGAGGCACTAATTTTCATATAATCACTTTCAATACATAACCATGACATCATAAGGTCCTCTTCACTCCCATCTCACTAAATATTTTACTTGTTGTAATTTTAACATACTAATTAAATCCATATACCATTATTCTAACATCTTGTCAACTATTGGCATCTACAAAGAGGAGAGAAAGATAGATTTCATCTCAAGTCAAGACATTACATGTCATCCAACATTCATCATACAAACATGAAAATTCTACTAAGGGGAAGTTTAAGGCACCATTAATACACCAATTACTTCAATTAGCAACTAAAGAATGATAAATATGGTAATCTAGCACATCAAGAGGTTACAGGAAAAATTACATCACATCACACCCGTTTCAGCAAGCATACATCACTTACAAGAAAGCATCAACATTCATTCTAATCTATCCCCATCCGCAAACATCTACACACTTTCATCCTTTACATCTATAATACAAGAAAGGAAATACAAGAGTAATTCATGACCAATTAGGGTCATCTCATTTACTAGAAACATAAAGGAAGACACAAGAAGAAAATGTCCAAGCAAGGGTAATTAGGAAACCCAAGTTACCTTCAACCCACAAAACACACAAGGCAAAACATTCCTACCCTCGTCTTATAACATGGGAGAGTGATCACTCTTAACTATGGGAGACTCTCAACCAAGGTCAACACTCTAGTCCCATTGAGTAAGGTAAGGCCAACGAGGCTATTTCCTCCATGATTTCTAAGAATGGGGTTGTAACTTAACCCACTAATGCCATGCTAAGCCATGAGAGGAATCAAGACTATAAAAAAAATATAACAAGCTCACGCCACACATGCCAAACATAATGGAACATAGAAGACTCAAGTATGCCAGAGCTCCTAGTGTGTGAACATAGGCTTTGATACCATATGTAACATATCACTATGCAACCACAAAGGGTATGAGCCAAAAGAGGGTGAGAATATATATTTTTTTAACATAAAGTGATAACATGCGCATAATACAGTTGCCAATTCGGTAGATCGACAACATACATGGCCAAGTTTGGCCGAATCTACAACCCAAAGGAGAGTACTAATTCACCCTCTAGTGAAAATATTATTAAAACTACATTCATTTTACAACACCAAATTCACATGTTCCTAATACCCATTTCTACTTTAAACATAGAGCCATAATGATAATCATAGAACACAAGGGTCTGATACCAACAGTAGAAACTGTAAGCCAAATTTGGAACAACATCACATTTCTTCTCATTACTATAATTTACATCATCTCTCTCAAGAGAGTACAAATTACATAAAATAATTAACATAAATACAATGGCATAGCCATGGATAAGATATAATAACTGATAAAACAAATACAAGAGAGAACATCTCCAACTGGTGCTCCAATAACTTGAACACCAGTCCCTAATGGTGGTGGCAACACCTCCCAACCATGTGGACCCATAAGAGACCACCCCACCATGCTCAAAGATAGTCACAAGGCCCAAATAGAAGAATAAAGGCAAGGAATACAATGGCCAACACTCACATCAGTCACGGAGCAGACACGACACACAAAGTACAGTGCAAACACGGTAAACAATCCCACAAGCATAGTGACCTGGGGGGACTCTACCCACTTGGATACTACTCAAGGTACCGCACCAAAGACAGTGTGAAAAATAGCCAACTATAGCACAGAGAATGGGCATCCATGAAAGCATATCAACAATGAGATTAAAGACCAATGAAATAGCTACCAGAATGAAAATGCAGAACATCGGCAAGCAAGTATAGATTGACAAATTGCTTCAAGAGAAGTTTGCTCATTCAAAATAGCAACATGATGTATATACCACATGTGGACTAAATGATAGATTACCTCAAAGAATGAGATCTCATAATAGTTAAAATAGTAACACATACTCACCATTGAAGTTGACAAGTATAAGCAACTGTAGTGTACAAGGATCAGGCTTCACAACATTAACCGGAAGCTCCTAGCTAGCTAGGACAGAAAATGGGCACAAGAACAGTAGGATAGCGTGCCTCAAAACATATTATTGTTTCAAAAATAGTATGTTGGTTTGGTAAACATAACAAAGCACTCGAACAATTGACAGAATGCTCCCAATATGATGGTCTTTCACAATATAAAATGATTGTAGATACAACAAGATAAATTTGTTTTCAACATCATACAACTGTCAAGCAAAATACAAATGGATGGCATAAAGCATGAAACCCCAACAAAAGGGCTGTAATAGTGCCCAACACTATCATTAAAAGCCTCAAAAATTGTGGCCTCAAGGGGACAAGGAATGCAAGAAGCAAAACCTAGGCACGTGATCTATTTTACAAAATACGTTGAGAGACGAGGTCCAATGGATTGCAATGATTGCAGGTTATACACTAAATGGATCAGTTAAAAAGGCTTTAGAAAACTTTTAAGTAAAAGAAATTTGATTGTTAGATGGCTTCAAATCAAATGAGCCATGAGAGACAATCAGACTCTAATATAATGACATGTTGCCCCGTTACCCTCAGCTTAAAAAACAAATTATATCACAAGCTTGGATTTATGCATTGGCTCCTCTACATATCTTCAATTATTGCAGACCTAAAATTTTAAGTCTACCAAAATGGGAGCTTGGTAAGAAGGTTCGAACATCCATCAAACATAAATACACCACTCAAACTATTTGACAAAATGCCTCAAAGAGTTGTCATCTCAAGGAATGCAATGTTTGTAGGATATGCACATAATGGACTACTTAAAAAGGCTTAAGAAACTTTTAAGAAAATGCAGTTGGCAGATGTAAATCTAATTTCCACCACTGTCACCAACATATACCCTGCCTGTGCCAAAATGGAGCTTTGAAATAGAATACGGATATCCATCTATGCATAATGGGAGGAAAATATTTATGATAGACATCAGATTTCCATAGTCCATAATGAAATGTAGATCAATGCTTCAGGATTTAACTATGTGTGTGTGTTTTTTCCTCAACGTTTCAGATTATACTCCATGATCCATCATCAGGAGAATAAAGAGCATGAGAAGAGAAAGTGAGGTAATTTGTAGAACAAGGTAGCTAAAAAGTGGAGACGGTGGTGTGGGAACCAAGGATTCTATGGAGGAAAATACAAAAAATAAACACCTATCCAGCATAATAGACACCTAGCACAAACTCATTGCAACTAACCATACAAAGAAAGCCAAGGAGAAAGAACAAAAACAACCTAGAAAAAATCTTAAGAAAATGATAAAATAAAAGTAAAGAAAACAAAGTGAGAGAACATTGTAAAGAAAACAGAAGTCAAAGGGAGATAACCAGGGAAATAAGCGAAACATAATTAATGAAGGGGACTAGTTTACAAACAGAGTCAAAAACGACCTTCAAAAGCCTAAAGGGAATGAATAAATAAGAAAAAAGAAAAAAACATCAATTGAGTAATCATGCATAGTAAAAATAAGTGCATGTGAATTTATAATTATATTTGAATGCATATGAATGTATATGATAGAGCATACAAGTATAGTAGAAAATATATGTGCATATGAATATATAATTATATTTAAATACATATGAATATATATGATAGAGTATAAATATAATACAATAAAAGAAAATGTAAAAAATAGAAAAATATGAAAGAATATCTAAATAAGAAAAGATAAAAAGAGATTAGAGATATATAAATTTGTAACTAACTAAATGTCTCAATAAATAAATTTTTATTTAAATATAACAACCTACCTAAGTGCATCTAAAATTATCTAATAAAAATATGAATATTGTAGGAATGGATAAATTTGACAAAGATATGTGCATGCGAATATATAATTATATTTGAGTACATTTAAATATATATGATACAACATACAAGCATAGGAGAAAATATATGTGCATACGAATATATAATTATATTTGAATGCACATGAATATATATGATAGAGTATGAATACAATACCATAAAAGAAAATGTAAAAAATAGAAAAATATTAATGAATATCTGAATAAGAATAGATAAAAGAGATTAGAAATATATAAGTTTGTAACTAACTGAATGTCTCAATAAATATGTTTTTAATTAGAGGAAAATATTTGTCAAATGTCATAGTAGTAAGTGCACTGGTAGACAAGTATGCTAAATGTATAAACATAGACAATACAGGTGTACTATTTGACCAAATGCCTTAGAGCGATGCCCTCTCATGTGACACACTGATTGCAGGATACGTACAAAATGGATTTGTTAAAAAGGATTTAGAAACTTTTAAGAAAATGGCACTAGCTGGCATAAAGCCCATTTCCTAACCCTTTGCCAGCATCCTTGCTACTTGTGCCAGAATGGTGACTTGAAACAGGCTATGGACATTTGTCAAAGCATGAATGATAAAGGAATTTTTCAGATCTTGTAGCTATGACTGACCTGGTAGAAACATGCAAAAAATATGAAAGAATAGACAACACAGGTGATCTGTTTGGTTAGATACCTTCATGGCCTACCCTGACAGCCACTCATGAATGAGGTAATCATGGATAGTATAAAACATTAACATAACACATGGTCCAAAGGACAACAACATGCAGATTAAACAAGGAAGAGTTTAGTGTTTGAGTTCTAACATTCATGGAATTATTGTTTGTTTCACACTCCCAAAATGGAGGGTATACAACAGAGTATGGACAACCATTAATCATGATACAGAGCAAAACACATGAAGACATAGAATCAAATCCAAACTGCCCTGGACACCATGGATTGGCAGAGAGGATACCAAACATACTTGGAAATTGCAAAGATTGCAGAGAGTAGAGTATGTCCAGCTGCTTTCTCCTCTCATGTCCCCAAAACCCTAGCTTTTTCCTTGTTTTCCCCCATTTTTAGCACAAGCACCCATGTGTGCATAATGAGAGGTTAAAAGGAAGTATATCCCTTTTTTACTTTACATTTTCATTCTAACTTATTAATATTTTATTTCTACCCTCGAGGTCAACAAGGAAAGATATGAATATAACTCAGAAATACAGTTTTGAGACCAATTAATATAAGACCAAAACTGACCCATCACTGGAGATCATGTGGAATACAACACTATGACCACAATAAATAATAATTTAAGTCACCAATATGACATACCAAAATAAACCACATAATAAATTAATGCAAAACCATAATAAAATACTGATAACCCATAACGGTTCAATACCTCGACAACCAATACTGACAGCTACATAAGACCAGAAGAACAATTCAAACGTTATCTCTGTAATGCCCCGCCATGAATACCTCAGAGAACATTCATTTATGCTATATGCAACAGGATAAATTTTTTTTTTTTTTTTAAAGATAGAAATAACAAAGTAATATTAACACATCATTTAAACTAATGACTTGTCCTCTAAGATAACATGGCTGCATTACTTGACCAAACAATTAACATATTCTAACACACATCATGAATTAACATCAGTACTCATTGTAAACCTAATGCACTAAATCAACAAACATTTACATCTATATAACATCATATAAGTATTCATCTAGATCTAGTACATAGTTGTAATATCTCCTGACATATGAATACAACATTACATCATTACATTATCATCTTCTGAGTACATATGAATAAATACATTACGAATAATATGATACACAAGATAGTGCATGAGTATAAAATAACTGTCTCCATAAATAGGTACACGATCTGAATCTGCTACAGGAGTTACCACCTTCTTGCACATGAATAAAGGCAAGGAGAAACCATTGGAGATAAAGCACATCCACCTAACCATGTGGAACCCTAAGGTCCACCCCCGTGCTAGGAGATAACATAAGGTCCCAAACATCAACCAGTCAGGTAGACAATTGCCTAATAGGAACAAGGACTAAACATGACTCCATCACAACACATGACAACACCACAAGCAACTCAATAACATGTCCAGAGGCAACACACGATGAATGGGGAGAGTACAACTAGGGAATGCTAGGCTGCAGTAGGAAGAGTGTCATCGCATGGTCCTGACATGGGTTATCCTGACAGCCTCTCAATAGGTGTCGGCCCCCATCTATGGTTATCCTAACAGCCTCTCACTAGGCGCCGGCCCCATAGGGTGACACATGCAGAATCAACCTTCCTTTCGTGAGGACAAGGAAATTGATCTTGCCAACGAGGCCTTCTCTACCCATCCTTAGTCTAAACGAGCACTACAGGCATGGGAGAGGAAATCCAATTATCTTGTTAATGTGTAATTTACCCTTTTCCCCCAGTTTATTTTTAGGTTTTCACTTAATTAACAACTTTCAATGGGTTATCCTGACAGCCACTTTGGGCACCGGCCCCACATTGAAATCCACTCCCCTACCTGCATCTAGAAACCCTAACATCAAGCAAGACAGTGACTATCATACTGATAAGTGCATATAAACAATGCAAGGCATTTACCTTATTGCATACAAAACATAATCACAATGACCAACCTGTACATCATCGTCCCAAAACTTTCCGTTGATCAATCGCAATAACCATAACAATACACATCCCGAGCAAGGCATGGGTCATCTTACTCGCAAATCTCAACCATGAACAAAATAGTTTCTCATTACGATTGCCAAGATCTCCCCATTACAATACTACACTCAAACTCCATGCCAACACCTCCTTGAAGGAGATTTAAACCCATCATAATATATTCACAACACAATATGCACAACATCTCACATTATTGATTACCAAGACCCACATACATAGACAAAAAGACATCATGTTCTTACAACATCCTGATTTCAAGACACCCATCAATAGAATACATGCCATCGAAACATATTACCTTATGCCTCTGGAACCTAAACTTGACAATTTACACATAGACCAACTCACATGAAAATTTTTCTTGCAATAAGAGATTTCAACTAATCAACTCATCCAATTCCAAAACACTTATAACAAAGAGTTAGCACTTATACTCAACATTTAATTCACTACTAGGAAAAGTTAACAATAACCATTAATTGACAAGACACTTGATGAGCAATGTTTAGAACTAAACTATCTAAAAGACATCACAATTGATTCTATTCTTAACCCAATAACATGATAAGCATATCACTTTTAAACTACGATGCGATACTCAATAAGAACATCAAGATCCAAACCCTACATCCTACTTTGTTTATGACAACTAAAGTTCTCATACAGGAGACATAATACTCTACCAACATATTATTATTAACAACATTACCTGGATTAAAACATAGACAAGCTAGGTATCGAGAATTCAAACTTGATCACTCGCATAACCTTTATTATGCCAATAATTAAACTTTTCTTACACAAGGAGTTCCCAACTAGCTAAATTCTAGTATGGATGCCATTCTAGTAAATCAAAATAAGAATAAGTCATAGTCCAACTCAATACAACATCCTATCTTCAAATGCAATGAAGAACAATTATAACCAAATTAGATACTAAACAACTTTAATATAATACACTTGAATTACCACTTATTCAATCCTAAATACAATTTTTTGTTAGGTAGAATAATTAATTTGAACTCATATTTAACCACAATTGCAGCATACTATAATGCACTAATAAAGAGTTGAAGAACGTTTCCTCTAATGATAACATTACTATGATGGTACTACAAAAGTCTTATCCTGATTTTTTTTTTGCAACAATAACCTGCAATTAAAAGATTGATTCCCCTACTCATAAAAGAATAAAGGTAGAATTCTATTAACATCATGATCGATAGGAATCTATTCCTTAAACTATTAAGAACATAACTCCCTTTTAAAATAGGACAAGGTTATCAACATTTCCTAGAGTTAAAGTCTCATGACTATACATTGCCCAAGGTATCTCACAAGAGAGCACCAAAGTTTAACTATGCGTAAGGAGGTAATAAGAGGTCTGAGGTAATGAAATTAATAAAATGTAAAATACTAACCATATGAACTTAATGATGATATTCAGCACCAAAGGCTACTACTATTAATTAGCCATGTTTTCCCTACTTAGTAACAAACCATCCACATTCTATACTTCCATTTAGCTAAGCATCGTCAACAAAATAAGAATACAAGATGGGAAGAACCTAAGAGGGAATTTGGTCTATACTTATCTTAATCAAAACCTAAGGTTCACAACATTCTATTTTATTTACGAATAAGGCCCAACAATTTAAGGAACCTTCTTAGAAAACATCACCAATTCTAGAGTACAAAATATGGTTTCTACAACTATTATACATTACTTCCATAACCTTATTAGAAACATTAATTCTACTTACACAAGATCCACTTATGCTATGATGATCTAGGTTTATGACATGCAAATAAGGCAACAAATATGCTTCTTTCAAGATTTACATTGAAATGTTTGCTTTTCCAATTTCACAAGCAACAACCTTTACATTTAATAAATAAAGGATACATATATAATATTTAGAACATACAATATTTACATTTAAGCAATAAAGAAAAACATATAACATTTATATTTAATCAATAAAGAAAAACATATAAAATTTACATTTAATCAATAAAGAAAAACATATAATATTTATCTTAATTAATAAAGAAAACATGATACCTCAATCGCAATATCCCACTAATGGTAGAATCTTTGAATGAAAATCATAAAATGAGCAAGTCACCCCCACTCCATGAAGAGTTTATAAAGAGAAGGAAAGAGTAACTTCCTACCCAAAACTGACTCAACCAACCAACTAACTCAACCACCCAACTAATTCAACCAACCACCTTCCCATTTTCGTCACTTTTGTAAGTGGGGCTTAAAGGAAGGTCTAAAAACCTTTTAAAATATTATAAATGACAAAAATAAACTTCTTACCTATGCACCTTGGAGATAAGACAATTTTTCAAACATAAAATACAACTTAGATCTCTTAAAAACACTTAAAAATTATTTCAAAAGTTACAAGGTTAAATCCCACATAAGAACATAATCATTTTATCACATAAAACTAAAAATAATATTTCTTAACATCATGGCCAATAGACCTTAGGGCCCCATGCCTAGGTCAGACATCACACAGAAAGACATAAAGTGGCTAAATGACCACCATCATCCATTGACATAATAATTCTACATGTACACTCAACAAGAAGTGTTAGTACAATATATAGCCAAAATATATCCATCATAAATAACATATTATCACAAATCCATTAGTAACCATAGTGTAATGCTGAATCAATACACTCTTGATCCAATTGTTAGGCTTCGTCAATTGGATGATAGGACTGTCTCCTCTCTACTCTAGGGTTTGGTTAGTGCGTTTACTAGTGTTCAGCGACCTTCCCTTAATTAAATCAATTTAATAGTAGTAATAAAATAATTCATATTCAAACAACTTTA
This sequence comes from Cunninghamia lanceolata, assembly GCA_027924645.1. NCBI lineage: Eukaryota > Viridiplantae > Streptophyta > Pinopsida > Cupressales > Cupressaceae > Cunninghamia > Cunninghamia lanceolata. Next base: position 871,108 of record BSBN01001899.1, on the reverse strand, counting down.
AATAATTATTTGAACTAGGTAATTATCAATTACCATTTTAATCTTATTAAATATTAATAATAATAATAAGAATATTATATGACCTTATTAAATATTAAAGTGGGTCAAATATTAGTATGACTATATAATGAAATATAGGCATACAACATAACCCACTGAGTAGGACAACTGTTAAAAGCCAAATCAAACATGTTCACAAACCGGGGCCAAAATGCACTTAACCAACAAGATCCATCAAATATAAATCAATTGCAACACCTAACATACTGATCGAACTGACAAGTTGAACTAGACATGTCATGCATCCTAATCGAGGATGATGACTTGGGATGGGGGACATTAAGTTATCTCTGGAACAACTTATCCATTGGGTTCAAGGCATGCTCATACCTATTAATTCAGGTGGAGTCGATGTCGGATACCTGCATCCTACAAAAACTGACACAGTCAAGCATGTATAGATACATATAAGATGACACTAGGTGAAAAAGGAATCACAACATCGTAGGGCACTCGCAAGCGAGTGATGCGACATCGTCCTTTCCACATCATATCAATCTAGATTAGATAACACATAATCATAACCAAATCAAATCTACCTCATGATCTGAACATATAGGTACATGAAATTGAATAAGTCTCAGAAGTACCGTCATAACAAATAAATCTAACAGAATCAGTCCATGAGATCCATTCTGACATTTGGCAATTGTAGTAAGATTGACATCTTAATCATAGGAATGCAAAACAATGTCAAAGTCTTACCTTAATTATTCCTATTATTTTACCTTCATATTCATGCGCCTTGATCAGTTCACCTGTACATCCAAGGTGGGAACAGAGGGGCACTACATCCTCCCCCCCTAAAACTTGACTTACTCCTGGAAGTCATAGACTAGGGTGGAAACATAACACATTAGTATTACAATTTTCTATTGCCAACATATGGATTCACATTAAGCAATTATTCCCAAGACAAGCACAATCGTTCAATGCAGGCATAAAAGGCATCAATTCCTTACCCTTAAGGTGTATCATGTAATCTACTTATAACCAATCGCACGTATTTTGAGCATTTCATTTAGTTCAGGGATCTGTGTTTACATATTATCAAGGAAAATTACATCTTATTTCTTATTTCCACCATGGTTCTAACTACTTACCAAGCATTCAAGTACAATTCTCCGCAGAGTCCTCCCCTGTACACACTATCAGAGGTTCGAAATGAACGTGATAGAAACAACACTTGACATAATACAGGGCTAACAAAAACAAACATTCGGAATAGTCACCATCAAAGTTTTAAAGAAGGTGAAAACCCAAGTGGGAAAGTAACCAAATCCAATCTTAAGTCACAAAATGCCGGTAATTTCTAACAATAACTCAAGTATGGAGAAAAGAGTTTTAGTGACCACTCCTATCATAAGAAATTTCAAAGAAAACAAATTCACTGTTAGCCCCTAACTACACATGAAACAACTATCAAAAATTTCAAATTAACCAAATTGCAAACAACCCACATCACAAAGTAGCTAATTTTAGCCACAAAAAGGGAGTATCCGCTACACAACACCCAGGACACAAGGTCTAGAATGTGTTAGAGAACGTATGCCAACACATAGATAATTAGGTTATCTACATCCTCATACCTAAGCAACTTTTATACAAGGATTTAAGGCAACAAAATAATTACTTATTTACAACAATCTCTACCTTTAATGCAATACAATTTCTTTATGTGAGGAAGAATAGATAATATTACACACAAGAACATACTCAATCAAGGCTACATTTTACTTAAAGTATCACATTTATATGAGATGGGTCTAACACAAGCTCTAATTTGATCTCCTGCATTTAGTTTTTACATACATACACAATGATAACTTTCATAATCCACAAAAGAACTTCCAAAGTCATGGCCACTAAAAAAAAATAGATGTCAAACAACTACTTTACGATACCCACACATAAAATGGGTTCAGGATATTCACATCACTAGAGGGGCAAATTCCACTCTCTTGATTCAATGCACTATAAGTAACTATGCCTCTAGCTTCTAAAGCACTAAAGACCACAAGAGGAACTTGAGGTCTCAAAAATCAGCAAGCACTAGTGTTCATGGAACACATATGGTTAGATATATCATCTCATTTTTGCATAACAGACACACAAGTAGAACAAAGCATAAAGGATTTATTTCTTCTACAGCCAAGAACAAGTCTGTAAGTTTATCATCCTTCTAATACCATACTAAACCTCTTAAGTGAGAGGTACTATTACCAACTCATCATAAGGCAAAAAATGTTTAACCTAAAACAACGACAAGAACTAGAGATCCTAGTGTTGCAAACCTTTGCTCTGATACCAGATGTATCGCCCCGCCATGAATACCTCAGAGAACATTCATTTATGCTATATGCAATAGGATAATTTTTTTTTTAAAGATAGAAATAACAAAGTAATATTAACACATCATTTAAACTAATGACTTGTCCTCTAAGATAACATGGCTGCATTACTTGACCAAACAATTAACATATTCTAACACACATCATGAATTAACATCAGTACTCATTGTAAACCTAATGCATTAAATCAATAAACATTTACATCTATATAACATCATATAAGTATTCATCCGGATCTAGTACATAGTTGCAATATCTCCTGACATATGAATACAACATTACATCGTTACATTATCATCTTCTGAATACATATGAATACATACATTACAAATAATATGATACACAAGATAGTACATGAGTATAAAATAACTGTCTCCATAAACAGGTACACGATCTGAATCTACTACAGGAGTTACCACCTTCTTGCACATGAATAAAGGCAAGGAGAAACCATTGGAGATAAAGCACATCCACCCGACCATGTGGAACCCTAAGATCCACCCCCCGTGCTAGGAGATAACATAAGGTCCCAAACATCAACCAGTCAGGTAGACAATTGTCTAATAGGAACAAGGACTAAACATGACTCCATCACAACACATGATAACACCACAAGCAACTCAATAACACGTCCAGAGGCAACACACGACGAATGGGGAGAGTACAACTAGGAAATGCTAGGCTGCAATAGGAAGAGTGTCATCGCATGGTCCTGACATGGGTTATCCTGACAGCCTCTCACTAGGCACCGGCCCCCATCTATGGTTATCCTGACAGCCTCTCACTAGGCACCGGCCCCATAGGGTGACACATGCGGAATCAACCTTCCTTTCGTGAGGACAAGGAAGTTGACCTTGCCAACCAGGCCTTCTCTACCCATCCTTAGTCTAAACGAGCACTACAGGCATGGGAGAGGAAATCCAATTATCTTGTTAATGTGTAATTTACCCTTTTCCCCCCAGTTTATTTTTAGGTTTTCACTTAATTAACAACTTTCAATGGGTTATCCTGACAGCCACTTTGGGCGCCGGCCCCACATTGAAAGCCACTCCCCTACTTGCATCTAGAAACCCTAACATCAAGCAAGACAGTGACTATCATACTGATAAGTGCATATAAACAATGCAAGGCATTTACCTTCTTGCATACAAAACATAATCACAATGACCAACCTGTACATCATTGTCCCAAAACTTTCCGTTGATCAATCGCAATAACCATAACAATACACATCCCGAGCAAGGCATGGGTCATCTTACTCACAAATCTCAACCATGAACAAAATAGTTTCTCATTACGATTACCAAGATCTCCCCATTACAATACTACACTCAAACTCGACGCCAACACCTCCTTGAAGGAGATTTAAACCCATCATAATATATTCACAACACAATATGCACAACATCTCACATTATTGATTACCAAGACCCACATACATAGACAAAAAGACATCATGTTCTTACAACATCCTGATTTCAAGACACCCATCAATAGAATACATGCCATCGAAACATATTACCTTATGCCTCTAGAACCTAAACTTGACAATTTACACATAGACCAACTCACATGAAAATTTTTCTTGCAATAAGAGATTTCAACTAATCAACTCATCCAATTCCAAAACACTTATAACAAAGAGTTAGCACTTATACTCAACATTTAATTCACTACTAGGAAAAGTTAACAATAACCATTAATTGACAAGACACTTGATGAGCAATGCTTAGAACTAAACTATCTAAAAGACATCACAATTGATTCTATTCTTAACCCAATAACATGATAAGCATATCACTTTTAAACTACGATGCGATACTCAATAAGAACATCAAGATCCAAACCCTACATCCTACTTTGTTTATGACAACTAAAGTTCTCATACAGGAGACATAATACTCTACCAACATATTATTATTAACAACATTACCTGGATTAAAACATAGACAAGCTAGGTATCGAGAATTCAAACTTGATCACTCGCATAACCTTTATTATGCCAATAATTAAACTTTTCTTACACAAGGAGTTCCCAACTAGCTAAATTCTAGTATGGATGCCATTCTAGTAAATCAAAATAAGAATAAGTCATAGTCCAACTCAATACAACATCCTATCTTCAAATGCAATGAAGAACAATTATAACCAAATTAGATACTAAACAACTTTAACATAATACACTTGAATTACCACTTATTCAATCCTAAATACAATTTTTTGTTAGGTAGAATAATTAATTTGAACTCATATTTAACCACAATTGCAGCATACTATAATGCACTAATAAAGAGTTGAAGAACGTTTCCTCTAATGATAACATTACTATGATGGTACTACAAAAGTCTTATCCTGATTTTTTTTTTGCAACAATAACCCGCAATTAAAAGATTGATTCCCCTACTCATAAAAGAATAAAGGTAGAATTCTATTAACATCATGATCGATAGGAATCTATTCCTTAAACTATTAAGAACATAACTCCCTTTTAAAATAGGACAAGGTTATCAACATTTCCTAGAGTTAAAGTCTCATGACTATACATTGCCCAAGGTATCTCACAAGAGAGCACCAAAGTTTAACTATGCGTAAGGAGGTAATAAGAGGTCTGAGGTAATGAAATTAATAAAATGTAAAATACTAACCATATGAACTTAATGATGATATTCAGCACCAAAGGCTACTACTATTAATTAGCCATGTTTTCCCTACTTAGTAACAAACCATCCACATTCTATACTTCCATTTAGCTAAGCATCGTCAACAAAATAAGAATACAAGATGGGAAGAACCTAAGAGGGAATTTGGTCTATACTTATCTTAATCAAAACCTAAGGTTCACAACATTCTATTTTATTTACGAATAAGGCCCAACAATTTAAGGAACCTTCTTAGAAAACATCACCAATTCTAGAGTACAAAATATGGTTTCTACAACTATTATACATTACTTCCATAACCTTATTAGAAACATTAATTCTACTTACACGAGATCCACTTAAGCTATGATGATCTAGGTTTATGACATGCAAATAAGGCAACAAATATGCTTCTTTCAAGATTTACATTGAAATGTTTGCTTTTCCAATTTCACAAGCAACAACCCTTAGAAAAACAACCTTTACATTTAATAAATAAAGGATACATATAATATTTAGAACATACAATATTTACATTTAAGCAATAAAGAAAAACATATAACATTTATATTTAATCAATAAAGAAAAACATATAAAATTTACATTTAATCAATAAAGAAAAACATATAATATTTATCTTAATTAATAAAGAAAACATGATACCTCAATCGCAATATCCCACTAATGGTAGAATCTTTGAATGAAAATCATAAAATGAGCAAGTCACCCCCACTCCATGAAGAGTTTATAAAGAGAAGGAAAGAGTAACTTCCTACCCAAAACTAACTCAACCACCCAACTAATTCAACCAACCACCTTCCCATTTTCGTCACTTTTGTAAGTGGGGCTTAAAGGAAGGTCTAAAAACCTTTTAAAATATTATAAATGACAAAAATAAACTTCTTACCTATGCACCTTGGACATAAGACAATTTTTCAAACATAAAATACAACTTAGATCTCTTAAAAACACTTAAAAATCATTTTAAAAGTTACAAGGTTAAATCCCACATAAGAACATAATCATTTTATCACATAAAACTAAAAATAATATTTCTTAACATCATGGCCAATAGACCTTAGGGCCCCATGCCTAGGTCAGACATCACACAGAAAGACATAAAGTGGCTAAATGACCACCATCATCCATTGACATAATAATTCTACATGTACACTCAACAAGAAGTGTTAGTACAATATATAGCCAAAATATATCCATCATAAATAACATATTATCACAAATCCATTAGTAACCATAGTGTAATGTTGAATCAATACACTCTTGATCCAATTGTTAGGCTTCATCAATTGGATGATAGGACTGTCTCCTCTCTACTCTGGGGTCTGGTTAGTGCGTTTACTAGTGTTCAGCGACCTTTCCTTAATTAAATCAATTTAATAGTAGTAATAAAATAATTCATATTCAAACAACTTTAAATAATTATTTGAACTAGGTAATTATCAATTACCAATTTAATCTTATTAAATATTAATAATAATAATAAGAATATTATATGACCTTATTAAATATTAAAGTGGGTCAAATATTAGTATGACTATATAATGAAATATAGGCATACAACATAACCCACTGAGTAGGACAACTGTTAAAAGCCAAATCAAACATGTTCACAAACCGGGGCCAAAATGCACTTAACCAACAAGATCCATCAAATATAAATCAATTGCAACACCTGACTACTGACCGAACTGACAGGTTGAACTAGACATGTCATGCATCCTAATCGAGGATGATGACTTGGGATGGGGGACCTTAAGTTATCTCCAGAACAACTTATCCATTGGGTTCAAGGCACGCTCAGACTTGTTAATTCAGGTGGAGTCGATGCCGGATACCTGCATCCTGCAACAACTGACACAGTCAAGCATGTATAGATACATATAAGATGACACTAGGTGAAAAAGGAATCACAACATCGCAGGGCACTCGCAAGCGAGTGATGCGACATCTTCCTTTCCACATCATATCAATCTAGATTAGATAACACATAATGATAACCAAATCGAATCTACCTCATTATCTGAACATATAGGTACATGAAATTGAATAAGTCTCATAAGTACCATCATAACAAATAAATCTAGCAGAATCAGTCCATGAGATCCATTCTAACATCTGGCAATTGTAGTAAGATCGACATCTTAATCATAGGAATGCAAAACAATGTCAAAGCCTTACCTTAATTATTCTGGTTATTTTACCTTCATATTCATGCGCCTTGATCAGTTCACCTGTACATCCAAGGTGGGAATAGAGGGGCACTACAATCTCAGGTTAACCAGAAGGTAAACACATATCATGGAATCACTGCACTAACCAGGTGCAGTGGGCTAGGCTAGGGAATGTTTGGCCTGTGACTATCTCCAATAACCACCATCGGGGAATGAGATTATGTTTAGGTCTGTGAATCCAGGCGGAGTTGATATGCAGTACCTACATCACTTCAATCATACGTCAAAGCACATGTGCATATATCATATAATAGCTGAAGCATCAATGGACATCAGGAAGAGGGTAATGACATTGTAAGCCTCTTGGATATGAGTGTTACAACATCATCCCTTTCCTGTCCATAATCATTTAAAAGCAATGATATCCTGGTATATAAACATGTAAGCATGTAATCCATCATGATAACTAATCATGTCAACACCATAATAGTATCATAATCCATCAAGGAAAAGCAACAAAAAAATACAAACACAGGGGTTGTTACACATTTTGTGAACATGCCTACCTATATGAGACATCTAAACAATTTCCATTCTATGATGAAAAACAAGCATCCCATGCTAGTTATCATCATTGAAAAATCAACAACAATAAATTAAGACTTAAGATACTATCAGCACTAAAATAAGTGGTTCAACTTATTATAACGCTAGATCAAGTATATCGGATGTCAAGTAGATTGACAGGATCTTGATACTAATTTATAAAAGATGAAAAATCAAGTAATACCGAATCAAAGATGATAAAAAATAGTTCATAGAGGATTGAAAGTCAAATGGGTCACCATAATTTTCAACACTAAGTAAAGGAGCTCAAAAATTGATGATGATCAAATCTCAAATAGATCAATATGACCTCAACATCAAATCCATAAAGATCATCATAAAATTTCACCATCAATCATAAATAGTTATGAAGGTTACAACACCAGTCTTTAGGATTTGACATCAAGAAAGGAAATAAACATTAAGTTGGCAAAGTTTATCAATTTGGAAAATAGTCCAACTTGATAAAAAAAGATTTTATCAAAACTAAAACCAAATTTTGATTTCAACGTTAAATCATGAACATTCAATAAAAGATTTGTTGATCACCAAAGATTATCAAGTTTTATCACCAAACCAAATAAGATGATCAAAAAGAGAGAATAATATTGCATCTAAAATCATCAAGCAAGGTTTGTAAAAGGAGTTCATCAATATTAAAGAAAAGATCATAAAAAACATAGGGAGATCATCATGGTCCTAAAAGATCAACAAGGCTAAGTATATCATCTTGATTACCTCACTAAATCATAGATAAATCAAATCATCACTCTATAAAATGAAAAATAATTTAAATTGTCAATAAAGTCTTTTTGAATCTTCTTAAAGTTTTCATAAAATCATATTGCATAGCATTAAATGCTTATTACACTTCAAATAATACTTCAATAGGAACAGTAGTCAATCAAATGTTTTGTAAAATTCTAACTAGAAAATTTCCACTCATATCTATCTTGTCAATGTTCATCTTTCCTAATGCATCACTAGATTACTCAGTTTATGCTATAACAAGTAGAATACAATCATTACACTCTCAATGCAATACTCACACAAGGTGTAAATACATTTTTTTCACAATTCAACAGACAAAGTTCATTACTTGTACAAAGTATGCAAACAAAATTCAAAGAGCATGAATACTCATTCACATAGTGCACAGGCATGAATAATTAATAGTAAAAAAATGTGAACCCTAAGTGCATAACTCTCATAGGGTAGGAATACTAAAATTACTCATAGTGCATCACATGCATCATTCACAAAAAGTGTATCACTCACACTAAAATTCATTACTTATAGGGCATCACTTGCACAAAATATGAAATGTGATCATCACTTGAGTAAGTATAAATATAATAAGTGCATCTTATGCACAAAGTATGAATGCAATAATTACACAAGTGTATCACTTGCACAAAACATGAAAAGTACATCTCTCTCACCAAGGCAACAATTTGCTAAAAATGTGAATACAATCACTTACACAAGTGCATCATTTGCACAAAACATGAAAAGTGCATCATTATCACAAAGTATGAAAACAACATCACATACATACATTACTTGCACCAGATAAGAAAATGTATCATTCACATATAGTACCTATTTATGAGTACTAGGAATCAAACTTATAGGATTGTTAAGGTCCTTTTATACATAGCATCAATATTTCCTACCTATCTATAAGACAGATCAAGCTGACAAAACTCCTAATCCTAGGTCATCAATGAAGACCCTTAAGGCATCTGAAGTTTTTAGTCTCCAAAGATCTCATGTATTCTACTAGATCTATGCTCACATCTTGAAAAGAATAAGATGTTGCTCAAAAATCAGATTTCCCTTAGCCTAGTACTATAATCATCATGGACATCCTTTCCCTTAAAACATCCATCATTAACAGCTTTATTTATAAGTGATTGTATTTTTTTGTCTTGTCACAATTTTTATCTTTTTACCACTTACAAATTTTCTTTCCTTGTAACTTATCCCTTTTGTAATAAACTTTTTCATCCTTTACATCATCAGAGAGATCTCTCTTATTGGTTCATTAACACCATCACTTATGGGTTGTCACCATATCTTTACCATCTAGAATCAAGAATATTTGTCCAATCTATCTTTTCATTCACCTCTTAATCCAAAATGGTCACCAATCCTTGTTTTAACTAGGACATCATTCTCATTAGAGACTCTTATGAAAATGCAACTAAAGTAATGAGGACTCATGACTAAATCAATCAATTAACATTCATTCTTCTTCTTGGGTCCAAACTGAAGCATCTAAGAATCAACAAGATTCCAACTCATCTAAAGAATCTTTGACCCAAAACTAGGGTCCTCAAAACACTTGCTATACCATCAAACAGGTTCACATTACTACAATGCAACCTAAAGCATATAATACCTGAGGCCCAAGTATTGAACACAGAATGCTCTGATACCACATGTAAAATAAACCTTTTGACAAAGCATCTTTTAAGACGTTGATGGGTAGGTAGGTTATAAAAAGAAACCTATCCTTCTCTATTGTTCCATATTTGGCACCCATCCATGCTCTTTCTCAATCTCAACAAACAAAAATGCAAGACTACATTCACAATGTGATGCCCCGTCATGTAACCCTAGAGAGTTAGACTAAAAGGTGCAATGCTTACAGAACTAATTTTTTTTTTAGCAAGTAATGCATTAACAATAGATTAAGTTGACACTATTCACAACACTTAAATAAAATGAGCAGCTAACACCTCTAGGGAATGTTTAACAACCTTGACCTTCCACGAAACTAACATGATCACCATTACATTAAGCTAGACAAAACATAACAGTAAGACTCAAAACCAAATTAAATGCAATGACCCAATTGCATCGTTGATATAGATCAGTTTAAAATTAGCAATAAACTACAAAGAATATATATAACCAAGACCCAATTACTACAACACTTTTCAAACTATTTTAACATGGATTCAATAAAAGACTTTAAATCTCTCTTTTTAGATTAAATCATAAACTTACTTAAGATAACAATATTATAATCAAATGTAGTGCCCCTCCATTTTCACTTTGGTTGTGTCAGGTATGACATTTAGTTATTTGGTATGGATTGTTCATTTGATGCTATTGGTTAATCATGGCATTAAAATAATATTAGTAGTCATTAAAACTTTTTTGATAATTAAATAAATAGAAATGCCTTTATGCAAATTTAGTTTATTGAATATATATATTGTAATAGTAGTCAAGTTAATAAATAAATATAATAATAATAATAATAATAATAGTATTATTATTATTATTATTAAACAAACAAACAAACAAATTAACCCAAAGTATTTATGGTGTACATAAACTTAATAAAATATAGTTATAAAATAAATTATTTATAAAATTTAGTGTTGAAAATTTAAAAGGGTAGACCCAAATTTATAAATTATTATTTTAGGCCCCTATATTATTTATAGCACTATAGTTTATTAGCTATATTAATTTGTTACATTTTCTAGAGGTTATTTTATATTATTGGTGACTGAAACCTTATTTTATATAAGGAAACCTAATAAAATATAATGTTATTAAATATTACTTTAGGATACCTAATTATAATTGCTTGAGGACAAGCAATCTTGAGTGGGGAGGGTTGTCATGTCCCTATAATGATTTATAATTGAATTGTTTATTTAAATAATAAGTTAGCCTTATATAAACTAAATATATAATATATTTATTTAAAATATATTATTAATATGAATTATTTAATAAATAATATTATTAATTTAATATAATTTAAATATTATAAAATATATGAAATATATATATTTATATTTTAATTAATTAGCTATATTATAAATATAAATATTTTAATATAATATTTATGTGAGTAATTAATAAGATATATTATTATATATAAAAATAAATATTATGAAGAGTCTTACCTATTAAAACTAGAAAGTAAAGTAATTTAGAAAGTAAAGTAATTTGGAATAAGACAAAGTAATATGGTTAAACAAAAGGTTAAATTCAAAATAAAATCATATAAAAATAAAAGTCTAATAAGACAAACATTATCCCACCATATTATATGCTTGGAAATAAAATAAAATAAAAGAGCTCCCATAATTAATAACAAATGTATTTATTTATACTCTCTCTCTCTCTCTCTCTCTATATATATATATATATAATGTACTTTAAAAAGATTAAGGGGAGGTGGAAGTAAGATATTTATAAGTGCAGCACATTAATAAATAATATATTATAAATATATCTAATAATATAAATTAAAATATTATTATTATTATTATCTTATATTGTAATATAAATATAAATAATATAATATAAATTATATATCATTTATTATGATATAAATGATATAATATAAAATAAATAATATATCATTTATTATAATGATATAATATAAATACAAATAATGTAAATAAATAATAATAAACATCTTTTAACCTGATTTCTTATGATAAGGGAGTTATGTATGGTTAGAACTAGTTTTACCACAAAAGGGAATTAATATAAAGTAATAAAAATAATAAGAGACATACCTCTTCGAACATATCCCTTGAAAGGGAAATAAATAAAGATTGTTAGATAGAAGGAAAGGATCATGGGGAGAAAATATAAAAAAGAGTATGGGATAAATACATATATTTAGATCTGCATTTTATAACAGCAATACAATAAAGACTATATTACCACAGCATAGGTAAGGAATCCCAGGTAAAGCAAGTAAGTATTTATATTTACTTATTCAATTTATGATTTGTAAGAATTTATAATTACTTGTTCAATTTATAACTTGAAAGATATAAATAATAAGGTTATTAAGTAGAAACTGATATATGTGATATATACATTTATGTCTGAAATTTATATTTTAAATATGTATCTTGTATGATTTGAATTCATAAGTGATTTATTAACACCATATGTGGGAAAGAGTAGAAAGTGCCAAGAGGCCATTCATGGATATTTATCACATAGAGGCCTTGTCACATGAGGTATGAGGTACCCATAGTGCAAGGATTGTGAATTAATGGCCTTGGCTACCTAGAGTACCAAGCAGTCTCACAAAGGCCTTAGCTCCAAGAGTACAAAGGTACTTCTTGAGTAAGGATGGGAGACATTAGAGCCCCATGGTGGATAATGGCACTCTCGTCTCATTTCACATAAGTTGTTAATAAATGACGTATGAGAGATAACAAGTATGTATATGTATAGATGAAAATTAAAGAAGGCTCTAGGGTAAAACCTAAAGATTAATAAAGGCATAAATTCCTAAGGGTAGATATGAGACTTCCTATTAACCACCTAACGCTAAGAAGGTGGGGTAGATAGTTATGGTAGGTATTGATCATTCCATGGGAATGGGCCTTGATTGACGAATCAAGGATATTATGGGCCTTGATTGACGAATCAAGGATATTACTATGGACCTTCGATTTAAGTATCGAAGGAATGGGCCTTAGTTGATGAACTAAGGAATTATAGGCCTTAGTTGATGAACTAAGGAATTATGGGCATTGGTTGACAAACTAAGGAATAATATTAATGGACCCATAGGATTGAGATGACATCACCTACCCAACGAATCTTCTCTCACAAGGTGGAAAGTGAGGTTAATAAGAGGCCTAACGATTATCTCACCCAAGGAGAATCATGATGTATGGAAAAATGGATTTATGAAATGGCAAATAGTATAGGGTTATGTTTATGAATATCATCAAGATTAAAATGAAATGAAAAATGGAATACTAATGTTCTCTTTTGGTAAGTTGAAATTGTTTGCAAGGGTGCAAAAATTTTGGCTTGCTAGAAGGGGACATTACATCAAACCTCAAAGATCTACAATTCCACTATGATTTATTTAATAACTTACTACTAAAATTCACATCTAAAAATTAACTAAACATTACACCATTGAACAAATTAAACCAGAAAGCACTATAAGGTTTTTGCTCTCTTTTAAAAATAAAATCCAAATATTATTCCACTCAAGAACTATAAAACCATCTAATATTTGTTTATTATTTATTTATTAAAATCGCAATTAATCTCTAATATATTAGCCATTTATTAAAAACCAATGTGCCACAAGATAGTATAAACTAAATCATAACTAAACAAATTTATCTAAGATAAAATAGGTATAACTAATATTTAACTCAATATTTTTAAATCCTACAATGTAATACCAAACATCTTTTATTTAATCACTATCATTACTAATTATAACCTATTAATACTCTAATTAAGTTTTAACTCAATATTTAATTATATTTATCATTTATTTAATAACTAGTATGAACACCATAAAAATCTACTACATTAAAAAGAAAAGCTAATTTATTTATTTAATTGCATCTACTAAAATAACTTTATTTAAATAAAATTAATTTCAAAATAATACAACTCTATCCTAGGTCATATTTTAAGATAAACTAATATTATCTTATCACTATTGCCTTTTAATGAGTTTGATAAAAAAAAAAGTCAAATTAATAATTTTTAATAAATCAAAACTACAAAAAGCACAAAGCACAAAGCAAGATTTATGAGTTGCTCAAAGAGTTTCAAAATAGAAGTTTTCCTAATCTTACAATTGCATACATTCTAATTTGATATTAGCTAACAAGAGAAATTCATTATATTAATAATGAATATTACTCAAAAATCATTACTCCCTAACCATGGAACTTCTAAGCAAGTCTATATTTAAAAATCAACTCAATAAAATAGAATAATTTTAATCCAGAAAACACTATTAATTAAAATCCAAATGCTATTCTATTTTAGAAATATAATTTCATTTAATATTTGATTCACCATTACAATAAAACTCTAATTTATTATTTACTTATTAAAACAATTTATATTGCTAAGTCATAACTAATCAATTTATATCTCAACAAAATAAAATGAATATAATATTTAACATAATATATTTAATTCTAGATTTGCAACATCAACTAATATTGGTTTGAAAGCTAGCATTGTCATTATAGTCTAACACACATTAATATTCTAATTTATTTATTAGCTATCTTTCATCTATAATTTTATTTATCTATAACAACCATGAATATTGCTAAACAAATTTTTATCGACCAAATAAGTGAGCACAACCATTATTTAACTCAATAAATTTAATAATGATAATTACAAAATATTTTAGATCTATCCTAACTAATTTAAAAAGTTAAACTAATATTAGCTTGGTCACCAATATCATTATACTTCAATGCACAATAAATTACAAATTTATTATTTATTTGCTAAATCAAAGTATAACTAAACAAATTTATATATAATAAGAACCTCACTACTTTAACTCAATGTATAAATGATCATATCTAGCAAACTTATATTGGCTAAATTAAAATGAATATAATTGATTATTATTAATTCAAAACTAAAATCACAAGATGAAATATAAATTTTTAGAAATTTAAGAACTTAATAGAGATACCAGAGATTTCAAGATGTCTATCAGAGGAGAAGAAGATTGTAGTAGGTTCAGAAAGAAAAATGACTCCAAAAAGTACTGATCATAGGCAAGAACAAGTTTTATTATCTTTTATTATTTTATTCTTCTTTTAAAATTTTAATTCTGTGTTGACTAAGGAGGTTTTTTACAGAGAATGAATCCAATACAAATTTTCAGAGATTCAGAGAAATCAGAGGTTTTTAAAATGTCTGGCAAAGGAGGTAAAAATAATATAAAATAATAGATTCAGGAAGATAAGAACTCCAAGAAGAAAGGATTATAGGCAATATTTAGATGTAAATATCATTTTTATTATGCAGACTGGAAAATACAACAAATGTCGTATAGCAGCCTAAGATGAGGATTAGAGATAACTTCCTAAAAATTATATCAGACCAGTCTCTTCCAACACCATACGGAAGGTTCAAATCTCTATTTACAAGCATCAAAATTTTAGAAGGTAAAGAGGCTAGTGATGGCCACATAGTATGGGAAAGTTGAGGATATAAGAGATGTATAACAAAGATAAAATTTTGATAGAATGCCATAGAAATTTCACAACAAGGCCTGGCTTAAAAAAAAATATCATTTTCTAGCAATGGAGTCTAGTGAAAGATTTTAATTAGAACAATTTCAAACGATTAATTTGTTTGATAAACTTTGTAGATTTCCCATTTGGATTGATGGAGGATTGAGAGAATCTTGAGTTTCTCAAGGATTGAAAACAAGCTATTAGATACAGAGTAATTTGGAAAACTTGAATGGTGACAGGAAAATAGAAATAAAGAAACAAGTTAAAAAAAAACACACACATGAAATTCAGTAGAGATGCAAACTAATCTATCAAAATAGCTCAAAACAACAAGTAAGCATACCAGAAATTTCAATCCCAGGCTCCAAAAACTCTTTAGCTTCCCACTTCCTCAGCTTCCCCGTGATGATTTTTGCTCAAATTTCTGTCTATTTCATCTTAGAATTCCTCTCTCCACAAATAACTTCCTGTAATGCCTGCCTTGAACACCTTAAAGAAATTCACATTTATGCTATATGAAACAGGAATTTTTTTTTTAAAAAATGATTAAGATAACAAGTAATGTTAACATATCTAGTTACGACATATTCTCTAAGGATTCAAGGCTGCATTACTTTACAAACCAACTAACATAGTTTAACATACATCAGTAACTGATTTAAATCCAATGCACAAATAAATAACTTATTTATATTTATTGCATATCTTCAAATACCATAATCTACATGATCAAATACATAACTGAAATGCTTTCCTTACACAAGTACATCATGACATCGTTACATTGTCATTTTCAGACTACAAAATTACATACATTATGAATGATTTGTGACACAAATCTGGTACAAGATTGTACATTTACATCATCATCAGCTGGTACAAGTACAATTGTCTATAAACTGAGATAAATCTTTTTTACACATGAACTTCAACAAGAATAACCATTGGATAAGAAAACTCTTCCACCCGACCATGTGGAACCCTAAGGTCCACCCCCCGAGCTAGGAGTGAACATGAGGTCCCAAACAACAACAGTTAGGTAGACAAGACTAACATGAACAAAGGATGACCAAACTCCAATACGACACATGGTAATAACCAACACAACTTCCAGAGGCAACACTTAACATATGTGGAGAGACCAAACAAGGAGTGCTAGGTTGTAGTAGGGAGAGTGTCATCGCACGGTCCTAGCATGGGTTATCCTGACAGTCTCTCACTAGGCGCCGACCCCCATCTATGGTTATCCTAACAGCCTCTCACTAGGTGCCGGCCCCATAGGGTGACACATGCAGAATCGACCTTCCTTTCATGAGGACAAGGAAGTCAATCATGCCGACCAGGCCTTCTCTACCCATCCTTAGTCTAAACAAGCACTATAGGCTATGGGAGAGGAATCCATTAATCTTGTTTAATGTGAAATCTACCCTTAACCCCCTAGTTCATTTTAGGTTATCACTTGATTAATCTACTTTCAACAGGTTATCCTGACTGCCACTTTGGGCATCGGCCCCACGTTGAAAGCTACTCTCCTTCCTAACACCTAGTAAACCTTAAACATCATACAAGGCATTGTAATAGTACACATATGTGTTCACTGCAAGGTATAAACCCTCTTGCATTACAAATGGAATCATAACACTAGTTGTTATCCATTGCCTATAACATTACAACACTTTACTCTTTTACAGACTCCAAGTCTCTCCATACAACATTTTCGACAAAATGGACACAAAATAGTCACAAGTGGCTAAATATCTCATCTAGAGAATATTACTTTATAGAACACATTAACAACTTAACCAATACTTCATTATACTTCATACTAAATTCGAGCCACATAATCGTTATAACATCATAATACTAGAACACCTATCCACATGTTCAAAACATGGCATACTAAGGCTCTGGGACTAGAGCTTGACCACTTACAATTTGCACTATTATGACCAATGTGCCAATACACATCAAGTCAACTTAACTCATACAATACAATCTAGATCAACCAATTTTCTTTATTTTATTCCTTTAGAAAAATCAAATAGTTTAACCAAATAAATTTCAACAATTTAATCTAAATGTATCACTCAACTTAATTATAATATTTGTCTCGCTTTTGCCTTAAAATGATAATCTAATTAAGATATCAAACAAATTGTCTTATCATATGATTTAACCACTCCAACAATGGATTTACAATAATAATAACATTATTATTAAGTTTGGGCATTTGACTATCAACTTTTTAGTTTGAATTTAATAATAATAATAATACCATTAATAATAATATTACTATTACTATTTTACCATGGATTATTGAACAACATATATTTTCCCATCCCCTAATCAGCTCTACAGTTAACGTTATATTTATGACAATATTAATGAAGTTTTCTAAGTAACTGAGAGAGACATTCTATTGTCTTTTTAGTATGTCCTATCATAAGTTTAAACGGGGTATCTTTACTATAGTATAATTATTATTTTTTTTTTTGTAGTGGATGAGATGTAAAAATTGTTACTGGCTGCTTAACCATTGAAGTGGATGATATTTAAATAGGCTAATGGTTGAGTCGCCCCTCCTTTGGCTGGTAACGTGCCATTCAACTCTCTCAACCTGCAACTGTGATCTTGACGACAGTAATGCATTAAACTGTATTCACTTTTCTGTCAAACTGGAACAGCCACTCAGGAATATTAACAATTCAATTTTGATGAATGAAATGGAAGTGACTCAATAGAATGACAGTAATTTACTCCAGGCAGTCTTGGCCCCAAATCTAAATTCCTTAGTTCTATGGATTTCCAACTGTGAAAGATGTGAATACCAGTTCAAATTACGGCAAAAGTACCTCTCTTTCTAGTTTAATATCTGACAGTATTGATAGATTACAACTTCTCTTTACATATTTCCTGTACTAATCGTGATATAGGCATGGATGGTCCCCTTGGCAGCGTTGGCCTTTAGAGGAGGCGCTACTTTACCATCAAAATATCTGTTAAGCCTGTGGCGATTGTGTGGACCGTTTTGCAGTCCATTAAACTAGTGCGCCCAGCCCTAATGGTGCAATCTACATATTAAATTGACTAAATTTTAGGTTCTAACATCTAGCAAAAATAGGTACATAATTTCTTAAGACATTATTCCAGCCAGATATGCTGTGAGTGCAGTTAGTAATTGATGCATGACAAAAAGACTAAACTACTAAGATAATGAATTTGTTTAGATGCTGCAACCTCCATTATCTTCTAAGGATGATAGTATTCACTCTGTTTGATAGTAATTATTTATTTGTAGGCTAGTGGGATCATGAGAGCCTAAGCTATAAGGTGGACTGATTAATACATGTCAAAAGGAAGCATCATCTCCTAATTTTCTCTTTTAGGGGGGTTCAATTACTGAAAGGCATGTTCTTGGTTAGTGCATTTAGTGCACTGGGCTGTGTTTTATATGTGTGCCAGTCTATAGTTTTTGCAATGTTACTACCTATACAGTGCATTATATGCTAAGATGTACCTATACAAGGGAGCATAGACGATTTCAATTCGCTAGTGAAAGCAATAAGGCAGGTGGACGTTGTTATATCCACCATTGGTGGACCCCAGATTCTTAGCCAGCAAAGGATCATAGACACCATTAAGGAAGTTGGTGCCTCAGTCAAGGTTAGAAAATTTTTCCCCACTTCCTTTCAGATTTGTACAATGACACCATGATCTTACATGTGGGATCTTAGGTACAGAGATTGATTTATTTATGTGGGAAGATCTAAATTAATTTTTTTTTTTGATGTAAAATTTGCAGAGGTTTCTTCCTTCAGAATTTGGGCACAATGTAGACAATGCAGATCCAGAAGAACCTGCTCTTACCTTCTACAAAGAAAAGAGAAAAAATCTGTCGTTCTCTTGAAGAAGCCATGGTTCCTTATACATACATCTACTGTAACTCCATTGCTAGCTAGCCTTATTATTACCACACACATCCCACTGAGATCCCACCTCCCTACGACCGATTTGAAATCTATGGAGATGGCAATGTCAAAGGTAAAATAGTTAAAAACCAAGTAAGTAAAGCTTATAATTGCTATATATGTTGAAAAGGCTTCAGCAACTTTCAATCAAAAGCGAATGACAAGGAAAAGATGGTAGTGAAACTACCTAAATAATCTCCTCAATATCACGCCCTAGTATTCCAAATTTTTAGCAATACATGTCATTATCTATCAACTAGTAAATAATACAAAAGTAGATTAATAGGTTCTCAGACAAAATTGTTAACGAGGTTTTTAAACAAATGAAACTTCAATCACAGACGATTGGACAATAAATCTGTGCGTAGTTCTTGGAGTAGCCCTAAACTTAATCATTAAGATACCTATCAAATCTGTGCAGGTTGTATGGACATATTCCCTTGGAGATTGTAGATCACATATGATTACAGGTTCAAGAATATTTGCAGTGCTACTGCTCCCTGATTAGGATCCTAAATACAATGCACTTTCTTTGTGCTACTCTTAGACATCTATACAACAAGGATGGAAAACGGTTTAAGAATTTGATAGAAGATAGAGAAAATATTGTATAGACTTTACAAATTTCCCTACAGACTCAATGATCTGATAGATGGAACATTTCCAAGATGGTCGTCCCACGAAGTGTAATGTTTGCAGGATCCGAACAAAGGGATTTGTTGAAAAGACTATAAAATCATAGTATATGAAGCTTACACATTGTTATTAGACTAATTCATCATAATTTATATTCTAAAATGTATTGCCATTTTCCATAACTTCTGGCCTACTCTCAACGCCTATGCAGAAGTGGCAGGAGCGGCTAGGTGATTGAACAGATATGGAGGAATTACAATGATCCCTGAGCATAGTTGGTTTAATGGTCATAAGATTGTATGCACTAGACAAAGAGGAGACAGTTCGTACCCAAAGGCAAAAAGGGATTCTTTGCACAGCTGATGGAAATCAAATTTGCATCAATGGACACAGGAAACTATGCATTGGTGAAGGAAAATTATGATCATAGATTAAATACAAAATGTACTTAATCCTACATCAGATATTCAACAAAACATTCAATTTGACAAGAATGCATCATCCAACTTCATCACAGGAAAATTTAGGGATTAGAGAATGAATTTAAAATAATATGTGGAACCTGGATTCCCATGCTTGCCAATGAAAGATTGCAATTAGTCAACTTCAATTAGCTACCTCCTCTCTATCCTGAAACCTATAATTTTCTCCTCCTCCATCCTTCTTCTTCCTGCAAAATCCCCCCCTCTTGCCTCTACAAACTCCCCTTTTATAAAACAGTCCCTTCCATCTTCCAAGGAACTCGGCACGCGATCCTGTACATCTCCCTCCTCAAAATATATATTTTTATTTAATTTAATGATCCCAAGACGTTAATTTTTTTTAATATTAACACACAATTCCGACAAAATTTAATTACTTTATAACCATCCAACCATATTGTTATTAATAAAGTTATAACATTACAACAATCTATAATTGTACAACTATATTTTAATTTATTTTATTAATTAAGTTGTAAATCACAAATTACAACATAACTTACAACTATTTTATTTATTTAAATATTTATTGTAAATAATATTATATTAAACAATACAAAATTTCTTACAATTTTTTATTTAACAACTATACTTCCAATAAAATTATAATTTATTTACAAGTATATTCAATTATCAACATTTATATTTTTCTGAATAATGATTCTAATTAAAGCACAACACTATCTTACACACTTAGACACCTTCTGACCTAGTTAGACTCCAAGGTGCAATATTACCTGTCAGCAAGTCATGATCAAATAACAGACAATGACCAAAAGGATAAACTGACAACCAGACAACACTGACATGGGACCTCACGTTAACTCCAAACAATGAATCCATTGGCAAAGGCACGCTCAGACCTGGTACATCAGGTGGAGTCGGTGCCTAGTACCTGCATACTATAGCAACGCACGGTTAAACATACAAGATATATATCCACATGTAGTCCTATAGTGAATGGAAATTGCAGTGGGGTAGGGTACTCGAGAGTGAGTAATACGACATTGTTCCATTCATGTTTATGAATAAATGATTAACTATGTTGAACAAGGTATCTATTTACTAGTCAACAACATAAAACATTCAATCCTCTTACAATCCAATATCGCAATTGACATCAAAGCATCTGTAACATCTATTTCATTCATCAAATTCTAAAGCATAAAATAACATAATCCAACATCAACAACTGTTATCATAACGGTTAGGTCCATAATGAATTAACAAAATAACAAGAGATCCATCACCTACAATCTAAAACACTGTCATAATGTCTAATACTACTAAGCAAACATCAATTTGATAGACGACCAGTTGAGGGGAACTACACTTCCCATAAACAAAAAATAGGCAAACTCCATTAATTTACCATTACCAAAAATCCATTACAGAATCCCACTTCTCTCTAAAAATAGAGAATAATTAAATTTTTACTTAACATAGAGATTCCCCAAATTTGGAATCATATTCAACAACTAAGAATCAATAAATTATTCACTAATATTATTCTTTAAATAACTATATACTATTTAACCATAATAAATGCTTATGACTCATATTCTATTAAAAGCATTAAAATAATTAATTTAATATTTATTTTAAAAAATTACTTAAATAATATTCCTAATTTCACATTGCTAAATAATGACTAATAAATAATATTATAACTAACTTATTAACTAATAAAATCTTTCCCATAAAACCAAATACAATTTCAGCAATAAAATAATACCATTCACTTATGACAAATGTCAATAGGATTTAATTATTAAAGTTATTAGTTTAATTCATAGTTAAAATATTTTTCATTATTTCTCAATTTACAATTTTAATTAATATTTACATAAATATCACTATATCAAGCCTATTATTACTATGATATCATTCATTGATGTGTTACCAAAATACACATAGGCTTAACTAAACAAAACCTGACAATAACTCCACATACCACATGACGACCAACATCCTGAAGCAAGGACCAAAGGGTGACACCTCGACTCACTGTCACAAACTCAAGACTAAAACTGACCTATGGAAAACCCCATGTTATCTCCTTTCAATAGTATCCATTGGCTAAGGGCACACTCAGACCTACTAAGTCAGGTGGAGTTGATGCCTGGTACTTGCAACCTACATCAAGACAATAGGTTGTATACAACATATGCATATCTATCAAACACACAGAGTCAGGGAATTGCAGCGTAGTAGGGTGCTTGAAATGAGTAATACTACACCATCCCTTCTCACAAGCATAACAATAAACACAAACATCTCTAATCAGACAACATTAAATCCATATAGCATAGCAATATTATTCTGCATAATAAATTAACTATCAACTAACCATGTCACAACATAAACTGTAATAACAATAATGTCATCATAACACATGTTAATAACCACATTAGTCAACCATAGTCCAACATGGACATAATAAGCATAAACCATAAATCTAACCACTCAAATGTCTCAAAATTGTCTAAAAGCAATGGAAAACTATCAACTGACACAAGCCAAAATTGAGGGGCATTACACACAACATATAACATCTACCTATATATACAAGGCCACATGAAAGGTCACTTACATAATAAATCATGCATCTTCACAAGGAAACATTTAAATATTTGAAGAAAAAACAACAACATGCAGTTGAAAACATAACCATGCAAATGTATCAACATCTAAAATGTTTTCATGAAAATATGATATTCTATAGGTGAAGTCGTAGCTTAATAATTTTGCAAAAAGTTCAAGTGGTTATGCAACCCTTTATAGGGTCTAGTTCCCCAGATAGTTTCTCATTGGCTGCCACCCACTCAGATGAAGTAGGGACAATTTTCTAAAAGAGTTAAAAATAATCAATCAATATATTAAACTTATATTTAAAAAGGAAAAAAAATTATTTGAAGTGTCTAATAAGTTTTCCAGTATTCCATAACTTGATTAAGAGAAACTACCTCCTATCATTACATAGAATCTCAAAAAGATCCTACTTCAATGAAACTAACAAATTCAATGACTACTAGGAGTTAAAGTCCTAAGAGCCAAAGAATCTAACACTTTCAACTTGGAACCCTTGTCATTTATGCTAGGGTAATAATTCACTACCAACAACATTCAATAAGAAAACCTCTCACTCTTATGTCATTAGTTAATATATCTTGCCGAGGTAGTACATGTTTAAAAAGGATAGTATGAAACTACCTTAATCCTATCAGAAATATAAAATCTCAAGCCTAATAAATAAGGATTAATAATGGTATAAACATTGACTAAAAATCATTAGATTAACAATTGAAATTCACCTTGAAAATTATTATCATGAGATCAGTTTAATACAATGCATTATTAGCCCAACCCTACCATTAATAATTTAACTAGGTATATAATTTCAAAAATATGGTACTTACCAATGTGTTGACACTCTGAACTTCCTACCATTGGATGTAAAATTGCATTTGCATGCTAGTATGATTTTTAGAACTAATCTCCTTAATGGAAAATAACACAAGTTATTCCTTAACAATCTTCAATATTTTAATTTTTCTTATATAGGTCAAGAAGTATCCATAACTGATAATAACACAAGCCTATTTCTCCTTTTTACAATAAAGATACAAGAAATATATAAATTCAAAATGTCATCTATGATATTTCTTAAGATGGATTTGTAATCTTAAATGCTGAGATCTAGAATGTAATTATATGCAATACAAGATCAAGTGTTGACTAAGTAAATTTGTCTAATTAGCCTAGTGATTTTATGTCTAAACAATAAACTATTCCTAGCTTAGTTGCCAAAAAGAATCTTAACCTTGAAACTAGATTAAAACCAAAGAAAAAGAATATTGTATTCCATGAAATGGTTAGAAGAGTTTTCAACTTACTATCACCATCTTGTGGCATGATAAAGTTATCAAAATAATTTAATATTTGGAAATGAGAATGAAACATTAGTAGCTTGAATAACTAAACTAAAATTTTGAAATACAAAAATGAAAATCTGTAAATATAAAACAAGATGCAAAAACCAAGCATAGTGCATGTTTTAAGGTATATAATCTTATATTATTTCTTGATATCTCAGTGCACAATAATAAATAATAAATGCTATACCTTATTCTATAGGATTCCCTCAGAGACAATACTAAAGAAAAGATCTTAGAAGAGACATAATTGTTCTATAGAATACCGTAGAGGGATATCAACATATATGATGCTTTAAGTGCGGACTATGCGTGGATTGTCAAGGAGGCTTAAAAATCATTCAAACATATGCTAATTGGTAAGATTGAAGTCAAATTCCATGACCTTAGTAGCCAAAGTGATAAGATAAAGTACATAAACTATTTGAAAGAGTCATGCAATGATTGCAGGATGAGCACAAGATGGATATGAAAAGAAGACTTTTTGAAACATATAAGAAAAACTACTGGTAGAAGACCTATCATTCTACTGTTCATACTAAATCAAGACCAAAGGCTTTAGTAAAAAGATTAATTATTTTGAGTCAAATTATGTTAGGTTCACTGTGAACCATCCTCTCACAATCCAAAATCGCAAAATTCATAGTATCAGGGCATTAAAATAGTAATTGGTTATGGTTTAGGGAAATTTTAGAAACTTCTAAGAATATGCAAAAGAAACAACATAAAAATTGGTTACACAATATACCAAAGACACATCTGTTCAGCATAGTGGAAAGGGGTATACTTCTACATAAGAGGAGGTCGCAAGCACCCCTATGCAAATAAAATATGGAAGCATATACTAAGCACATGAACAGTTTGACAAAATGTCTCAAAGACGTGTCATCGCCAAACAATGATTACAAGTTGTTCATACTAGAAAAATAGAAAACCATATCACAGATTACTCTACCTACTAATCTTAGCACTATCCAAAAGTGGAAGCATAGGTAAAGTGCACGAGTTGCTTGATAGCATGCCTCAAAGAGATGTCATCTCATGGAATGTGGTGGTCATAGGATGCAAAAATTACTACACATGATTACTATCAAGAGCTTAAATTTAAGAAAAAATTCTCTTGCCCACATCCTAAGAAAAAAGTAATTCCTACTTGAGTTCCAGTGCAGCCAAAATGCATAAAACCATCTGCTTTGTCACTCAAACAACATGCAATAAATTGTTACATCACAGTCATTAATCTTATATTGTTAGAGTGAATAATTTATCAATTCACTTTAGGTTAAATGTACTTAGGTTGACGAGGTTAGATAACATATTGCCTAATTGAATGTGCAATGTTTTAGACCTTTAGAGGTTGCCTAGTTGTTTGGTAAACCTCATGTGCAAACCTTTCGAGGTTGGAAGACTTTCCATCTTACCTCAAAAGGCACTTTCGTAGTCACCCAACACTTGTCACCTAGGTTGATGACTTGGTCAAAAGGTTGTTGGTTTGCATATTTCAAGTGTTCCAAAGGTTCACACCTATAGAACACTTATCTACATACATGTGTCACATCATGGGGCACTTGGAAATCCACATGAAAGGTGGATTGTCTCATCCATGCCTATATAATAAGGTATTTCTATGTAATTTACTAAGTGAGGTTAATATATGTTTATGCTCCACATTCATATGTGTATTGATAGTTATTGTCTTAGTTATTTTACTCATTCATTTGTGGAAGTGTTATTTGATGTTGCATTCATATTGTTTCTCCAACATGCTATCAGAGCAAGGAATCACAAGTCCCTTCTTGCTTTTTTGGTGAATCAAGAACTCAGCCCTATCACCAGAGCATCATAGAGAGAAACATATCTCATCGAGTCTAGAAGGCTCGAGAAATGAAAAATAACCTTTCATTTGATGAAATTTGATAACTTCAATTTTTGCAAGTTTTTTGCCCCTGTACTTGAATAGTACATGTACCATACCCATACATAAATTTTTGTAAGAAAAAGAATTTTTTTTTGCAAAGGGAAAAATTCCCCCCTAGAAATTGGTTTTCTTGGGTTGAAATTTGCTTTTGTACAGGTCTTCATTGATTTTGTGGGTGAAATTTTCCATGAATTGGGTGAATTTGTAATCGATTTAGGGCAAAATTTATTGTTTTGTAAGTGTTTCAAAAGGCATATTTTCAACTATTACTTATGGTTTTGAATAGTCCCTGAGCCAACCATTCCACAGAGATCTTTTATCTCATTTGGTTCTTGTAGGGATGTCATTTGTTTTGCGATTGGAGCAACATCGGCCTACTTGAGACCACTCTAGGGTTTGCAAGATTTTTTAGGCAACTGATCTCTATTTAGAGATCGGCCCTTGGCCTACTTCACTACCCTCAGCCCCTCTGCCCTATTCCTTGGCACTACACACCTCTTTACTTTGCAGACCAGCACACAAAACCTATAAAAGATTTTGTAGGTTCAAGCCACTCAGGCTGAGGTTTCACCATATAAATAGTTTCTTTCATTCTTTGTTACATGTAACAAATTTGCCATGTATTCCTTAAAACTAGCTTTTCCCTAGTTCTAATCCGCGGTGTATGTGATTTTTTTCAGCTTACCAATTTATTTATAGTTTATGCCATCTATAAGGGGTCGTGGCTATGTGTTTTTTAAAATCACTACTTTTGTAACTCCATTTATTTTTGTTTATGTTCCATTTAATAGTTCTTTAGGGGGAGTCAAATGTATGTGACTAAATTGCTACACATTATTTTAAATTACTTTATTATTGATCTTTTTATTTATATTATCCATGGTGGGAAATAAACTAAAAGATAATCCTTTGTAATTTGTTACCTCCTTCCCAAATTTTTAATGCAAAAGTGTTTCTTGAAAGACAACTGCCAAAGTTACATTTTCTGCTAGGGTTACCAAGGTTTGTCTAGTACTTTAAAAGGGGGAGTATCTTCATTTTGAAATATATTGCAAACTAGGAGGCCATTTTTTTGAATTTATCATCTACAGAAAGGTATTTCCATCAACTTCGCCATGGTTGAGATAATTTTTCTAAATTTTGATGTTTAAAATTGTTTTGTACACCTCAAAGTTCAAATTGTTTTGTAAATATTGACAGGGTGTATCTTTTGCCCCGTTTATCAAAATTTTGCACAATTTTTTTTTGAAGTGTATCAGAAAAAGACAAGGATCATGATTGTTAGTGTATTTTTCAGTTTAGGATAGCCATTTTTTTAAAAATTTTAAAAATCACTGTGTATTATAAACAGTTGATTTTGGCTTTCTGACTTGCTCAATTATAATCAAAACTTGTCAAATTTTTTTGGGTGGCTTTTGTTACAAAATTAATAATATTTGGGGAGATTGTGAGGCACAATTTAAGTGCCTACTTATGTTTTCTTCAACAATGGACTCTAAAATTAACTTGTTAACTCCACACAGATACCACACTTGGAAAGTCAAAGTTAAGCAACTTCTTCGATCTCAAGGCTTATTGAGAATTTTAAGTAGTGAAATGCCTGAACCTACAAGGGAATTAGAGTGTTTTGTATATGCAAACAAATTAGATGAAGCCATGGGTATAATTGGTTTACATGTATCATATAATCTTAAATTTCATTTCACAAATTGTCTAACTACTAAGGAAATGTGGGATATGTTATCTGATTTATTTGGTTTCATCAATGAGTTTAATAGTTTACAACTTGATGCTAAATTATTAGCTTTGTCTCTTGATGCATTTCCCTCAATTGAGGACTTTCTTGTAAAATTCAATTCTATACATTGTCTTGTTGATGGTTGTGGTAAACCTAAAATAGAAAAGAAAAGTGTCTTTTTGATATTGTCAAATTTGAAAGGACCATATCAAGTCTTCTCTTCTACCTTCTACTCTACTATGCATGCACTTGGCACAGATGTCAAGATGCCCAATTTTACATAGTTTTGTAATAGACTCATGAGAGAACACTCTAGTTTACTCTCCATGGATGCAATCACCTCTTAAAGTTAGGCACTTGTGGCTCAATCATTTAAGGGTAAAGGTAGGAAATTCAACAAATCTAAGACACATCCCAGTTCAGCAAGTGAGCATACCTCCACGCAGAAAAAAAAGTCTGATAAGCAAGCCACTACATCTTCTAAGTCAAGTGAGAATCCCTCCAAGATAAATAAGAAGAAAACTAAAGGGCCATGTTCTTATTGTGTAAAACCAAGTCATGATATGATTCATTGCTTTCAAAAGATGGAAGCCTTGGAAGAGACAATGATGAAGCACACTTTTCTTTACCCAAACATGGATAACATGCCCTTATAGCTAGAGGTTTGGTTACATCCAACAACAGTCTGATACTTGAATCAGGAGCCTCTCATCACATGACCAAGTCACCTTATTTTCTTGATCATATTTATGATAGTTAAACATCTCATATTACATTGGGTAACTCTACACAGATTCTAGTTTTGGGGTTAGGATCTATTCATTTAACTGATAGTTTCATTGAATACCTACTCTATATTCCTGATATTTCTTCCAACCTTCTCTCCATCTACTAGATTTTCCATACTGGGAAGGGAAGACAGTGGAGTTCTCCACACATGATGTAGTTATTTGAGAACTCTGGCATCTTGAGAATATTGTTGCTTCAAGAAAAGTTGATCATGGGTCTAGATTGTATAGGTTTGATTCTTTTGAGTCATCTTATGGATCATCACACATTGCCCATGTAGATTCTTTGATTCAACTTTGGCATGACAGATTTGAACACATCAATTATAGATATCTTCAGTAGTTGAGTACACATGATATGGTACTTGGTCTTCCAAAGGTTTCATGCACAAATGGAGTATGTTGATGTTGTATCCTTTGAAAGCATCATCATAATCCCTTTCCTAAGTGAAAGACACATCATGCATCTACCTTGCCTGAGTTGGTTCATAGTGACCTCATGTCATTTCCAACTCCATATTTTTTGGGGCCAAGTATGTACTCACATTCATTGATGATTTCTCTTGTCAAACATGGGTGCACTTTCTCATGTACAAAAGTGATGTCTTCACTACTTTCAAGAGCTTTAGGGTGTTCACGGAGAAGTAATCAGGTTCTTTTGTTCGACATCTTTGTACAAATCATGGGGGGAGTATGTGAACCAATTTTTTTCGGATTATTGCACTGAGCATGGTATACTTCATTAGTATTAAGTTCCCTACACTCCTTAGCAAAATGATGTTGTTGAAACAAAAAAATAATAGATCTCTCAAGGAGATGGCACATTATATGCTTTAGTCTCGATCTATGGCCACTTCATTTTGGGCTGAAGCTATCAATTTTGCTAATTATATTTAGAACCAAACACCCCACAAAGCAAATCATAATATTACTCTAGAGGAGGATTGGTCTAGCATGAAGCCCACTATTTACTTCTTCAAGGTATTTGGTAGTGAGGCTTGGGCATTCATACCAGATGGTCGGTGTAAAACAATGGAGAAGAAAAGTTAGCAATTCATCTTTTTTGTCTACTATGAGGATATGAAGGCTTATCAGTTGTTTGATCCATTAACCACTCAGGATGTCTACTTTAAATAAGATATCCAATTTGATGAGTCCTTCCATATTGATCCTACAACTACTTCTTCATCACTACCTACTCCAACCCTTCATCACATTATGATACCTTAGCACTTGATGATACTTTAGATGATGGTCTTGATATTCCACCACCACCACCACCACCTCCTCCTCCTCCTACTCATAGTTTTCCTAGATGGGCCCCCAGTACTATTTAGGAGGTTGGATCTTTAGTTGGTGATCCTATGTGTTCTCACCACACTCGCTCATAGACTTCTAGCACTAGTCTTTTGGGTCATCCTATATCCACTGATCCGCAAAACATTTTAGAGGCTTTAAGCATTCCAAAGTGGGATAATGATATGATGGATGAGTATTCTTCTTTGATGAAGAATAATACTTGGGAGTTGGTTTATCTTCCTAAGGTAAGAAAATTGGTTCGGTGCAAGTGGGTGTATCGCACCAAGATGCAACAAATGGTTCTATTTAAAGATACAAGGCATGTTTTATTGCTAAGGGTTCTTCACAGGTTGAGGGTATTGATTACTCTAAAACCTTTGCCCTTGTATCCAAGATGGATTCTATTCACCTTGTTATTTCT
The DNA here is from genome assembly GCA_027924645.1 of Cunninghamia lanceolata. NCBI lineage: Eukaryota > Viridiplantae > Streptophyta > Pinopsida > Cupressales > Cupressaceae > Cunninghamia > Cunninghamia lanceolata. Next base: position 840,048 of record BSBN01001899.1, on the reverse strand, counting down.
ATTGCTACATCTCAGAGATGGCAGGTATATTAGATGGATGTGAAGAGTGCTTTCTTGCATAGTTATCTTCATGAGGAAATCTACATGGAGTAGCTTCCAAAATTTGTGCATGACTCCTCACTTGTATGCAAGCTTTGACATTCTTTATATGGTCTCAAAAAGTCCCTTAGGCTTGGTATGAGAAGATTGATGTCTTCTTGCTTTCATTTGGTTTCACTCATTGCCACTCGGATCACACTATTTATATTCAGCATCATGGAGATGATCTTTTGAAACTAGTCTTGTATGTTAATGATCTATTCATCACTAGTAGTTCATCATCCATGATTCATGGTATTTAGCATTCTTTGATGGAGCACTTTGACATGATAGATCTTGGGCTTCTACATTACTTTCTTGGTCTTTAATTTCTTCAGTCTACTAAGGGGATCTTCATTTATCAATAGAAGTATGCTATTGACTTGCTTCATCATTTTTGCATGGTTGATTGTAAGCCTACACCTACACCATTTCAGTCTAGTGTTACTTTGAATGCCACTTGCACTTCACCTTCTGTTGATCCTACTTTCTACATACAATCAATTAGTAGTCTTTTGTATTTGACACACACTCATCCTGATATCATCTTTGATGTTGGGATTGTCACCCAGTTTTCACATGACCCTCATGAGAGTCATTGGCATGCATCCAAGTGTATTTTGAGGTATATTTAAGGCACAACACATTTTGTCATTCAATAGATACCAGGTGCTTCACACGTAGTAGGCTTCACTGACTTAGATTGGGCTAGTGATGTTGAATCACGGAAGTGCACTTCTAGGTTTGTTTTGTGCCTTGGTTTAGGTCTCGTTGCATGGTCTTACAAGATGTAAACTACTTTTATATTATCATCCATCAAGGATGAGTATCAAGTGTAGTACTTTCTATCCAAGATGTTGTATGGCTTCAATAGCTTATGATAGAGCTTGGTCTACCACCTGATCATCCTACTATTATTTGGTGTGATAACCAAAGTACCATTCATTTTTCTCACAATCTAGTTGAGCATCAAAGGATGAAGCACATTGAGATACACATGCATTTCATTAGATAGCTTATCCATGATGGTGTTATCTCCTTAGAGTATTTGTCTACTTAGGAGCAGATTGCAAACATCTTCAATAAATCTTTGGCATTGCCTCACTATATTGAGTTGTGACATATGCTTGGGGTGAAGGATGTTGCCTGTGGGGGGTCATCTTGAGTCCTCCTTTATCTCTTTTTTGGAGAGGATTTTTTTCCCACTAGGTTTTCTCCTTTTCTTCGTTTGTGGGAGACTTTATTATACATCAGTACCTAACATGGCCTAGTAGCTGGGACCCATATTTATATATCTCTTGCACTTTTATGATCTCCCCAAGTATCACTTAAGTGGGGGAGTGTTAGATTGAATAATTTATCAATTCACTTTAGCTTAAGTGTAATTTAAAGGTTAACGAGGTTAGATAATATCTTGTCTAACTGAATGTGCAACCTTTTAGAACTTTATAGGTTACCTAGTTGTTTGGTAAATGTTATGTGCATACATTTTGATGTTAGAAGACTTTCCATCTCACCTCAAAAGGCACGTTTTGAGTCACCCAACAACTGTCACCAAGGTTGATGACCTAGTCAAAAGGTTGTTGGTTTGTACATTCCAAGTGTTCCAAAGGTTGACACCTATAGGACACTTGTTTACATACATGTGCCACATCATGGGGCATGTAATGTCCCCATTTTTCAGATTCTCTTACAGATCAGTCAGAGCTGACTTTCTGGGTTGGTGACATCATAATCAGAGGAGTATTTCGATGTCACCAAGGTGTTCAGGTGATCCAGTGGAGCTGGTTGACACTTTCCAGAGATATTTTGGACCACTTCTCCATACTTACTATTTATAGTAAGTGCTTGCATGTTTGCAATCTTTCTGGGTTTTTCTGGGTTTGTTCTCTTTGGTCCTCGAAGAACATTACTATTTTTAGTAAGTGTCAATTTGGCATTGTTTTGGTGACTCAACAGTCAGCTGTTGGCTCTTCCTGGCGTCGCATTGAGCTTAGAGTTATCAGATAGTTTATGGGACTAGTTGGCACCCTCTATGTGAGCTCAGTTGCTTATGACCATTACTATTTTTAGTAAGTTCGAGATTGACAGCGAAATGGGATTTTGAGAGTGGGGTTGGATTCATCTTGTCAAGACCATTCCAACGAGCTATAGACCATTGGTTTCTGACGTAATCTTGGCCTCTGTTTTGTTTTAAAGTCCATAAATTAAACATTATTATTTAATATTGGACCTTGGTGCCTAGGCTCGATAACTTAATGTTGTTTTAAAAGAGGGGATTTTAAGGGTGATGTTGAGAAAAGAATTAAAGAGAATTATAATATTTTAAAATGTATTTCCCTCTCATGTTTTATCCCATATGCAAGAGGATTTTGGAAACTCCTAGCTGAAAAAGTATAAAAGGAGGAAAAGGCTCTTCATTTGAATATCCTTGGTTATTGAATTTCTCTCTTGTTGAGATATCCTTGTGAGGGTTTCTGGAAATTAGCTCCCTGGTTCGGTATTGTCTTGTTGAGATGAAAACCTCTGTAAGATAGGATTTTATCTTTGGCTTTGTGGATGAAAACCCACTTGGTCAATTCTTGGAGGCTTCATCTAGAGGCTTCAGTTGTGCATTCGCCGGAAACATTTTAATGAAGATTTGAGCATGTTTTGGTCATAACTAATGGAGTTTGAGTTGTAGATGTAAAGACTAATTTTAGGAAATAGATTGGATGATTTAAGAGGGATTTTGGTGGCTGAAAACACTTTATTTGGTGGGTTGTACCTCTCTAATACCCAGCCGTACAAACTTTGTGAATCTACAGCAATTTTGGTAGAGTTTATTATGCCCATTCACCCTTCAGTAGAGTCATCCTTTCCCAGCAGTAGTGAATAGTCCAAAATAGAGGCAAAGAACAGATATTTTATGGTGATTATTGCTTGTTTATCACTTCAGCTGGGCTGTACAACCATAGGTGACAACAACTGCTAAACTTTGGTGTTTCTTCATTGTTCAGGACTGCAAAAAGGGTCATTTGGGGCATCTAGAACTGTCATAGCATTCACCATTCATTGTATGCAAAAAACTATCCATTTATTGATTGTAGAAAGAGTTCATTACTACCTATAGTGCTAATCTGGCAATAATGAAAATATGAAGTTGTAAACTGGAACATGGGTATGTACTCATAATTCTTATTTGGCTAAAATACTATCTAGGTCATTGTTATTTTGTTGATATCACTCTTAGATTTTCTGGGTTTATGCTATATACTGTTAATTCATGTATTCAATGCAAATATCAAACATGCAATACATTTAATAAAACCCCTAAACTGAAAACAATTAGAAAAACAAAAAATTTGGCATGAAAATATATACATAATAGGGGTGTATATTATAGTGGTATCAGAGCTAAAAATCTTTCCATCCTGTGAGGTCGGGTTCAGACATGCAAATAAGAATATGAGATGTAGATGAAAATATGAAACTTGTAGCTTAGCTTTGTATGTGAGTGATCATCACTTGCATGAGTGTTCAAGTTGGGCAGTTGATAGGTTTTGAACATGGAATGTGAGATCATGGCATCTCTCATGGCACACACACACACACACACACTCACAAGTAGTGTGTATGATAGAGATGGACATAAATTGTCTAGTATCATGCACACAAGTAGTGTGTATGATACAGATGGACACATATGTCTAGTCTCACACACATGGGGAGTGTGTATGATAGAGATGGACATATTTCCAGCCCTTTTAGATGGATGTGGTGAGTTTTACTAGATGGAAACATGTATCTATGATAAATATATTTAAGTGCCACATGCATAGAGCATGATTGACAAAGTGAAATTTTTTTTTGTTGTTGTACATTCATTGTTCGTATATGTTCAGGTGTTACATATAGGTAGGTATGTATCATGAGATGAACATATTCATTGTTTGTAAATATTTAGGTGTTGCATATGGGTACGTGTATGTAACATAAGATGAACATATTTATTCTTTCCTTATGTGTGTTGTGACTTCTTGACATAAACATTTAGTGATGACTGTTAGATGTCATATGCGAGTAGGCATGAATGAAAAAAAAAAAACTTATGGGTTATTATTCTTTTGTGTCTGCCAATGTGTGAAGTTGTACATAGACCTTAATGAGATAGTTGTCTCTCACTTGATGGAAGGTGAGTACTTTAACTCTAAACAAATAAAAATTGTGGACACTTAAATTGATTGTTTACTAATGAGCTAACACTAGTTTGAGCTTTGATGGATGACTAGACCTAAGGACCATGCTAGGTATATTTTGGAGATTACCAGAAACATGGTTAGGTATAAAAACTAAAATGTAAGGGAAGAATAGGTATGGATAAGTTATAAAAATTACTAATTTTGCATTGGCTATGATGTGGAATAAGGTTTGGTTTTCAAAGATTAATAATTTGATAATTATTTATAAATATTTTAGCCATTGGGATGATGACAATTTTTAGAGGGGAGGGATGTGACATCATGTTTGCTCTTCTAGTTAGTTATAGATTGATAGAATAATTAGAAAAGACAATTGAATTAAAAATTGTCTTTTGATTTTAATTGAAATGATTTTTCTGTAATGTTTAATCATTTGTAAGCTATATTGATGGTGTGTTCTATTGGAGAGATAACATTATTTATTTATTTATTTCTTCCTACTTGGGCTTAGAGATGTACATCTCGGTTCTTGTTAGCCTTATGCCTTAGTGCATGACTTCCCTTTAAAAAAAATGATTAAAAAAAAAATAACTGGGAAATTGTAGTGTTGTGCATTGAATTAAATTAATTCTTTTTCTTTTAAATTAAAATTTTGTTGTCTGTGTTATTTGAAAACAATTGTAGCTTTGTGAATTAGAGATTCATTGATTTGAATTGATTAAACTAGTTAAAAAAATGAGTTATCTAAATTTGTAAAAATATGGTTTCTAAAGAAATGATAGAAAAATTGAATTTACACTGTGAAAAACATCATCATCTGTATCGCATTGCATGGTTTAAAAAGGGAAATAAGGTCATTGTTGATAAAAGATGCCTAATTAAGTTTAGCATAGGGAAGATCTATCAGGATGAGATATGGTGTGATGTTGTCCCAACGGATGCCTGTCACGTGTTATTGGGAAGGCCATAGCAGTATGATAGAAAAGTTATGCATGATGGAGAGAAAAACACATATACCTTTTGGAAAGATGGCTCTAAGATGATTTTATTGCCTCTCAAGGATGAAGGAAAAGGTGAGACCATGTTGTCTGAAAGAGATCTTGTTAAAGAAATGAAGGTGACAGGGTGTTGTTATGCATTAGTAGTGAAAAAAGGTGAAGAGGAAGACATTTCAATTCCCCCAGAAGTAGCAGAGCTATTGAAAGAATTTGTTGATGTTTTGCCTAATGAATTGCCTGAAGGTCTACCAGCAAAGAGAGATATTCAACATCATATTGATTTGATTCCAGGACCAACTCTAACCAACCAAGCAACTTATAGGATGAATCCAACAAAACATGCAGAGTTAAATAAGCAAGTAACAGAACTCATGAGTAAAGGTGTGGTGAGAGAGAGCATGAGCCCATGTGCTGTACCTGCATTGTTGACCCCAAAAAAAGATGGAACATGGAGGATGTGCACTAATAGTAGAGAAATTAATAAGATTACCATCAAGTATTGGTTTCCTATACCTCATATGGAGGACATGATGGATGTCCTTGGAGGGGCCAAATAATTCAGCAAGATCGACCTATGAACTGGCTACCACCAAATCCGGATCCAAGAAGGGGATGAGTGGAAGACAGCCTTTAAGACTGGAGATAGATTATATGAGTAGATGGTTATGCCATTCGGGTTATCAAATGCACCTAGCACATTTATAAGATTGATGAACACTATACTACAACCTTACATTGGTAAGTTTGTGGTAGTTTATTTTGATGATATTTTGGTATTTAGTAACAGCAAAGAAGATCACCTACAACACTTGAGGATCATCTTTGGTGTGTTAAGGAAGGAGAAGCTCTATGGCAATTTGAAGAAGTGTAGGTTCATGCAGGATAGTTTGGTTTTTTTAGGCTTTGTCATTTCTAAAGATAGTATCAGAATGGATCCAAAAAAGGTCAGGTGAATTCTAGAATGGCATAGTCCAAGCAGCATCATAGAGGTAAAAAGTTTTCATGGCTTGGCCACTTTCTATCGAAAGTTCATTTGAAATTTTAGTAGTATTGTAGCTCCTATAATAGATTGCACCAAAGGAAGGGAGTTTGTATGGACCAAGGATGCTAAGGAGAGCTTTAAGTACTTGAATAAAAAGGTAACAGAAGTACCTATACTTGCATTGCCAAATTTTGATAAGGTATTTGAAGTAGCATGTGATGCCTCCCATGTGGGAATAGGTGATGTACTTAGTCAAGCTGGAAAACCTATAGCTTTCTTTAGTGAAAAGATGAATGAAGTGAGAAAGAATTTTATGCAATTGTTCAAGCATTGAGGCATTGGAGACATTATCTAGTTCCCTAGGAGTTTGTATTGTTTACAAATCATATTGCATTGAGATACTTAAACACACAGAAAAAGATGAATAGTAGGCATGCCAAGTGGGTCTCTTTCTTGCAGGGTTATAATTTTGTGTTGAAGCATAAGTCTGGAAAACAAAATCAGGTTGCAGATGCGTTAAGTAGGTGTGTTGTACTTTTGACCACAATGGAAACTGAGGTGATTGGTTTTGATGCCATAAAAAAAATTTATGAGTCTGATGATGATTTTTGGGAGATTGTGGAATAATTGAAGGCACCAGTATCTGGTAACTTGGATCACTTTAGGGGTGAATATTTTATGCAAGATGGGTATCTATTTAAAGGAAAACAACTATGCATACTAGCTAGCTCTATGAGGGAAAACATTATCAGAGAATTTCATAGTGGTGGGTTGGCTGGACATTTTGGCAAGGACAAGACAATAGCCTTGATAGAAGATAAATATTACTGGCCAAAGATGAAAAGGGATATAACTAAGTATGTAACAAGGTGTAGAATCTGCCAAGTGGCTAAGGGACATTCACAAAATATAGGGTTGTATATGCCATTACTAGTACCAACTGCACCATGGACAGATTTGAGCATGGACTTTGTGTTGGGACATCCACATACTCAACATGGTAATGACTCCATTTCTATAGTTGTTGATAGGTTCTCCAAGATGGTTCATTTTATTGCCTGTAAAAAAACTAATGGTGCAACAAGGGTAGCAAAGTTTTTTTTTCAGAAGTTGTTCAACTACATGGCATTCCAAAGACTATTACCTCTGATAGGGATACCAAATTCCTTAGTCATTTCTGGAGGACTTTATGGAAGAAGATAGGGACTAAGTTACAGTTTAGTAGTGCTTATCATCCTCAAACAGATGGGCAAACAGAGGTAGTCAATCAGAGTCTGGGAAATTTGTTGAGGTGTATTGTTGGAGAAAAGTCAAAACAATGGGACGTGGCATTACCCTAGGATGAATTTGCCTATAATAGTTCTGTTAACAGATGAACAGAAAAGTCCCCTTTCCATATTATTTATTATAGGAATCCTTAGGGTGTTCTAGTTTTGTATAGCTACCAATGAAAGATAGGGTCAGTGATGATGGGGAAGCATTTGCAGAACACCTTCAACAACTATAGAAAGATGTGAGACAAAAGTTGCAAGATAGTAATGAGAGGTACAAGAATACAGTTGATCCTAGTAGGTGACATTAGACATTCAATGAAGGTGACTTAGTGATGGTATATTTGAGAAAAGAGTAGGTTCCTACTGGAACATACCACAAGTTGAAGTACAGGAAAACTGGTCCTTGCAAAATTACAAAGAAGATCAATGACAATGCATATGAGGTCAGTTTACCAGATGATCTCGATATTTCTCTTGTGTTTAATATTTCTGATTTATATGCATTCCATGGTGAGGATGATGTTGAAGATAGTCAACTAGAAGTGGCATGGCACCACCACATTCCCCATAAGAAGAAGGAAAAGATTGCACAGGTTCTTGATAAGAAAACTATCTACACTAGGCAAGGGTATTACAAGTATTTAGTACAATGGGAAGGATTGCCACCAGCAGATAGCACATGGATTACAAAGTGGGAAGTGCAGAGGTTAGATCTAGTCAAATGGCAGCAGTTCGAAGACACTCACTTACAGGAGCTACGTTCTTTTCAACCAGAGGAGAATGATGCAGGGACTTCTGGAGGTCATAACTTTTGAATCAGATGTGGGTTTTCTATGAAATTTTACAGGTGGATGTGTTATAAAGTGGCATGTGATTTGCCAACCCACCCTAGTTAGTTGGAGCTTGTCTTGGCCCTTTTTTGGGGCTTGAAACTTTCATCTTGGCCCTCAAAATGGCAATTTAGTGTTTTTTCCTAGTTTTTTAAAAGTTGATTTTTTTAATAACTCAAAACTCATGTTTAAAATTTAGGATGTTAGTTGGCTTTTCTTCCTACATTAGTTGTAGGAAGTTTTTAGTAAAAAATTGGATTCTCAAGATATGAATGTAACATTGCCTAAAATGGCAAAATCTAACAATTGTCAAAATTTGCCAAAAAAGGTAATTTTTTGATTTTTTTGTTTTCTTGGATATAGGAGAGTTTTCTCTCATTGTAGAAGGAGAGTTGGTGAATAGAAGTTTTTATTTTCTAGTGTTCAAAATCTTTGGCTCTCACATGATTAATTGCACAATTTTATTGAGTGTATGTTGTTGGCTACATCAATGAGAAAGGAGGAAGGAGATGGTAAAAATAAGGGGGGGAAATAAAGGAAGTTACGAGAAATTAAGATTGGAACAAAGAAAAGAGGAGAATAATTTGGAACCAGATAAAGCAAAAACTTCTGGGTTTTTAGTGGCTCAAATTTGGCAATACCTTACAGTTTGGAGGTATGAAAATGACAAACCTTCCTCTGCAAGTGTGGAAATTTATTTGGACTGATTGATATTAAAGTAAGACAACAATTGTTCTATTTCAATTTTTAATTCAAAGTTTAGTTTTATTAAAATCCAATTTAATTCTCAAATGGTTTAGAATTTGGGTAAATGGAATTTAACTAGAGGAAAGAAATGGGTCATTGGAAGTAAAACTCAAGAAAACCCATGATAGAAAAATAGTTAGGTTTTGAGTAATTGCATAAAAATTCCACTTCTAGGTAAATTATAGAACCCTTCTCTTTTAGCAAACATTCACTCAGAATATTGGATTTTTACTATTTGAGATAACATATAATTGCTCAGTCGTGTTGAGCTAGTTTAGCTGGAAGCAAAATTATTTATATCATGACTCAAAGCATGTGCATAAAAATCTATATACTAGGTCTTTAAATGCATGGAAATATTTTTTTCCGCATATTTAAAATTACATTTGGAAGAGAAAACTTCAAAATTATTTTAATTGAAACTGGGTCTTTGTTGGGCCAACCAGAAGTAATACACACAACAAAAAAAGAATTGGTTGATCTTTAAATGCCCAAGTAATGAATGTGGGAAGGAATTTATTAGTTTCTTTTAATAAAAAAAGATATAAACAAAATGAGAAAGGAACTGTTCAAAGCCAATAAGACACCCCCATGAGCTAGGATAGTGCCCAACAGAGAGGGGCAAGCCTCTACATGCCACCCTCTCTCTCTCTCTCTCTCTCTCTCTCTCTCTCTCTCTCTCTCTCTCTCTCTCTCTCTCTCTCTCTCTCTCTCTCTCTTTCTTAAAATGGAAAAAATAGTAAGAAGTAAGATTTTCAATATTTTGGCATAGTATTAAAATCAAATTCTATTATTGTGATATATTTCTATTTAAAAAAATAAATTCTTTCATAAAACATGAGTTTAAATCTGGGTAGAAGAATGATGGTTGGTTTAATTTATGTTATTATTACCATTCTAGTTTAAGAATTTAATTTCCAATATAGAAAATCTAAGTCTTTACTTGCTAGAAAATTGTAAACTCAAGCTAATGCAGGCAAGAAATGTATTTCTATTACCATGGATAACTCAAGCGGAAATTTAATTGTTCATATGCATTTATTTTATGAATACTAATTGTGATTAATACATTTGAAGTGTTAATATTTTATCGTCAAAGAATGGATTTGATAGTAAGGGAAAACATAATATTTTTCTTTGGTATGAGTAGTATAAATATGATGATGTCAACTTTCCCTTGACTGAAAGGACTTATTAACATTGAAACACTTAAAGTATTTACATTCTTATGTATTATTTTCTTCCTTTATGCAATTAAAATTTAGATATATTTGAAGGGATCAAATTTTAGTTATCTAATCTATGTTTTAGGCATGCATGATAGCTGAAGATGTGGATTAAATGCTTGATCAATCTATAAAGTCAATAGGTTGGTGAATTTATTATGCCACTTTTACATGTTTTAGATAATGCATTGCTATATGTTTGACAAATTTTGCATTAGTTAGAATGCATTTAAACACTAGGTCTTCACGGGATTTCATGCATGTTAGCCTCGAAGGGCTAATGTCTTCATGATGGGTCAGGGTACTCTTGTGGTAGTATGGGGAAGTCTATGACTTTGTGGTAGGGCGGAAGTCATCCCAATGATGCTCTCTCTTCTTCGAGGTATGAAGAAGGAGCTTGAGGTGAGAGATTGCACTGATAGGCCACAGATGATAATGTATTGAAAATAAAATCATGAAGTATTCATGTATGTAAAAATATTACTTGAAAATATAATTGAATCAATGGATGTAATATTTGACTATATTATCAACATTCTGAAACTATGAAATAGTTTGATTTCATAATTGGCATTTCCTATGTATGAAGGGAAACCATATGTTGTATTTGAATGTGTGGGTTAATTAGTGGTGTAAAACACTAATTAATCAGAAACAATTTAGTCATTTAAAAAGTACTTTTGGAATATCAAATTGTATGATAGAAATATTATAGGGTCCTAGCTAATATTTCTCTTTTTGGATATTTATTTGACATTATATTCTGGTGCAAGTTTTTGTAATGGATTTGATTATGTTGAACCATAAAAAATATTATATCATTATTATTTTAAATTATGGAATTTATGTATTTAGAAGATATTTAATTATTTATCAGAAAATAAACAATAAGATTAATTAAAAAATTGATGATTATAAAGATAAGTTGGTGATTAATATGATTTTGAGTATTAAATATTTTAAATGCATCAATGATTAATTAAGAGGTGTGTAGGTGGAAATGTATAGTTTTTCTTTTATCATGTCATTTTGGCTTTATTAAAAAAAAAATATATATAAAGAGTTGTGGAGAAAGTTTTATTAAAAAGGAGAGAAAAGTGAGTTATTATGCATGCTGTTGGAAAAAGAAAGTGCTGTAAACTTCTGTAACAAATTCTTGGAAGGATTTTGGGAGATAGAAGAAAAATGGCTAAAAGTTGTAGGGGTGGATCCTAGCCTAGACAATGGAGGTATGTAATTTGTTGATAAATCTATTTTCTTTCTAGATTTTTGTTTGAATAATTGATTGGAAATGTAAAAATATTGTTTGTTGTGAATTGATATATGATATTGTGAAATTGGAAAGATGAAATGAATGATTTTGTTTGAGAAAGGAGTGGTGGATTCCTCTTTTGGGGGGTGATTTTCATGGTGTATGGAGTTATGTGTGGGAGTTTTGGTTGCTCTGTGAGAACTATTATTTTGTTGTTACTCTAGGTGTGAGCTATTATTTAGTTGTTGCTATATGTGAGCTATTATTTTGTTTTTGCTCTATGTGAGCTATTATTATTTTATTGCATTGTGTGAGCTATTATTTTGTTTATGGGAGCTACTAGGAGCTACTGGTGTGTGGGAGTTGTTGTTATTACTTTGTGTGAGCCATTATTTTGATTATGGGAGCTATAGTGAAATAAAGAGAGCTATGTGAGATTGGGAGCTATGCGTGACAAGGAACTACAAGGATTAAACCAAAAAGAGGATCCCCCTCTTATCATTATTATTTGGAATTTATTTCTAGGAAACAAAATCTTGTTTTCTAAAATTTTGATCAGGGGTGGTTGGGTAGAGCACACTATGTTTGATTAAATTTTGGTTGCTACAGATTTGAAGGGAGATTTTGATTATGAAGAGCATTTTGGTTGTTAAAATTTTGTTGTTTTTAGATTATGTAGAGGATCTTATTTATAAAGAGATGGAATGATTGTAATTTTCTCTAGAATCAATTGTTTTTCTAGAATCATTGCTAGTACTTGTTTAGATGCTAGATTTTTACATTGTCTATGTTGGAAAGAAAGAGATAGACAAGAATCCAGAATTGAATACATGCAAGGAAGAAAGAGATAGACAAGAATCTAGAATTGAATACATGCAAATTAAACATAGTAGTATTATTCTAATTTTTTTTGATTTTATGCTACTAATTGGATATTGAATTCTTCTGATTGTATAGAAAGAAGAAGCTCAGTCTGTTCGGTTGAAAAAATGTATGAAGCAATATATCTCCATTCGGATCCATTGAACAAGTAATTTTATTTAGTTCTTGATTTATAGTATTAGCTCCTCAAAAATAATGATTTGAATCAATTAGAGGGATAAAAGTATTTATTAAACATTCTTATTTATACAAAATGAAATGAATATACTTAGTATCTACAATGCTTCATTATATTTGAAGAGTACTATATTTATAATAATAGCTTCATTATATTCATTGAGGCACATTTGTAATCATTCTAGACAGTTTGGGATTTATTCTTTGCTATATGTTGGTAGTCTCTATTATGAATTTAACCTTTGAGTCAAAAGCTAAATAGTGCTACATATGCATTTTTTTGTTCATGTGCACTGTCATCTAGAATTTAATAGACTCCAATTGTAAAAAAATAATAAGCCTTTTACATCCACGGTTATTTACAACTGTATGTTCTAGTATAACGCAGAGAATAATGAAGATAGTTAGGTATGATATATATTCATTAAGTAACCGACTATGACTGGGCTGGCCACCCAATCAGGCTCCATTATTCATTTCAATAATCATTGATAAGTCATGTTGGAGAGCTAATGCATTTGTGTTACAAAACAGTTCAAAAATAGTTTCTTTGCATATCAATTTGCCTACCAACTGTAGGCTTAGAGCTGTGATGAGCCATCAGATATCAGTATATTGATTATAAGATGAATTATTTTACATTTCTAGTTGTTTGCAAATGGTGAAGAGGAGACTGTGGTCTCCACAGCCTTCCATCTATTAATTGTGGAAGCCGTAGATATAACGGCTCCCCTTTGTATTTGTGAATGTCGACTGTCACAAGATTGAAATGTCACAGTCTGGCCTTTTCATCACCATATGTTTTCCCTAAATGCCAGAGTCTATCCTTTTCATTATTATACATTAAGTATCTTTTGATATATCTTAAACTCTTAGAATATATTATTTCTATTCGATGCAACAAATTTAGAGTGGTCTGACATTAAACTAAAAAGGATATCATTAAGTGTAAGCCATTTTTGGTAATGCTCAAGACCATGGATATCATTATGTTCATTTAGATTTGATCTTATACATAGGTATACACACACACACACACACATGCATGATGGAGAGAAAAACACATATACCTTTTGGAAAGATGGCTCTAAGATGATTTTATTGCCTCTCAAGGATGAAGGAAAAGGTGAGACCATGTTGTCTAAAAGAGATCTTGTTAAAGAAATGAACGTGACAGGGTGTTTCTATGCATTAGTAGTGAAAAAAGGTGAAGAGGAAGACATTTCAGTTCCCCCAGAAGTAGCAGAGCTATTGAAAGAATTTGTTGATGTTTTGCCTAATGAATTGCCTGATGGTCTACCAGCAAAGAGATATTCAACATCGTATTGATTTGATTCCAGGAGCAACTCTAAACAACCAAGCAGCTTATAGGATGAATCCAACACAACATGTAGAGTTAAATAACCAAGTAACAGAACTCATAAGTAAAGGTGTGGTGAGAGAGAGCATGAGCCCATGTACAGTACCTACATTGTTGACCCCAAAAAAAGATGGAACATGGAGGATGTGCACTAATAGCAGATAAATTAATAAGATTACCATCAAGTATCAGTTTCCTATACCTCATATGGAGGACATGATGGATGTCCTTGGAGGGGCCAAATAATTCAGCAAGATCGACCTTTGAAGTGGCTACCAACAAATCTGGATCCGAGAAGGGGATGAGTGGAAGACAACCTTTAAGACTAGAGATGGATTATATGAGTAGATGGTTATGCCATTCAGGTTATCAAATGCACCTAGCACATTTATGAGATTGATGAACACTATACTACGAACTTACATTGGTAAGTTTGTGGTAGTTTATTTTGATGATATTTTGGTATTTAGTAACAGCAAAGAAGATCACCTACAACACTTGAGGATCATCTTTGGTGTGTTAAGGAAGGAGAAGCTCTATGCCAATTTGAAGAAGTGTAGGTTCATGCAGGATATTTTGGTCTTTTTAGGCTTTGTCATTTCTAAAGATGGTATCAGAATGGATCTAGAAAAGGTTAGGTGAATTCTAGAATGGCATAGCCCAAGTAGCATCAAAGAGGTAAAAAGTTTTAATGGCTTGGCCACTTTCTATCGAAAGTTTATTTGAAATTTTAGTAGTATTGTAGCTCCTATAACAGATTGCACCAAAGGAAGGGAGTTTGTATGGACCAAGGATGCTAAGGAGAGCTTTAAGTACTTGAATAAAAAGGTAACATAAGCACCTATACTTGCATTGCCAAATTTTGATAAGGTATTTGAAGTAGCATGTGATGCCTCCCGTGTGGGAATAGGTGATGTGCTTAGCCAAGCTAGAAAACCTATAGCTTTCTTTAGTGAAAAGTTGAATGAAGTGAGAAAGAATTTTATGCAATTGTTCAAGCATTGAGGCATTGGAGACATTATCTAGTTCCCTAGGAGTTTGTATTGTTTACAAATCATATTGCATTGAGATAATTCAACAGACAGAAAAAGTTGAATAGTAGGCATGCCAAGTGGGTCTCTTTCTTACAGGGTTACAATTTTGTGTTGAAGCATAAGTTTGGAAAAAAAATTCAAGTTGCAGATGCATTAAGTAGGTGTGTTGTACTTTTGACCACAATGGAAACTGAGGTGATTGGTTTTGATGCCATAAAAAAAATGAGTTTGATGATGATTTTTGGGAGATTGTGGAATAATTGAATGCACTAGTATTTGGTAACTTGGATCACTTTAGGGGTGAATATTTTATGCAAGATGGGTATCTATTTAAAGGAAAACAACTATGCATACCAATTGGCTCTATGAGGGAAAACATTATCAGAGAATTTCATAGTAGTGGGTTGGCTGGACATTTTGGCAAGGACAAGACAATAGCCTCGATAGAAAATAAATATTACTGGCCAAAGATGAAAAGGGATATAACTAAGTATGTAACATGTAGTGCCCGTCAAGAACACCTTGAAAGACAACACATCTATGCAAGCAAAGCGGAATAATTTTTTTTGAATAAGATAACAAGTGAGGTTTAGCAGATCAATACACATCATTAAGTAACAACTTGTCTCCCATGGTGCCATGGTTGCATTACTAGATAAATAATCAACATCATTTACATGGATTGCTAACTAACATCAACAAATCATTCTAACTCTATTACATTATTGATTATACATATACATCTCCATTTCGTGACAATAATTAGATAATCAACTTTGATCAAGATTACATGCACCTATTCAAGTCCATACATATGAGTGCATCATCATGGTTTACATTATTAGCATCCTGATTACATCTGAATATATACAATGTGATACAGGAGATGCGCAAGGCTAGTACATGAGCATAATAACTGTCTTCATGAATAGGCACAAGATCTGATGTCTGGTACACAAGGTGTATCCTCCTCGCTCATGAACAATAGAAAGGGAGAAAACCAATGGATAAAGCTCTTCCACTTGACCATGTGGAACCCTAAGGTTCACCCCCCAAGCTAGGAGTTAACATAAGGTTCCCACTATGACATACATTCAGGTAGACAGAAGACTATAGGACAACACATGACTCCAATATCACAAGTCAATATCTCAACAACACCATAGTACATCCAGAGGCAACATTTAACAATAGGGGAGAGTACAACTAGGGACTGCTAGGCTACAGTAAGGAGAGTGTCATCGCATGGCCCTAGCATGGGTTACCCAGGCTATCTATCACCAGAAGCTGGCCCCTATCTATGGTTACCCTGGCAGCCTCTCTAGGCACCAGCCCCATAGGGTGATGCATGCAGAATCAACATTCCTTTCATGAGGACAAGGAAGTTGATTTTGCCAACCACGGCCTTCTCATCTCATCCTTAGCCTGAACGAGCACTACAGGCATGAGTGAGGCATCCAATTATCTTATTAATGTGAAAACTACGCAACCCCTAGATTAATTATTAGGTTATCACTTGATTACACACTCCCAATGGGTTACCCTGGCGACCACATTGGGTATTGGCCCCACATTGGAAGCTACTCCCCTATCTGTACCTAGGAAACCCCATTCAACAACCATGCACAAAACATCATGACAATAAACTTTGCATACTTATTGCAAGGCATTAACCCTCTTGCAAACTATGGCATAATCACAAGGCAATTCTCAATACATTATTCATGGTTTCCATATGAGAGATTTCTTTTATACGGATGACTATGTGTCCTTGTTGTCTTATCGAACACAATACCTTATAACATACTTAAAACAATAAATGACTACAACATCCATGAAGTATTTAATAAACACATCATGATACATTACAACATAGCATGTACAAGAAAACAAGACCAGATATCCTATGCCTCTGGCACAACTAAGACTTGTCAACTTGCACAATGGACCTCATTAAGATTACTAATCTATCATAGGCTCAGTTGTACTCTCTTGATGCAGCTGAGTTCATTGTTCACATAACTTCCATCACCATACACTCTTATTAACTCTCAAAACTTATTTACTAACTCTTCACAAGGATAATATGATAAAATTCACTTCCAGATTAAATCAATTAACTACCGGATTAAATTAATTAACACTCGTAACAATTCAAAAAAATATAATAATTGATACCTTCACTAAAATATTAGATTTTATATTACTATTAAATAATCTAATACACAATTTATATAATTGCACTTGTGTAGCTATCAGATACATATAACTATGCAAATCTTTCCTTGGATAGACAACTAATATTTGAGATAACAATGGTAATAATAATAATAATAATAATGATAATAATACTAATGATAATAATAATTAGTAATAGCAATTATAGTCTAGATTTAATTTACGAAGAAGGCAGGTGTATTTATATTAAACACAGTGTGTCATCGGATTGCAATCTTACAATTACATTAAAACACTAAGTGAAAATAATTACCAAAGCAAATATGTAAATTAAATCTAAAAAAATACAACTGTACTTATGTCTTACTAACATAACTAGGTAGCCATCATTAAGTAAATTTCAATGCGATTTAGGTACAATGGGTTCATGTTTATTATTTAACCGAATAAAAACCCTAAACCTTGTTAAAACATATTTTTTTAAGAAGTAAAAAGAGCAACCATATATATTCACACCTTTTTACTATAACTTATAAACATTACCTACCCATTCAAATTCTGCTAATACTCCCCCAACTACAGTTACTAACAAAGTGACTACAATATTTGAATGTCTTGCCATTACAAAAATGTTTCCTATACACATTGCCATCTATAACTTAATAGCTATACTTCATAATAAAACAACTACACTTAACCTTATTACAACCAACGATCCCATTAAACAATTCCACTCGCAACAACCCAATTTCCCAAATGCTTTACTCATAACTCCTAACTCAAAACAATGTTCATGACCCAATAACAAGCCTATTCTAACAAATTTTCAATTAACAAGTCTTCATAAGAATATAAGATCAACAATCATAACAATTTGAATGATTGTAATTGATAATTTAACTAAAACGTTAAACCCCATATTTGATTTAGTAATCCCCCATAAACACTATAAAATGGCACTGTTAAACTAACACACCTATAAATGTGCAATATTCGGTTAGATTTGTTTTTACCCATACCTTCTCCAACAACTAGAGAATGAAAGATGATAATCATAAAATAATAATAAACAACTATATGCGGGATTTACTATGACTACATAAGTCTTCTGTTAGAGATAATAACTTAGGAGTACAAAACTTAAATAATATCTAAGGTCATAAAGTGAAAACCTAAGACTACAATATCTGAGCAATATATCAGGTAAATATAAAGCAACACTCTTTCACCTTGAGTCTTCACTGCATTATCCCGTGGTTGTATGAAAATAATGTGTTTGAGACCGGATTAGAAAATGTGGTATAGATAACATTGGCCATATCTTTCATGTTTTGAAGATAAATTAATGGTAACTCCTTCACAATGTCAAAATTCATAAAATATTAGGCATTCTGGTATTCTCTAACCAAGATTTTATGATAGATGCAATTAAATACATTTATATTTACAAACACTTCCAAGACCTATTATAAATTTGTTCCCTCTTGAACATTGATCTGATGAGAAGGCATATATACTTCTAACCCAAAAACTGTTAACTACAAATGTTGCAATTGCCTCATTTTATATAAATAGACTTTGCCTTCTATGTTGCAGATTTCACGTTTCAGCAAAGGTAAAAGGTTATGGGTCGTTACTTAATTGTTAAGCTAACAGTTAATAAGCATGCGAGTTTTTTATTAAATATCTAGTGCATTGAAGGTAACACTTAATCATATAATGACAATCTTACATTGGCCGCCCTGTCGGTGACTCGATAAGGTGATATTAAATGACATAAGGTTATGAATAATAATGGTGAAAACCAAAAGGAAAGCTTCTTAAGGTTATGAATAATAATGGTGAAAACCTAAAGGATAGCTTCTTTATTTGTGAGACCTTGAGATCAATGTATTTCCTGTAGTCATACATATCGATTTCCCATTGAACATTAAAAAAGAAATGATGGCTTGCATTTCAATCCCAGACAATGACATAACATGCATAAAGAGGAAAGAAAAAGGAAATAATGAAAGGAAATGTTTGGGTTTAGGCAAGTTTCCTGGCTCACGTCAGTTTATTGAAGTGCCTTTAGAAACTTGCCAAGGTTTGTTTCTGTGAATGCTCAGACAAGTAGTAGTTCTAACACTCCGAACAGAGGGTAATAAGCGCCCTCTTCTCTGAGATTTTTTTTGATAAAGGTAGTGATGATGTGATATGACGGCCAGCCTTGGGACAGCTCTAACATCCCACCAGCTGTTTATTTTTGCAAAATAGATTTTGCATCTCTCATAGCGATTCCTGTGCAACAATTTTGCTGCAGTCCAGCTCTCAAGAGATCACCCTGCACTTAATCTTGGAGTAATGGGTTACCTAGTAGCGGTTTTAAAGAAGTATGACAATTATAGAAGCACACAGTGTTATACATGCGATGAAGAAGCGGTTGCCGAGCATTTAGTCCTTCCTGCTCAGAATGGGTTACTTAACATAGCCAAGGAAACACGTGGAGAAGCAATTTATAACCAATTACTTGTGAGATTAGTTGCTTTTGTAGTTTTACAATAATGCAAAATTTGAATGTTATGTGAAGTTTGCATTGGCAGAACTATTGTCCATTTCTATTCGTTTCCAGAATACAATTTTATTTATTATATATTTTCTTTTGACAACACTAAGTCAGATTACTATGGCCAGTGGCATACGGCATAGGTGCAATTCATGCACATACAAAATCTATTGTAAAGGCTCAAGAATACTCGCAGACGTCTTTAACTGCGGAGCCCAGGAGGCATTTTAGTCTCACAAAAAAAAAGTTATAGTACGTTACCTATTAAATCCTATGGGCTATGAATAAATCCCCTCAGAGATGGGAGCTTTGAGATACAATGGTTGCAGGATGAAATAGATTGCATCAAACATCAGAAGCTCCAGAATCATTCGACAGGCAAAGAGATTATTACACTTCTACCACAGGTTAACTTAAGGGATCAGAGATAAGTTTCATTGAGATAATGGGACTAGGTTAC
Source organism: Cunninghamia lanceolata (assembly GCA_027924645.1). Taxonomy (NCBI): domain Eukaryota; kingdom Viridiplantae; phylum Streptophyta; class Pinopsida; order Cupressales; family Cupressaceae; genus Cunninghamia; species Cunninghamia lanceolata. The sequence goes on along the minus strand of BSBN01001899.1, from coordinate 819,844 downwards.
AGGATTAGGTTAAGCTGTGGATCCAATTTAGATTCAATTTTTACGAAAATTTTTTTAACTCAGCATCAAAGAATACAGAAAGGGGTTTGTGGACATGTCAGATTCAGGATATTCATTTGAATCTAAAGTAATTGGAAGATTGGTGCCAAGTCTCAAGACTAGATTGGAGGTCAAGAGTAACTTCTGGTTTGCTCTAAAAGAATCTAATACCCATCCTAAACACATCCCATCAATGGAGGAGAACACATTTAACATAATTTTATTAAAATTCATATGAAATAGGCATATAACATAAACAGTGCATACCTGATTTTAGTTCACCTCCCCAAATTTTTCCAACTCTTTCCACCAACTCCTTTTTCTGTTCTTCCTGCTCCCCCCACCAGGACTACCCTCCTCAGAATAAATGTAGGAGACATCCTATAATGCCTTGACAACCCACTTTCTCCAAAACCAGGATTGGACTCCTCGAGTAAATGCCAACCATGCCTCTCTCTCCTTTCCCAATAACCCACTTTCTCGTGGGACTCCAAATTAACCATACCCTGGGATTCCCAAGCCTCCAAATTTTCAATTGCTGGCACACGGGAATAGGTTTGCACATCCCCAAAAAAATACTGAGGTATGGTATTAAGCATCAACCCCAAAAAAATTTAACTTATAATGTTATCATTGTTACTTTAAATGTATTTTTGTTCACTTTTTAATCTAACCCGCTAACAACTTGAAACTTATTAATTCACTTAATAGTTTATCTAATTTGTTTATTTACTAATCCCTATTAATTTTACCAATTAATTAATAATTTTTTTTTCTAATTTTAATTATTTATTTAATTAATTCCTGTTAATTTTACCATTTAATCATACAATTAACTCATTTATTCAAAATCACCATACATGATTATTTAACGTTAGCCTAATTTAACCTTATCTTTCATAAGGAACTAACCAGGCTTAAATCGACACTTAAATGGGATTAACCAACCCTACAAGATGATACCTGACCCCATGTAAATCCACAGGACATGGCGACAATAATAGCAATCAGTCCAACTGACGATAATTACAGGATACAACATTGATAACACATCCTCTTTGAGGATGTTGACGGAGTAGGGAACCTTATGTTAACTCCAATCCATAACTCCATTGGCTAGGGCATGCTCAAACTTGATAGTACAGGTGGAGTCGATGCCCGGTACCTGCATCCTTTAGCAAACAACAAGGTTGCACATATATACATATGTAAACATGTCATCATAAACATAATGAACGGAAGTCACAGCGTGGCAAGGTACTCAGATATGAGTAATGCAACACTGTTTCATTCAAGTAAAACATCATTAAATAACTACATCCAATACCAGTCATACATCATAATCATGATTGAACAACACATTAAACATAAAATAACACTAATCTATAATCATGTCCATCGAATTGTGAAGGCACAAAGTACAAGTAATCAAGCATCATCCTAACATAGATCCATAATTAGCTCGCATGATAACCAAGTGTCCATCAAGATCAAGGAGAACATAAACCATAACATAGAAATCAAAATATCTTGAAATTGTAAACATGCACTATAAGACCATCATCTATACTAGGACTTTCATAGGGATCATGAAACTAACATCTATCACAAGCAAAAGCGAGGGGCATTACATCCTCCCCCCTAGAACTAGGCTTACTCCTGGAAGCCTTCAAATAAGTGAGGATATAACTCCCTCATTCTGGTAGCATCCTCTCAGGTAGTGGAGGTCTCATCATTAGGATCCCATTGGATCCTGACCTACTCCACGTCTCTGCCCCTGAGAGCGAGTCTCCTGTGCTGAAGATTGCTTATGGGCTCCAAAGCCAGCTGCCCATCCTCTACCTGTAGAGCAGTCCAATCAAGAATATGAGCAATATCTAGATAGTAAGGTCTAAGTACTGAAACATGAAACACATCATGGATGTGTGAAAGGCTAGGCGGCAAAGCAAGATGATAAGTAACTGGAGCGATCCTCTCCAGCACCTCAAAAGGTCCAACAAAGCATGTTGCTAGCTTGGAGCCCTTCCCATAGTGGATTGGACTCTTTCACGGTCGCACATGCAAGAACACCTAATCTCCAACAGAAAACTGACGATCGATCCTATAGGCATATGCATACTTTTTCTGCCTATCCTACGTTGCCACCAGATGCTCTCTAATCCTCTCAACCTGCTGCTCCATATCTCTAAGCATATCCAGACCCAGAAGAACTCTATCCTCCAAATGATCCCAACTCAAGGGCATCGTACAAGGATGACCATACAAGGCCTGGAAGGGAGACATGCCAATAGAACTATGATAACCTTTATTATAGGCAAACTCCACTAGGTAAAGGTAGTCCTCCCAATGGCTCTGCTGATCCATAACATACATCCTCAACATATCCTCAAGAACCTGAATAACCCTCTCAGTCTGACCATCAGTCTCAGGAAGATAAGTTGAACTAAAGTTCAGCTGTGTTCCCAAGGCATGTTGCAAGGTAGTCCAAAGAGTGGAAAAGAACACTGGATCTCTGTCAGAGATGATCCTACAAGGAAGCCCATGAAGTCTGACGATGTCCTCCATGAACACTCTAGCCACCATAGAGGCATTGTAAGAAGCACGGATAGGAGAAAAGTGAGCTACCTTCGTTAACCTATCCATGGTGACCATAATAGCATCATGTCGTCGAGAGGACATCGGCAAACCAATAATGAAGTCTATCGAAATGATATCCCACTTCCACTCAGGAATCAAATGAGGCTGCAAAAGACCTGTAGGGTGCTAGTGCTCCACCTTCACTCTTTGACACTCAAGACATCTCGACACAAAATTAGCAATATCCTGCTTCATACCACTCCAAAAGTACAGTTGATGCAGATCTGCATGCATCTTCTTGACACCCGGATGAGCAGAATAGGGTGCCCGATGTGCCTCAGACAAAACTAGGGTGCGAAGACCCTCAGAATTAGGAACATAGATACGACCCAACTATTGTAAAAGACCATCTGACTCAAAAGAATAATCGGTGAACCTACTCACTAGAGGTCTACTAGACTCAATCTCAGATCTCACCTCCTGGCACCAACTATCAGTAGGAAGAGCAGCAAGAATTTGACCTCTCAAATCAACTGTAAGAGAAACTGCTGAGATCTCATGCCTCCGATGACTAAGAGCATCTGCTACCACATTCTCCTTACCCTAAATATATCTGACCTCGAAGTCATATTTGCACAAGAACTCCATCCAACGTCTTTGCCTTGCATTCAAGTTTGGCTGTGTGAAGATATACTGCAAACTACAATGGTCACTATGTAGCTCAAACCGATGCCCTAATAGAAAATGCCTCCATCTCACCAAGGCATGGACAACTGTGGCTAACTCCAGGTCATGAGTGGGATAGTTCAATTCATGATCCTTGAGTTTGCAAGACTCATAGGCAATCACGCGACCATCCTGCATTAGAACTGCTCCCAAACCCTCTAAGGAAGCATCGGTACAAACAACAAAGTCCCTATCAGGATCCGGAACTGCTAATATAGGTGCACTGGTCAACTATTCCTTAAGAGTCTGAAAGGTTTCCTGACACCGCTCTGACCAAACAAACTTCTTCCCTTTCCTCAGAAGAGAAGTAATGGGGTGGGCAATTCTCAAAAACCCCATGACGAAGTGATGATAGTACCCTGCCAACCCCATAAAACTACGGACCTCAGAAACATTAGTGGGTGCAGGCTAGTCCATAATAGCTTGGATCTTCGAGGGATCCATCACAATACCCTCTCCAGAGATGACATGACCCAAATACTTAACCTCTATCTGGAAGAACTCACATTTTGACAAATTAGCATAAAGCTAATTTTCTCTCAGGCACTGCAACACCTGATGCAATTGCTCCTCATGTTCCTCCATAGTCCTCAAATAGATCAATATATCATCAAGAAATATGAGGACAAATCAGTTGAGATAAGTGTGAAACACACCATTCATTAAGCTCATGAAGACTAAAGGTGCATTCGTTAACCCGAATGGCACCATTGTGAACTTATAATGTCCATAACGAGTGCGAAATGCTGTTTTGTGAATATCTGCCTCAAAAATCCACAACTGGTGATATCCTGACTTAAGGTTAATTTTAGAGAATACCTTTGCTCCTTTAATCTGATCAAATAGATCATTGATCTGTGGCAAGGGATACCTATTTCTCACTGTTACCTTATTGAGCTGCCTATAGTCGATACATAGCCGTACAGATCCATCCTTCTTCTTCACAAAGATCACAGGTGCTCCCCAAGGAGAAACACTAGGTCGAATGAACCCTTTGGTTAATAGCTCCTCTAACTGTAGTCGAAGCTCCTTGAGCTCCTGAGTGGTCATCCTGTATGGAGCTCGTGAGATAGGCTCTATACTAGGAATTAGATCAATCCTGAAATCGATGTCACGCTTAGGTGGCATCCCTGGAATGTCAAAAGGAAAACATCTGCATACTCCTTCAAGAGTGGGTGATCGTCAAGAGATGCCTATCGACTCTCCTCCATCTCCAAATCACCAATGGTTACTGCAAAAAGCTAACATCCTTGACGCATGCATCTCTTGAGTTGCATAGCAGAGATCATACGTAGGGAAATAGGTCTCTAAACTCCTACGACCTCAGCCACGGTACCCAAATCATCTACACATCTAATAGACTTATGCCGACAATCTATCACTGCCTGATGGGCCTCCAACCAGTCCATCCCTAAAACTGTCATATGAACCCAGGGGTAAAATGTGAAGGTCCACAGTAGTAGATAGAGAGCCAATCATCAAATTACACTTTGAAACTAGAGACTCAACTATAATCTTAGCCCTGAAAGCTAACTCAACCTGCCACCTATCATCTTGCTTTGTTGCCACTAAGCCACAATGCTCCACAAGAGAGGGGGATATAAATGAATCAGATGCACTGGAATCAAATAGAACAGAAAAATCAATACCTTGCATGTGACCAGAAGTCTCTACCACGATGCCCTGATGCTCTACCTATTGGTCATCCACCGTTGCAAAGACTCAGTGATGCCGTTGGTCGATGTCCAAATCTTGATGCACCCTTCTACGGGCACTGTCTGGCAATATGGCCCTGTTGGCCGCAAGAGAAACACCTAGTGCCTCTACCAAAACCATTGTTCCCTGGAAGGTACTAGACTGCTGGAAACTACCCCTTCTCACTGAAGACTACGTGCTCTGGGCTGGCTGATTAAATTGATTGCGCTTATTGCGCTGCCAAGTCTAGTCTTTCTTATTTTGAAACCTACTACCTTGCTGATGCTGAGATTTCTTTGATTTGGACTGCGAATACTGCTGCTGCTGACCACCCTTTGAGGGTGCATGAGAACCTGATGCTTGACTGTGACCATCTCGAGTACCATATCCTGATGAAGGTGCACTGCCAATGTGCACACCTGTATGTCCACCAAGGCCCATAGTCAAATTTTCCTCCACTAGCTGAGCCTTCTCCACGGCAACCTCCATAGTCTTAGGTTCAAATACTCGAACCCCTCCACTAATCTGGGCATTCAAGCCCCTGATAAAATGTTGCACCAACATGGACTCATCATCTCTGATACCTGCATACTATTTGAGCTCATAAAATCTGTGCTCATATTGCTCAACTGTCATGGCCAGCTACCTTAGCTCATGAAACTCATCAGCTCGACGTTGCCTCCAATGGTCAGAAAGAAAGCAGCTTCTAAATCTCTCTACAAACAACTCCCAAGACACAGTGTTAATGTCCAAATGCAGCTTCTACTCCTCTAGCCCCCACCAAGTCAAAGCAAATCCCCAGAGATACAGAATGGCACACCTAGCTTTTGTGTTGCTACCATATAGATGCATGGTGAAACACCTACCTAAGTCCAATAACTAGGTCTCTGCCTCAAGTCCTCTACTAGCTCTGTCAAAGGTGGGAGGGTGTGCTCTCAGTAGATCCCTCATATGGCTGGCTAATGTGGCCTCCTACTTAGCTGTCAACTCCCTATGCTTGGGAGACCTCTCTCTCTATCTAGGACCTGACTGGTCTACCTCCTGACCACCTCTGGGCTGCTCACCCTCCTGTCTAGGGCCTAAACGGGCAAGGGCCTCCTCAAGAATCTGTCTTAATTGGGCTCCATTAGGCTGACCCTGACCTTCCATGTTCTGACACCCGCCTTCATGGCCACTCCCATGAGGAGAACTGGGAGGAGGAATTCCGCCTCCACCTCTTCCACGACCCCTACCTCAGCCCCGACCTTGGCCCCTACGTCTAGGCATCTATCCTGGACACAAAAGGGCAAATTATTAGATTAAGAAAAAGGGTCGCACAGGAGTTAAATCATTCTACAGAGTTTAAGCACTAGGTTACATAATGGGCTCAAATATAAACAAGGTACCTAGTGTTTAAACTTGGCTCTGATACCAAATGTAGTGCCCCATCAAGAACACCTTGAAAGACAACACATCTATGCAAGCATGGCGGAATAATTTTTTTTTGAATAAGATAACAAGTGAGGTTTAGCAGATCAATACACATCATTAAGTAACAACTTATCTCCCACAGTGCCATGGTTGCATTACTAGACAAATAATCAACATCATTTACATGCATTGCTAACTAACATCGACAAATAATTCTAACTCTATTACATTATTGATTATACATATACATCTCCATTCCGTGACAACAATTAGATAATCAACTTTGATCAAGATTATATGCACCTATTCAAGTCCATACATATGAGTACATCATCATGGTTTACATTATCAACATCCTGATTACATCTGAATATATACAATGTGATACAATAGATACGCAAGGCTAGTACATGAGCATAATAACTATCTTCCTGAACAGGCACAAGATCTGATGTCTGGTACACAAGGTGTATCCTCCTCGCTCATGAACAACGGCAAAGGAGAAAACCAATGGATAAAGCTCTTCCACCTGACCATGTAGAACCCTAAGGTCCACCCCCCAAGCTAGGAGTTAAAATAAGGTTCCCACTACGACATACAGTTAGGTAGATAGAAGACTATAGGACAACACATGACTCCAACATCACAAGTCCATATCTCAATAACACCACAATACATCCAGAGGCAACATTTAACAACAGGGGAGAGTACAGCTAGGGATTGCTAGGCTACAGTAAGGAGAGTGTCATCGTATGTCCCTAGCATGGGTTACCCAGGCTATCTATCACAAGAAGTCGGCCCCCATCTATGGTTACCCTAGTAGCCTCTCTAGGCACCAGCCCCATAGGGTGACGCATGTGGAATCAACATTCCTTTCATGAGGACAAGGAAGCTGATTTTGCCAACTACGGCCTTCTCATCTCATCCTTAGCCTGAACGAGCACTACAGGCATGAGTGAGGCATCCAATTATCTTATTAGTGTGAAAACTACCCAACCCCTAGATTAATTATTAGGTTATCACTTGATTACACACTCCCAATGGGTTACCCTAGTGACCACTTTAGGTACCGGCCCCACATTGGAAGCCACTCCCCTATCTGTACCTAGGAGACCCCAATCAACAACCATGCACAAAACATCATGACAATAAACTTTGCATACTTATTGCAAGGCATTGCCCCTCTTGCAAACTATGGCATAATCACAAGGCAATTCTCAATACATTATTCATGGTTTCCACATGAGAGATTTCTTTTATACGGATGACTATGTGTCCTTGTTGTCTTATCCAACATAATACCTTATAACATACTTAAAACAATAAATGACTGCAACATCCATGAAGTATTCAATAAACCATCGTGATATATTACAACATAGCATGTACAAGAAAACAAGACCAGATATCCTATGCCTCTGGCACAACTAAGACTTGTCAACTTGCACAATGGACCTCATTAAGATTACTAATCTATCATAGGCTCAGTTGTACTCTCTTGATGCAGATGAGTTCATTGTTCACATAACTTCCATCACCATACACTCTTATTAACTCTCAAAACTTATTTACTAACTCTTCACAAGGATAATATGATAAAATTCACTTCCAGATTAAATCAATTAACTACCGGATTAAATTAATTAACACTCGTAACAATTCAAAAAAATATAATAATTGATACCTTCATTAAAATATTAGATTTTATATTACTATTAAATAATCTAATACACAATTTATATAATTACACTTGTGTAGCTATCAGATACATATAACTATGCAAATCTTTCCTTGGATAGACAACTAATATTTGAGATAACAATGGTAATAATAATAATAATAATAATGATAATAATACTAATGATAATAATAATTAGTAATAGCAATTATAGTCTAGATTTAATTTACGAAGAAGGCGGGTGTATTTACATTAAACACAGTGTGTCATCGGATTGCAATCTTACAATTACATTAAAACACTAAATGCAAATAATTACCAAAGCAAATATGTAAATTAAATCTAAAAAAATACAACTGTACTTATGTCTTACTAACATAACTAGGTAGCCATCATTAACTAAATTTCAATGCAATTTAGGTACAATGGGTTCATGTTTATTATTTAACCGAATAAAAACCCTAAACCTTGTTAAAACATATTTTTCTAAGAAGTAAAATGAACAACCATATATATTCACACCTTTTTACTATAGGTTATAAACATTACCTACCCATTCAAATTCTGCTAATACTCCACCAACTATAGTTACTAACAAAGTGACAACAATATTTGAATGTCTTGCCATTACGAAAATGTTTCCTATACACATTGCCATCTATAATTTAATAGCTATACTTCATAATAAAACAACTACACTTAACCTTATTACAACCAATGATCCCATTAAACAATTCCACTCGCAACAACCCAATTTCCCAAATGCTTTACTTATAACTCCTAACTCAAAACAATGTTCATGACCCAATAACAAGCCTATTCTAACAAAATTTCAATTAACAAATCTTCATAAGAATATAAGATCAACAATCATAACAATTTGAATGATTGTAATTGATAATTTAACTAAAACGTTAAACCCCATATTTGATTTAGTAATCCCCCATAAACATTATAAAATGGCACTTGTTAAACTAACACACCTATAAATGTGCAATATTCGGTTAGATTTGTTTTTACCCATACCTTCTCCAACAACTAGAGAATGAAAGATGATAATCATAAAATAATAATAAACAACTATATGCGGGATTTAGTATTACTACATAAGTCTTCTGTCAGAGATAATAACCTAGGAGTACAAATCTTAATTAATATATAAGGTCATAAAGTGAAAACTTAAGACTATAATATCTGAGCAATATATCAAGTAAATATAAAGCAACTCGCTTTCACCTTGAGTCTTCACTGCATTATCCCGTGGTTGTATGAAAATAATGTGTTTGAGACCGGATTAGAAAATGTGGTATAGATAACATTGGCCATATCTTTCATGTTTTGAAGACAAATTAACGGTAACTCCTTCACAATGTCAAAATTTGTAAAATACTAGGCATTCTGGTATTCTCTAATCAAAATTTTATGATAGATGCAATTAAATACATTTATATTTACAAACATTTCCAAGACCTATTATAAATTTGTTCCCTCTTGAACACTGATCTGATGAGAAGGTATATATACTTCTAACCCAAAAACTGTTAACTACAAATGTTGCAGTTACCTCATTTTATATAAATAGACTTTGCCTTGTATGCTGTAGATTTCACATTTCAGCAAAGGTAAAAGGTTATGGGTCGTTATTTAATCGTTAAGCTGACAGTTAATAAGCATGTGAGTTTTTTTTAAATATCTAGTGTATTGAAGGTAACATTTACTCATATAATGACAATCTTACATTGGCCGCCCTGTCGGTGACTAGATAAGGTGATATTAAATGACATAAGGTTATGAATAATAATGGCAAAAACCAAAAGGAAATCTTCTTAAGGTTATGAATAATAATGGCAAAAACCTAAAGGACAACTTCTTTATTTGTGAGACCCTGAGATCAATGTATTTCCTGTAGTCATACATATCGATTTCCCATTGAACATTCAAAAAGAAATGATGGCTTGTGTTTCAATCCCAAATGATGACATAACATGCATAAAGAGGAAAGAAAAAGGAAATAATGAAAGGAAATGTTTGGATTTAGGCAAGTTTCCTGGCTCACGTCAGTTTATTGAAGCGGCTTTAGAAACTTGCCAAGGTTTGTTTCTGTGAATGCTCAGACAAGTAGTAATTCTAACACTCCAAATGGAGGCTAATAAGCGCCCTCTTGTCTGAGAATTTTTTTAATAAAGGTAGCAATGATGTGATATGACGGCCAGCCTTGGGATGGCTCTAACATCCCACTAGCTATTTATTTTTGCAGAATAGATTTTATATCTCTCACAGTGATTCTTGTGCAACAATTTTGCTGCAGTCCAACTCTCAAGAGATCGCCCTACACTTAATCTTGGAGTAATGGGTTACCCAGCAGCGGTTTTAAAGAAGTATGACAATTGTAGAAGCACATAGTGTTATACATGTGATGAAGAAGTGGTTGCCGAGCATTTAGTCCTTCCTGCTTAGAATGGGTTACTTAACATAGCCAAGGAAACATGTGGAGAAGCAATTTATAACTGATTACTTGTGAGATTAGTTGCTTTTGTAGTTCTACAATAATGCAAAATTTGAATGTTACGTGAAGTTTGCATTGGCTAAACTATTGTCCATTTCTATTCGTTTCTAGAATACAATTTTATTTATTATATATTTTCTTTTGACACCACTAAGTCAGATTACTATGGCCAGTGGCATACAACATAGGTGCAATTTGTGCACATACGAAATCTATTGTAAAGGCTCAAGAAGACTCCCAGACGTCTTTAACTATGGAGCCCAGGAGGCATTTTAGTCTCACAAAAAAAAGTTAAAGTACGTTACCTAATAAATCCTATGGGTTATGAATAAATCCCCTCAGCGATGGGAACTTTGAGATACAATGGTTGTAGGATGAAATAGATTGCATCAAACATCAGAAGCTCTAGAATCATTCGACAGGCAGAGAGATTATTACACTTCTACCACAGGTTAACTTAAGGGATCAGAGATAATTTTCATTGAGATAATGGGACTAGGTTACGAGATTAGGTTAAGCTGTGGATCCAATTCAAATTCAATTTTTATGGAAAAATTTTTAACTCAGCATCAAAGAATACAGAAAGGGGTTTGTGGAAATGTCAGATTCAGGATATTCAATTGAATCTAAAGCAACTGGAAGATTGGTGCCAAGTCTCAAGACTAGATTGGAGGTCAAGAGTAACTTCCGGTTTGCTCTAAAAGAATCTAATACCCATCCTAAACACATCCCATCAATGGAGGAGAACACATTTAACCTAATTTTATTAAAATTCATATGAAATAGGCATATAACATAAACAGTGCATACCTGATTTTAGTTCACCTCCCCAAATTTTTCCAACTCTTTCCACCAACTCCTTTTTCTGTTATTCTTGCTCCCCCCACCAGGACTCCCCTCCTTAGAATAAATGCAGGAGACATCCTGTAATGCCTCGACAACCCACTTTCTCCAAAACTGGGATTGGACTCCTCGAGTAAATGCCAACCATGCCTCTCTCTCCTTTCCCAATAACCCACTTTCTCATGGGACTCCAAATTAACCATACCCTGGGATTCCCAAGCCTCCAAATTTTCAATTGCCAGCACATAGGAATAGGTTTGCACATCCCCCAAAAAATACTGAGGTATGGTATTAAGCATTAACCCCAAAAAAATTTAACTTATAATGTTATCATTGTTACTTTAAATGTATTTTTGTTCACTTTTTAATGTAACCCGCTAACAACTTGAAACTTATTAATTCACTTAATAGTTTATCTAATTTATTTATTTACTAATCCCTATTAATTTTACCAATTAATTAATTAATAATTTTTTTTTTCTAATTTTATTTATTTATTTATTAATTCTTGTTAATTTTACCATTTAATCATACAATTAACTCATTTATTCAAAATCACCATACATGATTCCCCTAACACATGATTATTTAACGTTAGCCTAATTTAACCTTATCTTTCATAAGGAACTAACCAAGCTTAAATCGACACTTAAATGGGATTAACCGACCCTACAAGATGATACTTGACCCCATGTAAATCCATAGGACATGGTGACAATAATAGAAATCAGTCCAACTGACGATGATGACAAGATACAACATTGACAACACATCCTCTTTGAGGATGTCAATGGAGTAGGGAACCTTATGTTAACTGCAATCCACAACTCCATTGGCTAGGGCACGCTCAGACCTGATAGCACAGGTGGAGTCGATGCCCGGTTGCATCCTGTAGCAAACAACAAGGTTGCACATATATACATATGTAAACATGTCATCATAAACATAATGAACGGAAGTCGCAGCATGGCAGGGTACTCGGACACGAGTAATGCAACACTGTTCCGTTCAAGTAACACATCATTAAATAACTGCATCCAATACCAGTCATACATCATAATCATGATCGAACAACACATTAAACATAAAATAACACTAATCTATAATCATGTCCATCGAACTGTGAAGGCACAAAGTACAAGTAATCAAGTATCATCCCATCATAGATCCATAATTAGCTCACATGATAACCAAGTGTCCATCAAGATCAAGGAGAACATAAACCATAACATAGAAATCAAAATATCTCAAAACTGTAAACATGCACTATAAGACCATCATCTATACTAGGACTGTCATAGGGATCATGAAAGTAACATCTATCAAAAGCAAAAGTGAGGAGCATTACAGAACAAGGTGTAGAATTTGCCAAGTGGCTAAGGGACATTCACAAAATACAGGGTTGTATACGCCATTACCAGTACCAACTGCACCATGGACAGATTTGAGCATGGACATTGGGTTGGGACATCCACATGCTCAATGAGGTAATGTCTCCATTTCTATAGTTGTTGATAGGTTCTCCAAGATGGTTCATTTTATTGCCTGTAAAAAAACTAATGGTGCAACGAGGGTAGCAAAGTTTTTTTTTCAGAAGTTGTTCGACTACATGGCATTCCAAAGACTATTACCTCTGATAGGAATACCAAATTCCTCAGTCATTTCTGGAGGACTTTATGGAAGAAGATGGGGACTAAGTTACAGTTTAGTAGTGCTTATCATCCTCAAACAGATGGGCAAACAGAGGTACTCAATCAGAGTCTGGGAAATTTGTTGAGGTGTATTGTTGGAGAAAAGTCAAAACAATGGGACGTGGCATTACCTCAGGGTGTTCTAGATTTGGTACAGCTACCAATGAAAGATAGGGTCAGTGATGATGGGGAAGTATTTGCAGAACACCAACAATTGTAGAAAGATGTGAGACAAAAGTTGCAGGATAGTAATGAGAGGTACAAGAATACAGTTGATTCTAGTAGGTGACATCAGACATTCAATGAAGGTGACTTAGTGATGGTATATTTGAGAAAAGAGTAGGTTCCTACTGGAACATACCACAAGTTGAAGTACAGGAAAATTGGTCCTTGCAAAATTTCAAAGAAGATCAATGACAATGAATATGAGGTCAGTTTACTAGATGATCTTGATATTTCTCCTGTGTTTAATATTTTTGATTTATATGCATTCCATGGTGAGGATGATGTTGAAGATAGTAAACTAGAAGTGGCATGACACCACCACATTCCCCATAAGAAGGAAAAGATTGCACAGGTTCTTGATAAGAAAACTATCTACACTAGGCAAGGGTATTACAACAAGTATTTAGTACAGTGGGAAGGATTGCCACCAACAGATAGCACATGGATTACAAAGTGGGAAGTGCAAAGGTTAGATCTAGTCAAATGGTAGTAGTACGAAGACACTCACTTGCAGGAGCTACGTTCTTTTCAACCAGAGGAGAATGATGCAGGGACTTTTGGAGGTCATAATTTTTGAATCGGATGTGGGTTTTCTATGAAATTTTACAAGTGGATGCGTTATGAGGTGGCATGTATTTCGCCAACCCACCCTAGTTAGTTGGATCTTGTCTTGGCACTTTTTTGGGGCTTGAAACTTTCATCTTGGCCCTCAAAATGGTAATTTAGTGTTTTTTCCTAGTTTTTTAAAAGTTGATGTTTTTAATAACTCAAAATTCGTGTTTCAAATTTAGTATGTTAGTTGGCTTTTCTTCCTACCTTAGTTGTAGGAAGTTTTTGGGAAAAAATTGGATTCTCAGGATATGAATGTAAAATTGCCTAAAATGGCAAAATCTAACAATTGTCAAAATTTGCCAAAAAAGGTAATTTTTTTATTTTTTTTGTTTTCTTGGATATAGGAGAGTTTTCTCTCATTGTAGAAGGAGAGTTGGTGAATAGAAGTTTTTATTTTCCAGTGTTCAAAATCTTTGGCTCTCACATGATTAATGGCACAATTTTATTGAGTGTATGTTGTTGGCTACATCAATGAGAAAGGAGGAAGGAGATGGTAAAAATAAGGGGGGGAAATAAAGGAAGTTATGGGAAATTAAGATTGGAACAAAGAAAAGAGGAGAATAATTGGGAACCGGATAAAGCAAAAACTTCTAGGTTTTCAGTGGCTCAAATTTGGCAATACCCTACAGTTTGGAGGTATGAAAATGACAAACCTTCCTCTGCAAGTGTGGAAATTTATTTGGACTGATTGATATTAAAGTAAGACAACAATTGTTCTATTTCAATTTTTAATTCAAAGTTTAGTTTTGTTAAAATCCAATTTAATTCTCAAATGATTTAGAATTTGGGTAAATGGAATTTAACTAGAGGAAAGAAATGGGTCATTAGAAGTAAAACTCAAGAAAACCCATGATAGAAAGATAGTTAGATTTTGAGTAATTGCATAAAAATTCCACTTCTAGGTAAATTATAGAACCCTTCTCTTTTAGCAAACATTCACTCAAAATATTAGATTTTTACTATTTGAGATAACATGTAATTGCTCAGTCGTGTTGAGCTAGTTTAACTGGAAGCAAAATTATTTATATCATGACTCAAAGCATGTGCATAAACCTCTATATTCTGGGTCTTTAAATGCATGGAAACATTTTTTTCTGCATATTTAAAATTACATTTGGAAGAGAAAACTTCAAAATTATTTTAATTGAAACTGGGTCTTTGTTGGGCCAACCAGAAGTAATACACACAACAAAAAAAGAATTGGTTGATCTTTAAATGCCCAAGTAATGAATGTGGGAATGAATTTATTAGTTTCTTTTAATAAAAAAAGATATAAATAAAATGAGAAAGGATATGTTCAAAGCCAATAAGACATCCCAAAGAGCTAGAATAGTGCCCAACAGAGAGGGGCAAGCCTCTACATGCCACCCTCTCTCTCTCTCTCTCTCTCTCTCTTTCTTAAAATGGAAAAAATAGTAAGAAGTCAGATTTTCAATATTTTGGCATAGTATTAAAATCAAATGCTATTATTGTGATATATTTCTATTTAAAAAAAAAACTCTTTCATAAAACATGAGTTTAAATCTAGGTAGAAGAATGATGGTTGGTTTAATTTATGTTATTATTACCATTCTAGTTTAAGAATTTAATTTCCAATATAGAAAATCTAAGTCTTTACTTGCTAGAAAATTGTAAACTCAAGCTAATGCAGGCAAGAAATGTATTTCTATTACCATGGATAACTCAAGCAGAAATTTAATTGTTCATATGCATTTATTTTATGAATACTAATTGTGATTAATACATTTGAAGTGTTAATATTTTATCGTCAAAGAATGGATTTGATAGTAAGGGAAAACATAATATTTTTTCTTTTGTATGAGTAGTATGATGTCAACTTTCCCTTGACTGAAAGGACTTATTAACATTGAAACACTTAAAATATTTACATTCTTATGTATTATTTTCTTCCTTTATGCTATTAAAATTTAGATATATTTGAAG
This sequence comes from Cunninghamia lanceolata, assembly GCA_027924645.1. Classification (NCBI taxonomy): domain Eukaryota; kingdom Viridiplantae; phylum Streptophyta; class Pinopsida; order Cupressales; family Cupressaceae; genus Cunninghamia; species Cunninghamia lanceolata. The sequence goes on along the minus strand of BSBN01001899.1, from coordinate 803,898 downwards.
GGATCAAATTTTAGTTATCTAATCTATATTTTAGGCATGCATGATAGCTGAAGATGTGGATTAAATGCTCGATCAAGCTATAAATTCAATAGGTTGGTGAATTTATTATGCCACTTTTACATGTTTTAAATAATGCATTGCTATATGTTTGACAAATTTTGCATTAGTTAGAATGCATTTAAACACTAGGTCTTCACGGGATTTCATGCATGTCAGCCTCGAAGGGCTAATGTCTTCATGATGGGTCGGGGTACTCTTGTGGTAGCATGGGGAAGTCTATAACTTTGTGGTAGGGCAGAAGTCATCCCAATGATGCTCTCTCTTCTTCGAGGTATGAAGAAGGAGCTTCAGGTGAGAGATTGCATTGATAGGCCACAGATGATAATGAATTGAAAATAAAATCATGAAGTATTCATGTATGTAAAAATATTACTTGAAAATATAATTGAATCAATGGATGTAATATTTGACTATATTATGAACATTGTGAAACTATGAAATAGTTTGATTTCATAAGTGGCATTTCCTATGTATGAAGGGAAACCATATGTTGTATTTGAACGTGTGGGTTAATTAGTGGTGTAAAACACTAATTAATCAGAAACAATTCAGTCATTTAAAAAGTACTTCTAGAATATCGAATTGTATGATAGAAATATTATAGGGTCCTAGCTAATATTGCTCTTTTTGGATATTTATTTGACATTATATTTTGGTATGAGTTTTTGTAATGGATTTGATTATGTTGAACCATAAACATTATTATATCATTATTATTTTGGATTATGGAATTTATGTATTTAGAAGATATTTAATTATTTATCAGAAAATAAACAATAAGTTTAATTAAAAAATTGATGATTATAAAGATAAGTTGGTGATTAATATGATTTTGAGTATTAAATATTTTAAATGCATCAATGATTAATTAAGAGGTGTGTAGGTGGAAATGTATAGTTTTTCTTTTATCATGTCATTTTGGCTTTATTAAAAATATATATATATATAAAGATTTGTGGAGAAAGTTTTATGAAAAAGGAGAGAAAAGTGAGTTATTATGCATGCTGTTGGAAAAAGAAAGTGCTGTAAACTTCTGTAACAAATTCTTGGAAGGATTTTGGGAGATAGAAGAAAAATGGCTAAAAGTTGTATGGGTGGATCCTAGCCTAGACAATGGAGGTATGTAATTTGTTGATAAATCTATTTTCTTTCTAGATTTTTGTTTGAATAATTGATTGGAAATGTAAAAATATTGTTTGTTGTGAATTGATATATGATATTGTGAAATTGAAAAGATGAAATGAATGATTTTGTTTGAGAAAGGAGTGGTGGATTCCTCTTTTGGGGGGTGATTTTCATGGTGCATGGAGGAGTTGTGTGTGGGAGTTTTAGTTGCTCTATGAGAGCTATTATTTTGTTGTTACTCTATGTGTGAGCTATTATTTAGTTGTTTCTATATGTGATATATTATTTTTTTGTTGCTCTATGTGAGCTATTATTTTTTTATTGCACTGTGTGACCTATTATTTTGTTTATGGGAGCTATTCGGAGCTACTGGTGTGTGGGAGTTGTTGTTATTACTCTATGTGAGCCATTATTTTGATTATGGGAGCTATAGTGAAATAAAGAGAGCTATGTGAGATTGGGAGCTATGCGTGACAAGGAACTACAAGGATTAAACCACAAAGAGGATCCCCCTCTTATCATTATTATTTGGAAAGTTATTTCTAGGAAACAAAATCTTCTTTTCTAAAATTTTGCTCGGGGGTGGTTGGGTAGAGAGAATTATGGTTGATTAAATTTTGGTTGCTACAGATTTGAAGGAAGATTTTGATTATGAAGAGCATTTTGGTTGTTAAAATTTTGTTGTTTTTAGATTATATAGAGGATCTTGTTTATAAAGAGATGGAATGATGTAATTTTCTCGAGAATCAATTATTTTTCCAAAACCATTGCTAATACTTGTTTAGATGCTAGATTTTTACACTGTCTATGTTGGAAAGAAAGAGATAGACAAGAATCCAGAATTGAATACATGCAAGGAAAGAAAGAGATAGACAAGAATCTAGAATTGAATACATGCAAATTAAACATAGTAGTATTATTCTAAATTTTTTTTATTTTATATTGTTAGTTTTTGATTTTATGCTACTAATTGGATATTGAATTCTTCTAATTGTATAGAAAGAAGAAGCTCAGTCTGTTCGGTTGAAAAAATGTATGAAGCAATATATCTCCATTCAGATCCATTGAACAAATAATTTTATTCAGTTCTTGATTTATAGTATTAGCTCCTCAAAAACAATGATTTGAATCAATTAGAGCGATAAAAGTATTTATTAAACATTCTTATTTATACAAAATGAAATGAATATACTTAGTATCTACGATGCTTCATTATATTTGAAGAATACTATATTTATAATAATAGCTTCATTATATTCATTGAGGCACGTTTGTAATCATTCTAGACAGTTTGGGATTTATTCTTTGCTATATGTTGATAGTCTCTGTTATGAATTTAACCTTTGAGTCAAAACCTAAATAGTGCTACATATGCATTTTTTTTTCATGTGCATAGTCATATACACTTTAATAGACTCCAATTGTAAAACAATAATAAGCCTTTTACATCCACGGTTATTTACAACTGTATGTTCTAGTATAACGTAGAGAATAATGAAGATAGTTAGGTATGATATATATTCATTAAGTAAGCTGACTGTGACTGGGTTGGCCGCCCAATCAGGTTCCATTATTCATTTCAATAATCATTGATAAGTCATGTTGGAGAGCTAATGCATTTGTGTTACAAAACAGGTCAAAAATAGTTTCTTTGCTTATCAATTTGCCTACCAACTGTAGGCTTACAGCTGCGATGAGCCGTCCAATATCAGTATATTGATTATAAGATGAACTATTTTACATTTGTAGTTTTTTGTAAATGGTGAAGAGGAGACTGTGGTCTCCACAGCCTTCCATGGATTAATTGTGGAAGTCGTAGATATAATGGCTCCCCTTTGTATTTGTGAATGTCGACTGTCACAAGATTGAAATGTCATAGTCTGGCCTTTTCATCACCATATGTTTTCCCTAAATGGCAGAGTCTACCCTTTCATTATTATACATTAAGTATCTTTTGATATATCTTAAACTCTTAGAATATATTATTTCTATTCGATGCAGCAAATTTAGAGTGGTCTGACATTAAACTAAAATGGATATCATTAAGTGTAACCCATTTTTGGTAATGCTCAAGACCATGGATATCATTAAGTTCATTTAGATTTGATCTTATACATAGGTATATATATATATGTATATATATATATGTACGTATATAGATATATATGTATATATGTACGTATATATATATGTATATATGTATATGTATATATGTACATATATATATGTATATATATACATATATACATATATATACATATATATATATCTTTACATATATATATACATTTACATTTATACATTTATATATATATGTATATGTATATATGTATATATATATATATATACATATATATATACATAAATACATATACACATATATATATCTTTACATATATATATACATTTACATTTATACATTTATATATATATATATATACATGTATATGTATATACATGTACATATATGTACATATATATGTATATGTACATATATATGTATATGTATATGTACATATATATGTATATGTATATATAGATATATGTGTGTATATACATGTACATATATATGTATATACATCTATATGTACATATATATATGTATGTACATATATATATACATATAGATGTATATATATATGTACATATATATATATATGTATATACATCTATATGTATATGTATATATATATACATCTATATGTATATATATACATCTATATGTATGTATATATATATATACATCTGTATGTATGTATGTATATATATACATCTGTATATGTATATATATACATCTGTATGTGTGTGTGTGTGTGTGTGTATATATATATATATATATATATAAGATCAAACTATATACCCTAGTAAGATGTAATTCATATCTATATGGAAATGATAATATCTTATAATTGATCAACTTTAATTTATTCTTAGAAGAAGATAACAACATTATAGTAATCCATAGATTTTCTATAGGTGCTGTGAATATTTATATAAAGTGTTTAAAGGCTAATATTATGATATTGGTGAAAAATCTGTAAGTAGACATATGAAGATTATGTGGATTTTCTTGGTAAAAGTAAATGTTAAACAATAGATTTATTGTTTATTGAATCCTAAGATTAATCTTATCTCTTGAACTCTTATAGGTTTATTTCTCTGTCTCGTCGAAGATCAAGTGAAATCGGCTACTAGAGAAATAAATTATCATTAAGATTTTTTTTAGACAATGTAAATTTCTTTATCACCAACAAGTCTATTTCAAAATTAAGAAATTTTCTTCAAATTTTAGCATCATATTATTATTATTATTTTAGTTATCAAAAAAATTTCCTTCAATGCTTAAGCCAAGGTTTTCTTGTACAGTTACCGATAGATCAACTATATTTAAGAATTTCTTGCTCTTAATTCTAATATAATCATTTAAATTTAAGTGAGTATTCTATCTAATTAGCTTATTCTCATATTCTCATTTTTTTTTTATAATTTCATTTGAAAGGCATCACGTAGGTATCAGAGCTCTAGGTTGAAGCATTGGGAGCTTTGGGGTAAAAGTAATAGTATTTTAAACTCATTTTTTGTGTGTAGAAAACATGTCTTCAAACCAATATGGAGAACCAATCGGCCATGTACCCCAAATTCTACAGGCCCTACAAAATTTGGTGAATGTGATACAAGAGAGGTTACCTATGCCTAATAATCAAAACCAACATCACTCTAAAGGACAACATTATTTGTCTCAGGAACAAAGTAGAAGTCCTCAACATAGTAGAGCAGACCATACAAAGGAAGGAGAATCATGACATTATTCACTACCTCCTCATCATACCCGAATAGAGAGAGCTAAGTCTCTGTGGATATTGATAATTTAATCCTAGATTTTCTTCATTTACAACCACAACATTTTTCTAGATCTACATATGGGTCAGAGGTAGAATCTTGGCTAATAAGTCTTGAGAAAAGTTTTACATCGAAAAGCTATGGGAGAAATCTTAAGGCCAGGTTGGCTATTCATCTACTCAAGGATAGTACAGATATTTCTTGGTGACAAGAGTAGAGAAAAAGGCATTTAACTCTAGAAAATATAACTTGGGAAGTTTTCTTAGAGATCTTCAAGAATTTAAGATACATTGCAGATCATTTTCAGCAACAAAAAAATTGATCAATTCCATGATCTCCAACAAAGGGGACTGACTATAGCACAATATGAGAATGATTTCTTTGAGTTATCTCAGTATGTTGACTATATTTAGGATGAGAAGTTGATGGTAAACCATTTTATTAGAGGACTTAATCACAATATTACAGGTCCAATTCTGTTATCTGAGCCTACTACTATGAAGCAGGTAGTGGAGAAGGCAACTATTGCAAAAGAAATCCAGCCAAGACATCATGATCACCATCAGAATTCATCTTAGCATCATAACTGCAACCAATCTCACTCTTTTGCTAGAAGTAGAAATAGGTCTAATTCCTATTCTCATAGACTAGCATAGTCACAACATAATTAGAAAACTAAGTCATCTCAAGGAGGTTCAGTCAAGCCTTGGAAAAATCTCTCTTAGAGAGGGGATCAAAGAACCTAGTCATAGTTTGTTGGATCAGCTCATCTGCAGCAGAGTTCTTGAGGTAGTCAGGCTAGCATTGGTAGATCAGCTTTTTAGTTTCTGGCTTCTCTGAACTGTTCTTGTTTTAATTGTGGTGGTAAGGGACACTATGCTCAGGATTATTTTCAGAACAAAGCAGCTTCAGGGGTTTAGCAGTCGGTATCTTCAAAACCTACAGTGGGTGATTTGGGCAGATCTCATCGAGTTTTTGCAGCTACTGAAAATTGACAAGCGGATCATTAGGCATCTATTATGGAGTTTTTGAGAAAAATTGGTAAGATTACTATTTCTATTCTTTTTGATTCAAGAGCTACAAATTCTTTTATTTCCCCATCTATAGTGGAGAAGTGTGGCTGGTGGTTGCCAAGCAAAATGTTAATTGGGATGTGGAGTTAGCTTCTAGAGATAGGATGTCAATCAATTCTTTAGTTAGAGATTGTCATTTAGAGCTTAGCTATTTTTCTACCAAAGCAGATTTTAGGATGATACCTTTGGGGTCTTATGACATAATTGTAGGTATGGATTGGATGAATGCTCATGAAGCAAAATTAGATTGCCAACACAGGTTTGTTGAGTGTTTAGATGATTTGGGCAAAAAGGTAGTTGTCTCTAGAATTAAAAGACTAGTGTCTCTTAGAATGATTTCAGCTATGCAGCTCAAGCAGTGTATGAGAAAAGGATGTAAATTCTTTTCTATTTCCATTAGTGACTAATCAGAGGAGAATCCTAACACTTCCTTAGATGATCATCCCATTCTACAAGAGTTTGCTAATGTGTTTCCCTCTCAGCTTTCTGGTATCCCACCTAAAAGGGAGATTGATTTTCACATCAACTTGGTTCTAGGAGCACAACCAATTTCTAAGGCTCCCTCTAGAATGACTACTCAAGAACTACAAGAGCTCAAGTTACAGTTGGAGGAAATGTTAGAAAATGGTCATAGATATCCCAATGTATCTCCGTGGGGTGCACCTATGATTTTTGTTAAAAAGAAGGATGGAACTCTTTGACTTTGCATAGATTACAGGCAGCTTAACAAGCTCACCATCAAGAATCATTATCCTTTGCCAAGGATAGATGACTTATTCAACCAAATTCAAGGAGCAAAGATTTTCTCTAAGATAGATCTCAAGTCTGGATATCATCAATTGACAATGGTTGAAGTTGACATTCATAAGACAACATTTTGCACAAGATATGGTCATTATGAGTTTACTATTGTTCCTTTTGGTTTGACTAATGCATCAGCAGTTTTTATGAGTTTGATGAATTGTGTCTTTCAAACTTTTCTAGACTAGTTCATGGTAATCTTTCTTGATGACATACTGATCTATTCTCGCACTATGGAAGAGTACAAGGAGTATTTGCAATAGGTTTCACAATGTTTAAGGGAAAATCAATTGTATGCAAATATCTCCAAGTGTGAATTTTTTGAAATAGAAATCTAGTACCTAGGGCATATTATTTCAGGTGATGGAATCTTCGTAGATCCTTCCAAGATTCAGGCTATTCTAGAATGGCCCTCTCCCACTAATGTAGCAGAAGTAAGGAGTTTCATGGGCTTAACCAGTTATTACAAAAGGTTTGTAGAAGCTTTTTCTAGGATTGCTCATCCAATTACTTCTCTCCAGTGGCAAGGCAAGAAATTTGTTTGGTCTAAATAGTGTGAAAGAGATTTTCAAATTCTTAAAGAGAAGCTTACTAGTGCACCTATCGTAGATATTCCAGATCCTATCGGTGATTTTGTTGTTTGTATAAGTGCATCTATTTAGGGTATTGGAGTTCTTATCATGCAGGAGGGTTATGTTATAGCTTTCAAGTCCCACAAATTGAGGAATCATGAGCTTAATTACCCAACACATTATTTGGAGCTAGTTACGGTGGTTCATGCTTTCAGCAAATGGAAACATTTTCTTCTTGGGCATAGAGTCACGTTGTACTCTGATCATTAGATCTTACAATACATCTTCTCTCAGCCTAATTTGAATGCTAGGCAACATAGGTGGATGGAATTTTTGTGTGAATATGATTTTGAGATCTATTACATTAAGGGAAAAGAGAATGTTGTAGCTGATGCCCTCACTAGGGGACATCATGAGTTTTTATCTTTTTAACTATTAAGATAGATCTCAGAGGACGTATTTTAAAGTTTTGCCTCAGGATGCTTTATATTGTGAGATAACTTAGTTCTAGAGTCCATTGAAGGACATTTTTGAGGGATATTCTATGGATGCTAATGGATTACTTTAATATCATGGATGTATATATGTTCCTTATTTTGGAAACCTTAGAGGTTTAATTTTAGCCAAGACTCACCGAGCACCTTATGCCACTCATCCTGGTGTTAAGAAAATCCATACAGATCTTCGAAAGCTGTATTTTTGGGTAGGAATGTAGAAGGATATTGTAGATTTTGTTGCCTGCTATTTAGAGTGCCAAAGAGAAAAAGAAGAACATCAGTATCCTGCTGGTCTATTGTACTCTCATGTGATATTGGATTGGAAATGGGATGTGATTTCTATGGATTTCATTGTGGCATTACCACTGACTTCTCATTGACATGATGCAATTATGGTGACTGTGGATAAATTGACAAAAGTACTACATTTCTCTCTAATGAGTTATTCCTATAATGCTTCTTGAGTAGCCAGGGTTTTTCTTGATGACATAGTTTGACTTCATGGAGTGCCAAGGAAGATCATCTCAGACAAAGATCTAGTTTTGACCTCATCCTTTTGGATTGCACTTCAGCAAGCTTTGGGGACTCAACTCAACTTTAGCACTACCTATCATCTAGAGACCGATGGACAAACTGAGAGAGTGAACCAAGTTCTAGAGGATATTCTTAGAATGTATGTGATGGATCAAAAGTCTCATTGGGAGGACTATTTACATTTAGTAGAGTTTGCTTATAACAATGGTTAACATAGTTCACTTGGAATGGCACCTTTTGAGGCTCTTTATGGTAGACCTTGTAGAACTCGTTTAATTTGGGATTGATTAGAGGATCAAGTCATTATTGGACCTAAACTTGTTTGAGATATGGAGCAGCAGGTGACCCAGATCAATGAGAAGTTGCAAATAGCTCAAGATCAATAGAAGTAATATGCCAACACCAGGAGATTTGATCATGAGTTCCAAGTTGGGGAGAATGTTTTCTTGTGAGTGAGACCCTATAAGAGCTCTATCGATTATGGAATGGACTCTAAATTGGCACCTAGATATGTTGGCTCTTTTGAAATTCTGGAGAGGATAGGCCCAGTTGCATATTGCTTATCCTTGCCACCCAACTTGTCACATATCCATAATGTTTTTCATGTATCTTTACTTAAGAAATATGTACCAGATTCTTCTCATGTATTGGAGTGGGATGCTTTATGGTGCAGGAGCACCTACCTGACAGCTGGTCTGGATGAGGCAGTTAGTAGTTTAGGTCTTGTTTGTGTTTCCAAGAAGGTCTGTTAGACCAATTGCATGTAATAATGTCACGCTGATCATGATAAGATCATGCTGACCGGGCTTTTGCTATTTTTAGATAGTTAGTTATAACAGCTGTCATGATGTATGTTCGGTGGGATCTCCCAGCCGCCTGGAGAGTTCCCAGCCGCTTGGAGTCGGGTCAGTAGTACTCATAGGAAAGTCTTTATAAGCATGAGATCGGTTGATTGTAGAGAATCGATCGGCAGTGTAGTGTTGCGCAGAGTAGGTTGAGTGTTCTGTGTGAGGAACATCATATTGTATTACATCTGTGAATCAATAAAGATCCTGTTTTGTTTTCTGTTTGATCTCCTTCCTGTAATCGATTGCTGGGTTGAGAGGTTTTCATGGATATACTGATCCATTCCACCGGTTGACTCATCTGATCGGTGGAATGGCAATGTACAGTAGGTTAGTAGGTAGTTTGTTTGTTTGCATGCAGGTGTGCAGGATCGCGGTCAAGAGATGTTGAAGACCCTAGCATCCTCATGTGCTAGGTCGAGTTGATAAGCTGATTGAGTTGGAAGATCACCCTGAGGTTGGATCGGGTCATCCCTGGTGGATCGGCGAAGAGAGATTTCGCTAAGTGCAGAAGTTCGTGAAGACGGCATCATCAGGATATTTCTGCAAATATCCTGCAGTCGGATTAGGCATCATCATCCGGATAAATGAAGATGAACATGATGCTGACAGAGTAAAGCCGAAATATGATGATGTTGGTGGCTTTAGGAAATATGATGATGATGGCGAAGATGATGATGAGGTTGGTCTGCAGACATTCATGCTATATGCGAATGTTATAGTGTGAATGCCTCTGCATCATAGTGGTATCAGAGCTCAGCAAAACATCTGGGCTGGTGTGTGTTGATTCTGTCACCGAAAGGGCAGAGGTAGAGATAGAGTTGATTGTGTGTTGTGTGTTGTGATTGAGAGGTTGACAAAATGCCTCCTAAGGGTAGTGGTACTGCAAGGGAATTGCAGGAGATGAAGGAGAGACATGCTAGAGAGATGAGGAAGATGAAGGAGCTTGCTGAAGCACTTCAAGCCAGGCTGACAGCCCTGGAAAAAAACAAAAAGAGGGAAGTGGAAGACAGTGAGTCTGAAGAAGATGCAGATACTGTTGAAGAGTATGAAGAGGTAGCTGAAGATCTGGATGCTGAAGACCAGAGATTGGCAAAACTGTTAAAGGCAGTGCAGAGTGAAAAACCTAAGGTAAAGGTTGATGTTTCCAAATATACTGGAAGCTTGAATGAAGATGAGTTGTTGGATTGGATTGCTGCACTGGATAATCACTTTGAATGTGAAGATGTTGCTGAGGATCAGAAGGTAAAAATTGCAAAGACCAAGTTAGGAGGTCATGCTTTGGTATGGTGGGATTATGTACAATCTGAGAGAAGGAAACAAGGGAAGTCTAAGATCACTTCATGGGATAAGATGGTAGCAAGGATCAAGGGGAAATTCTTGCCAAGGGATTATGAAATCCAGATGTTTAAGAAGCTGCAATTTTTAAAGCAGAAAGACAGGGATGTGAAATCATATACTGAGGAATTTTATCTGTTGAGTATGAGATCTGGTCATCATGAGAATGAGGTAGAAAAGGTGGCTAGGTACTTGGCAGGTTTGAGGTTTAACATACAGGATGAGTTAGTGTTAGCTAACCCTAAGAATGTGGAGGATTGTTATCAAATGGCAATCAGGATTGAAGAAAAGCTGAATAGAGGACATGATAAGTCCATGAGAGGAAGAGGAAACAATAGGGGAAGAGGAGCAGCCCCTGCACAAAAGCAAACCAATGAGGGTCAAGAAGACACTGGTAAAGGACAAGGACAGTATGATTTCAGAGGTGGATGGAAAGGTAATAGAGGAAGATTTGGAGGTGGTAGAGGTTCTACTACATTTTCAGGAAAGTGTTACACCTGTGGAGAGTTTGGTCATCCATCTTTCAAATGTCCAGAAAACAAAGGTTCATCATCCAGAAATGATAGAACAAGTGACAAGAGAGTACAACTTGTGCAAGAAGAGAAAGAAGAAAGTGCAAACAAAGGTCCTGAGAATTTTGGCTATCCAGAGAGTGGAGAATCATTGATGTTAAGGAAAACAAGTTTGCAGGCATCAAAGGATCTGGTGCAAAGAAGAGCTCTTTTCAAAACCACATGCAAGAGCAAAGGTAAGGTATGTAAAGTTGTCATTGATACTGGTTCAACAGACAACATGGTATCTCAGGAGATGGTTGATAAACTGAAGCTGGAAAGGATTCCACATCCACACCCTTACAAGGCATCTTGGGTGAGTGATAGGCAATCACTTTTTGTCTCTGAACAGGCATATGTGGATTTCCAGATTGGACCATATCATGATAGAATTTTGTGTGATATATTGCCTATGGAATGTTGTCACCTACTGCTAGGTAGACCATGGCAATTTGACAGAAGGGTACTGTATGATGGGTATGCTAATACCTACACCATCAAGAAGGATGGGAAGATTATCAAGTTGATGCCATTGCAGGCAAAAGCTGCAGTACAGAAGGCAGCTCAAATCATTTTAATGGGAAAGAAGGAGTATATGCAGATGCCTAGAGGAGCAGGCATGAAGGCAGTTCAGGACACTGCAGAGAAAGGAGTTGTTACAGACAACAAGCTGAAGAAAGTTTCAGTTGTGACTGACAGAGGTCAGCAGCAGGTTCAGAAACAGGGGTGCAAACAGCCACCAGTTCAGAAGAATGACAAGGATGTTGTCATAGTTGGGACTATTGTTTGTCCTATAAGAGTTGAAAGGAAGATAGACTTGAACACTTCAGAAGTTCAAGAGGTAGTTCAGCCAGAGGTTCTGGTTAGGCAACCTGACAAACACAGGGTATGTGAGAAGAAGGCCTACATCAACAGGCATGATGATTTACTTGCCAGAAAGCAAGTTACAGTTCAGAAGTCTTGGAGCAGCCAAGAGACAGCAGCAGATAAAGCTGGAGCAGGTCAGACGACTGACAAAGCAACGTGTAAAGGTGGAAGACTTCCACATGCTAAACTCATGGGACATGAGTTCTTTTCTGTTGGGGAGTATGGTGCAGGAGCACCTACCTGACAGCTGGTCTGGATGAGGCAGTTAGTAGTTTAGGTCTTGTTTGTGTTTCCAAGAAGGTCTGTTAGACCAATTGCATGTAATAATGTCACGCTGATCATGATAAGATCATGCTGACTGGGCTTTTGCTATTTTTAGATAGTTAGTTATAACAGCTGTCATGATGTATGTTCGGTGGGATCTCCCAGCCGCCTGGAGAGTTCCCAGCCGCTTGGAGTCGGGTCAGTAGTACTCATAGGAAAGTCTTTATAAGCATGAGATCGGTTGATTGTAGAGAATCGATCGGCAGTGTAGTGTTGCGCAGAGTAGGTTGAGTGTTCTGTGTGAGGAACATCATATTGTATTACATCTGTTCGCATTTTGATCAATGAACACTGATCGTATGATGACAACAACTAGATCAGGTCATGGTTCAATGGGACCCCTATGATGAATCTTCTGCTACATGGGAGGATACTATCAGGATAAAATCTTTGTTTCCTTATCTTTTTGATAGCTTCTAGGAGGAAGCCTAGATTCTAGAGGGGCAGAATGTAGGGTCCTAGCTGATATTTCTCTTTTTGGATATTTATTTGACATTGTATTTTGGTGTGAGTTTGTGTAATGGATTTGATTATGTTGAACCATAAATATTATAATTATTATCATTATTATTTTGGATTATGGAATTTATGTATTTAAAATATATTTAATTATCTATTAGCAAATAAATAATAAGTTTAATTAAATGATTGATGATTATAAAGATAAGTTAGTGATTAAGATGATTTTGAGTATTAAACATTTTAAATGCATCAATGATTAATTAAGAGGTGTGTAGGTGGAAATGTATAGTTTTTCTTTTCTCATGTTATTTTGGCTTTATTTTCAAAAAAAAAATGAAGAGTTGTGGAGAAAGTTATATTAAAAAGGAGAGGAAAGTGAGTTATTATGCATGCTCTTGGAAAGAGAAAGTGTTGTAAACTTCTGTAATAGATTCTTGGAAGGATTTTGGGAGATAGAAGAAAAATGGCAAAAAGTTTAGGGGTGGATCCTAGCCTGGACAATGGAGGTATGTAATTTATTGATAAATCTATTTTCTTTCTAGATTTTTGTTTGAATCATTGATTGGAAATGTAAAAATATTGTTTGTTATGGATTGATATATGATATTGTGAAATTTGAAAGAAGAAATGAATGATCTTGTTTGAGAAAGAACTGGTGGATTCATTTCTTGCAGGGTGATTTTCATGGTGTACGGTGGAGGTGTGTGTGGGAGTTGCAGTTTCTCTGTGTGAGATATTATGTTGTTGTTTCTCTATGTGAGCAATTATTTAGTTATTTCTCTGTGTGAGATATTATTGTTTTGTTTCTCTGTGTCAGCTATTATTTTGTTATTGCTCTGTATGAGCTATTATTTTGTTTATGGGAGCTATTGAGAGTTGCTGGTGTGTGGGAGTTGTTGTTATTACTCTATGTGAGCCATTATTTTGATTATGGGAGCTACAGTAAAATAAAGGGAGCTGCGTGAGATTGGGAACTATGCATGATAGGGAGATATAGGGATTAAACCCCAAAGAGGATCGCCCTCTTCTCATTATTATCTAGAAAGTTATTTTTGTGAAACAAAATCTTGTTTTCTAAAATTTTGCTTGGGGGTGGTTGGGTGGAGAACATTACGGTTGATTAAACTTTGGTTGCTACATATTTGAAGGAAGGTTTTGATTATGAAGAACATTTTGGTTGTTAAAATTTTGTTGTTTTTCAGATTATGTAGAGGATCTTGTTTATAAAGTGTTGGAATGATTGTGATTTTCTGTAGAATCAATTATTTTTCTAGAATGATTGCTAATACTTGTTTAGATGGAGAATTTTTACACTCTCTATGTTAGAAAGAAAGACATAGATAAGAATCTAGAATTGAATACATGCAAATTAAACATATTAGTATTATTTTAAAAAATTTGTACTTCATATTGTTATTTTCAATTTGATGTTGCCAACTGGAAATTGAATTCTTCTAGTTGTATAGAAAGAAGAAGCTCGGTCTGTTTGGTTGAAAAAATATATGAAGTAATATATGTCCATTCAGATCCATTAAATAAGTAGTTTTGTTCAATTCTTGATTTACAGTATTAGGTCCTCAAAAACAATTATCTGAATCAATTAGAGGGATAAAAGTATTCCTTAAACATTCTTATTTATCCAACATGAAATGAATATACTTAGTATCTATGGTGCTTCATTATATTTGTAGAGTACTATAAATATTATAATATCTTTGTTATATTCATTGAGGCATGTTTGTAATCATTCTACATAGTTGGGGATTTATTCTTTGCTATATGTTGATAGTCTATATTATGAATTTAACCTTGAGTCAAAAGCTAAATAGTGTTGCATATGCATTTTTTTGTTCTTGTGCAATGTCATATGAACTTTATAGACTCCAATTGCAAAAAATAATAAGCCTTCTGCATCCACAGTCATTTGTAGTTGTATGTGATGGTTTAATGTAGAGAATAATGAAGACAATTAGGTATGATATATAATATGAGCATGACTCCCATAGTTGTAAAGTAAGCCGACTATGACTGGCTCAACCGAAGTCCAATTAGGCTCCATTATGCACTTCAATAATCGTTGATAACTCATATTGGAGAACTAATGTATTTATGTTACAAAATAGGTCAAAAATAGTTTCCTTACATATCAATTTTCCTACCAACTGTAGGCTTACAGTTGTGATGAGCCGTCAGATATCAGTATATTGATTATAAGATGAATTATTTTATATATGTAGTTGTTTCTAAATGGTGAAGAGGAGATTGTGGTCTCCACAGCCTTCAATAGATTAATCATGGAATCCGTGGATATAATGCCTCCCCTTTGTATTTGTGAACACCGATTGTGGCAAGATTGAAATGTCACAGTTTGGCCTTTTCATCACCATACATTTTCCCTAAACGCCATAGTCTGGCCTTCTCATTATTATGTGTTATAAATCAGTTAAGTATCTTTTGTAATATCTTAAACTCTTAGAATATATTATTATTATTTGATGCAGAAAATTTAGAGTGGTTTGACATTAAACTAAAAAGGATATCATTAAGTCTAAGCCATTTTCAGTAATGCTCAAGACTATGGATATCATTAAGTTCATTTAGGTTTTATCTTATACATAAGTAAATATATATATGATTTAAATACCTTGGTAAGATATAATTTATATATGATTTATATACCTTGGGAAGACTTTAGAATTATTTTAATTTAAATTGGGTCCTTTTTGGGGCAACCAAAAGTAATACACACAACGACAAAAAACAATTGGTTTACCTTTAAGTGCCCAAGTAATGGATACAGGGAGGAATTATTCAAAGCCAGCAAGGCATCCCCATGAGCTGGGATAGCAGACAGTAGAGAGGGGCAAGCCTATATAGGCTACTCTCTCTCTCTCTCTCTCTCAAAATGGGAAAAAATAGTAAGAAGTCAGATTTGTCATATTTTGGCATAGTATTAGAATGAAATTTTCTTATTGTGCTATATTTATATTTAAAAAATATAAACTCTTTCATATAACTTGAGTTTAAATCTAGCCAGAATAACTATGATTGGTTTAATTTACTTTAATATTACCATTTTAGTTAAGAATTTAGTTTCCAATATACAAAATCTGAGTATTTATTTTCGAGGAGATTGTAACCTCAACCTAATACAGGCAATAATTATATTTCTATAACCATGGATAAATCTTGGAGATTTAATTGTTCATATACATTTATTTTATGAATAGTGATTGTGATTAATACATTGGAAGTGTTAATATTTTGTTCTCAACAAATGGATTTGACAGTAAGGGAAAACATAATATTTTTGCTTGGGTATGAGTAGTATAAATATGACGGATGTCAATTTTCCCTTAAATGAAAGGATTTATTAACATTGAAACAAATAAAGTTTTTACATTCCACTGTATTATTTTCTTCCATTATGCTATTAAAATTTAGATATGTTTGAAGGGATCAAATATCAGTTATATAATCTATGTTTTAGACATGCATGATAGGTGAAGATGTGAATTAAATGCTTGGGTAAGCTGTATATTCAATAGGTTGTTGGATTTATTATTCCACTTCCATGTGTTTTAGATAATGCATTGCTATATGTTTGTCATATTTGGTATTAGTTAGAATGCATTTAAAGAATAGGTCTTCATGGGATTTCATGCATGTCAGTCTCGAAAGGCTAGTCTCTTAGTGCTGGGTTAGGCTACTCGTGTGGTAGCACAGTGAAGTCTATGACTTTGTGGTAGGGTAGAAGTCACCCCAACTATCCTCTCTCTTCTTTGAGGTACAAAGAAGGAGATTGAGGTGAGAGATTGTACCCAAAGGCCAAGGATGATAATTTATTGAGAATAAAATCATGAAGTATTCATGTATGTAAAATTATTAATTAAAAAAATAACCGAATCAATGTACATAACATTTGACTATATTGCCAACATTGTGGAATTAACATTTGAATCACCAATGCTTCACCCCTGTGTGCATCACCTAGATGCAGTGAGTGCTAAGTGGACCATTCATTAACATGAGAGATGGGTTCATGTGAACCACTGCTCATGAAATATGGGTCATGTGTTTGACTAAAAAACTACGTAGTTAAACCCTGAAATAAAATATCATAATTTGACATGCTGCGAAAAATACCTCCTACTTATCAATTATGAAATAGTTTGATTTCCTAAGTGGCATTTCCTATGTATGAAGGGAAACCATATGTTGTATTTGAATGTGTGGATTAATTAGTGTTGTAAAACACTAATTAATCAGAAAAGATTCAATCATTTAGAAAGTAATTTTGGAATATCAAATTGTATGATAAAAATACCATGGAAGGAGACTATGAATTATGTCTTATGGATTAATATTATTTTATTTATTGACATAGTGTCAATGATAAAATGTGAACATTGAAAATTTAAAAATGATTACATTATGCATTAATATGTTACTATTAACGCCTTGTATAATTTCTTATATAATTTAAATTTGGTATACTAGACATTCTTATATTGTAGGACTTGATGACCATGGATATGTGTAATAGGATTTTACAAATCCTTTAAACCTATATGTGTTGAAGACATGTTTGTTTAAAAACATTGTGTACCTTGATGTAGTGCCCCTCAACTAGTCATCTGTTAGACTGATGTTTGCTTAGTAGTATTCGACATTATGACATTATCTTAGATAGATTGATGATGGATCTCTTGTTATGTTGTTAATTCATTATGGACCTAATTAGTATGGTAACAATTGTTGATGTTGGATTCTATTATTTTATGCGTTAGAACTTGATAAATAAATTAGATGTTATAGATGCTTTGATGTTATTCACTATATGGGATTGGAAGATAGTTGATCATTTCATGTTGTTGACTAGTAATCAGATACCTCGTTCAACATAGTTAATTGTTTATTCATAAACGTGAATGGAACAGTGTTGTATTACTCACTCTCGAGTACCCTACCCCACTGCGATTTCCATTCACTATAGGACTGTATGTGATATATATATTTTGTTATGTATAACTGTGCGTTGCTGCAGGATGCAGGTACTAGGCACCGACTCCACCTGAATTACCAGGTCTGAGTGTGCCTTCGCCAATGGATTAGTTGATTGGAGTTAACGTGAGGTCCCTAGTCAGTGTTGTCTGGTCGTCAGTTTACCCTTGTGGTTATTGTTTGTCATTCGATCGTGACTTGTTGTCAGGTAATACTGCACTTTGGAGTCTAATTAGGTCCGAAGGTGTCTAAATGTGTTAGGTATCGTTGTGCATTAAATAGAATCTTTTTACGAAAATTATAATGTTGATAATTAAATACATTTATAAAAGTTGATACTTGAGCACAATGTCGATAGTGTTAATTATTGTTGTAAATAAATTACTAATTTAGGGGAAATAAAATCATTAAATAAAGTTGTAAGAAATTTTGTATTGTTCAATATAATATTATTTATAATAAATATTTAAATAAATAAAATAGTTGTAGTTGTAAATTGTGATTACAACTTAATTAATAAAATAAATTAAAATATAGTTACAAAATTATTGATTGGCGTAATATTACAATTTTATTATAACATTATGGTTGGTCGGTTATAAAATTAAATTTTGTTGGGAATTATGTGTTAATATTTAAAAAAAAATAACCTTCTGAGATCATTAAATTAAATAAAAATATATCTAGAGGGGGGAGTTGCACGGGATCGCATGCCAAGTTCCTTGGAAGATGAGAGAGGCTGTTCTATAAAAGAGAAGCTTGTAGTCGCTTAAGGGGGGATCTGATAGGAAGAAGAAGGATTGAGTTTTCTGCAGCTGAGGAATAGAATTCTGCTTTGAATCTAGGCTTCAGATACAGGTTCTATCATCTTCCATATTCTATTTGTGTGTTTATGAAATGATGGAAATCCGTCTCTCTTTACTCCTCCAATTTACATTTTGCTTGATAGTCTAGAGCCTCTTTGATAATTCTTCTTGTACCTATCCTGCAACCAGGTTATTTCAAACAAATTTCTATTAGAGATATAAATAATTCACGAACCCATTTCTGCATAAATAATTGAAGAGAAAATATGAGTCTAATTTTATTGTTTAGGGTTCCAATTTGGTAAAGAGAAGAGAATCAGTCTCTGAATATATGCAAGATCTGTATCAGATTAATAAAATCATTCCTGCACTTCTTTGATCCTAATTTTGGCATGGTCTGCTAGCGTTATCTGCACAGGTTCCTTTTTGTGCATATCCTACATTCGTTGCCTCCCAGGCAGCTTCAACTTCCAAGCCAATATCTCCAACGGCTGTGTAGAAATCTTCCTTACCTACAGATGTGATCTGCCTCCGTTGTGGAAATGCATACCATTTTTAGGGTTCTAGATTCAATTTCGCCTAGGGATCTTTTTATTTACTTTAGCATCCTGTAGTCCCTAGATCATTAGTCTCACGCCTTGGCCGCCCATGTAGGTTTTGTTGTAGTTTTGATCCCTTATATAAGGCATCGTGATACACACAGATTTTAATGTGCATTTTAGGGTTAATGTTTAGGGTGTCCTCCTGATCGCCTAGCTCCGGCAAGAGGGTCGACCATGCTCATGTTTAAATCAACTGTAGGTGTATTGCTTTAGGGTTGTATTAAAGGCTTCAAACTTTAGTTTCTTGTTAAAGAAGAACAGATGTAGTCAAAGGATCGGGTGTGGCACCATAGTTTAAGCCAATAGTGAATCGATCACCCTTGAAATGATAATACAGTCAACTTTAGTAAATCGCAGGGTTAGGGATTAGATTGAATTACACATTCATTGTATACTGCCTGTGATGGGATGACTGTCATAACATTCCTGCGGGTTAATCAAATGCTGCACTCTTCCTAGCATTGGTTTCGCATTGCTATAAACTGCATTTAACCTCTGATAGAGACGACTGGGTGCACAATGAAGCAGGGACTCCAACACTTAGCTTAGACCTACATTCTAGCTCAACGTTTTCTTCTTAAAAACAATCGCAGATTTAACAGGAACCTCAATGATGGTTAGTGCTCCCTCTGGAAGGCTAGCGCGGCCCAAGGAGGAACGATCCTGCTCTCATTACGAACAACAGCATGTAATATGCCAAAAGAGTTTGCAATCTGACAGTGTCTGTCATAAATTAAGCTAGAGGGAGGTATTTCTATGTATTTTAAACTTGCTATTACACTTGTCACATTTGGAAATCTGCACAGCTATAGGGAATTTTAGAGTTAGGGCTGGCGCACTTCTGAAAGAGTTCGCTGCCTTGGCAACTAATTCCTTCCACATGCTATCTGCAGGCATTTCAATGCTTTTAGTTCGTTGTCTCTATTCAACTAGATGCACCATGTAATATAAGTTCAACTTCTTCCAAAAGCCCCGAAAAGAAAACAGTGATCTTAGTATGTCAATTGGAAATTCATTATTTACTTTGCTTAAGCAGTTCTCTGAAGGATGACATGGACAACCCTAGTACGCCCTTATCCTATCACCGCGGATCTAACCATTGTCTCGATGATTTGAAAGGTATCAATCGGTCAATAGCAATTTTACACCTCTTTCGCAACAAAAAAAAATGTGCATGATATTTAGGAATAAGTAGGAGAATGAGTCAAATTATGAGGTCGACTGTCATTGATCTCCGTACTGCCATTAAACTTTGTAGAACAAACAAGTCTTTCGCATGTAGCACAGTGTATTCTTTTGCAATTATTGTTCTCCCTCAGCCCATTTAATATGCACAGCAGCAGGAAATATTACCCAGCCAGAGTTTGGAAAACATAGATAGTTTATGCAACAATCCTTTTTGTTCGTGTCTACGGTGATTTATTCCACTTTCATATTGAGCTGCCACAGATAAGATGATTTGTTAGTTATATAAACCGTTATACTCTTCTACTGAAAAATAATACATAATATACAAAATTTAGATGGCAATAGTAAACGACACAGATATTTACTTATCCCCAGATAGAAGATATTTGCTATCCAATGACTTATAGTATTCATTATTATTGTTTTGTCATTATAATTATTAGTATTCTATTATTATTATTATTAATATTATTATTAATGTTGGCTTAACAATATATATATATATATATGAATGTTTATATATATAAAAATTATAGTTAAATGTTCAACTAATTAATAAAACATTATTTTTGCTATTCTATAGTCGGGTTGGTTAAATTCTATGATAGGTTAATTAGACTGAATATTTACATCCTATGTGAGAGAACATTTAAGGTTAATTATGAATTCCATATTATAGTAAGTTGTGAGATTCTTTTAGAATAAACTATTGGTATTCTTTTAGTTAAACCTAGTGAGTTATCCATAGTTAAAAGGAAAAAAATGATGAGAATTTAGATGGTCTAGGTTGCAATGTATTGTTGTATGTAATTTAAGATTAATTGGTTTGGAAGAGAAATAATGTAATCTAGCGTTCATTTTATTACGGAAGTTGTTTACACTAAATCGAGAAGGAATTGTAGTGTTAATCTCTTGTATCTGAATTGAACTAATTAAGTTGTTGTAGAGAGTCAAATTGAGGGTGGTTAAACTCGAATTCCAGAGGCTAAGTTGTCGTAGTCGAGTACTTGCAACACATGTATAGTTGTTTTTGTGTTTGCGATGTAATAACAATTATGTGGATCAAACATAGTATGAAGTAAAATGAGGTATTGTCAAAGTTGATTACGTGTATTGTAAAAGTAGTATTTTCTAGTGGAGATATTAACCCACTTGTGATCTTATTTTACCCGTTTGTCGTAATTGTCATATGGAGAGACCTGGAACCTATAAAAAGTGAAGTGTTGTAATGTTATAGGAAATGGACTACAACTAGTGTTTGATTCCGTTTGTAATGCAAGAGGAATTATACCTTGCAGTGAATATGTTTGAGTAATGTTATAATGCCTTGTATGATGGTTAGGGTTTACTAGGTGTTAGGAAGGAGAGTGGCTTTCAACATGGGGCCGGCGCCCAGAGTGGCAGTCAGGATAACCCATTGGAAGTAGATTAATCAAGTGATAACCTAAAAGAACTAGGGGGTTAAGGGTAGATTTCACATTAACAAGATTAATGGATTCCTCTCCCATGGCATGTAGTGCTTGTTTAGACTAAGGATGGGTAGAGAAGGCCTGGTCAGCATGATTGACTTCCTTGTCCTCCTGAAAGGAAGGTCAATTCCGCATGTGTCACCCTATGGGGCCGGCGCCTAGTGAGAGGTTGTCAGGATAACCATAGATGGGGGCCGGCGCCTAGTGAGAGGCTGTTAGGATAACCCATGCTAGGACCATGCGATGACACTCTCCCTACTACAACCTAGCATCCCTTGTTCGGTCTCTCCTCATTTGTTAAAGTGTTGCCTCTAGAGGTTAAGTTGTGTTGTGTTGTTATTGCCATGTGTTGTATTGGTGTTTGGTCATCCTTTGTTCATGTTAGTCTTTGTCTACCTGACTGTCATTGTATGGGACCTCATGTTAACTCCTAGCTCGGGGGGTGGACCTTAGGGTTCCACATGGTCAGGTGGAAGAGCTTTATCATCCATTAGTTATTCTTGTCGAAGTTCATGTGCAGAAAAGACTTATATCAGTTTGCAGACAATTGTGCTTGTACCAATGATGAGGATGATGTATGTGTATAATCTTGTACCAAATTTGTGTAACATATCATTCATTATGTAATAATTTGATGTAGTCTGAAAATGGCAATGTAATGATGTAATGATGTACTTTCATGTAAGGAAAGCATTTCAGTTATGTATTTGATCATGTAGATTGTATTATTTGACGATATGTAATGAATATGAATCAGCTATTCAATTGTGCATTGGATTTAGATCAGTTACTGATGAATGTTAAATTATGTTAGTTGGTTTGTAAAGTAATGCAGCCTTGAATCCTTAGAGAATATGTCGTAATTAGTTATGTTACCATTACTGGGTTATCTTAATCATTTAAAAAAAAAAAAATTCCTGTTTCATACAGCATAAGTGTGTATTTCTTTAAGGTGTTCAAGGCGGGCATTACATTGATGAAGGGTTGTGTTTTCAAACTATGGAACCTCTATGAATTACATAGGCAAGGCCATCTTGGATGATCCATCGAGGGCTAGCTTTGGCCCTTAGGAGGGGTCCTTTTAATGTTTGTGAATTCCTAAAGTTCTTTGGTGAATTAATTAGATTAAATACTCATGTAGAATAAGTTACAGGTAAGTTAAAAACTAATGATCATTTTGATTTATGTTGTCTATGAATGGCATGTAGACACATTCATGTGTGGTTCTTCTTTAATAGTAATTGTAAACATAAGTGATGTTTCATACGATACTCTTGTATGAGCCTATAAGGCCATGTTGGTTGAAGGGACTAAGTCCAAAGTGAATTACGAAGTTAATTGTTCAATCTTTAGCTATTCATTGATTGAGTATGAGTGACGTGAGATATTCTAGGGATATAAAAATATTACTCCTTTTCCATAGTTATTATTAATATAATTATTATTTAGTTGTTATTTGTTTGTTTGGATCTTACATAATGATGAGGTATATTCTAGGGATATAAAAATATTACTCCCTTTCCACAATAATATATAATTATCATTTTGTTGTTATTTATTTGGTTGGAACTTACACTTTAGCTGTTCTTGTTTCGTCTTATTAAAAATTAGAATAGCATCCAATTAAAATATCATAAACTTACCCAATAGTTTCCTTAGTACCTCATTCATCGACCGTATATGCATGCTTGGTCTATTGGTCATTCCAAAGGCATTACAAGAGACTCATACAAACTCTAATTAGTCTTGAAATCCATCTTACATGCGTGCCCTTCTCTTATCCTAATCTAGTGATAACCACTCTTCAAATAAATCTTGGTGAAGTCCTTGGATCACTTAGACAATCCATGATATCATCTATCCTTGGCAAAATGAACTTGTATCTCACAGTGAAATTATTGATTTCTCTAGAATAAATACACATTCTCCACTCACCATCCTTCTTAGGTTCTAGTACTATAGGCACCACACATGGGATCAAACTCTCCTGAATCAAACCCTTGACAATTATTGCATTTTTCTATTTTGCTTCTCATTCTTTTATGATGTCATTTATGTGATGGTTTATTCAACAAACTAGTTCCTAGAATCAGATCCATATGATAGTCGATACTCCTTACAAGTGATAACCCTTTTGGCATGTCAAATATGATATCTTGGTATTCCTCTATTAATTTTGAAATTTCCTATGGTACTTCCACATCACTTGCGATGCTGCTCCCTTCATCTGTGACACTGCATGCCTTGGGAATCAGTACAAAACAAACATTCTCATGTCTCAATCCATCTAAACAATTCCTTCCATCTACTAAGCATGTCCTAGCATAAATATAAACTTGCTCTTCCTTGTCTTTTAGTGGCATTAGCCTATGTCTTTAGCAATTTTTAGTTATAGTTTAAGTGTTTTCTCTCCTATCATGTATAGCCTATTAGTAAAACAACCATGACCTCCCCAACAGTAGGTGACACACATCCATTGACATTATTACACAAGACTTCATCATGTAACCTCCTATTTTGAATCTTACCTAGCATTATTTATTAACCATCACTTTAT
This sequence comes from Cunninghamia lanceolata, assembly GCA_027924645.1. NCBI lineage: Eukaryota > Viridiplantae > Streptophyta > Pinopsida > Cupressales > Cupressaceae > Cunninghamia > Cunninghamia lanceolata. The sequence goes on along the minus strand of BSBN01001899.1, from coordinate 779,383 downwards.
GTTCTCTCTGTAAATTGAGCAAAGGCTTGGGTGCTTCTACCTCCTCAATTTTAATTTCTCAATCATTTCTTTTGATACTAAGTTTTCTCTACTTCCATTGTCAACAGTTACCTTGCAAAACTTCCCTCCTTTGCATCTAGTCTTGATTAGGTTCTTTCTTTGTATTGGTCCTTCTTTAGGGTGCTCCATCAAAGCCCTTCTCGTCATTAGTGATTCTCCATGTTCATGGTTATCATCTGATTCATAAGATCTTCAGGGTTCTTCTACAAATACAACTCTAGAACTACTTCCTAGCTGCTTTCCTTGGCCTTGAAAAAATTCAAATGCTATGTGTCCTTCTCCATAGTTTAAGTGCATGTTCCCCTAGAAGTAGTCATCTCATTTATTCTATATCCTTCTCATCCTCTCTAGTATCCATCTCTGTGATATGTATCTCCTTCCCCATTGTCCTTGTAGTTGTAGTTTCTATCCTCTCGACCTTTGTAGTAAGTTTCACGACTCCTTTATTCATTGTGGCATGCACCACTTCCTTTGGAAGGTAGAAATTGTTATCTCTCTTATCTTCCTAGTAAGTTCTTCTATCACCACATCATTATCTTTCCCTCTGGGGCCTCACTTTTCTTTTATGTCAATTTTGCTAGTTTGCAAACCTCTTTTTCATCTTGTCTTCTACTTTGATTGTAAATTGGTATGCCTCTTCTATGCTATTCATCTTGACTAGACTTGGCTCTTCTTGAATACTTTACCTCAACCCAATGATGTATCTCGCAACCTTCTCTTTGTCAATCTCAATATGCATTGCCCTAATAATTATTTTGTGAAATTCTTTGGTGTATTCCTTCATAGTCCTATCCCTTTACCTCAAATTGTACAAGTTCTTTAGTAGATCTAGCTCATAGTCCATTGGCATGAATTGTCTTTTCAATTTTACAATCATCCTCTCCCATCTTGTTATCATTTCCTTTCCATTCCTATTTATTTCCAATTTTACTTCCTTCCACCAAAAAAACTTGTTCCTTTATCTTGGTCTTTGCAAAGCTAACTCTCTTAGGGTCTTCAATATCCTCATACTCAAAATATTCATCTAGTTCATTTATTCAATCAATCAGTTCTTCAAGATTCAAATAACCATAGTAGTCTGGAACTTCCCTTCTAGGTCTCTTGTAAATATTGGAAATGGCCTTAAACACCTTTACCTTATCCAAATCTTCTTCCTAATCTTCCAATTCTTGTACAACATCTTTGACATCCTCTTCCACATCACTCTCATCATCATCCTTTAGGAGTCAACCCATTTTCTATCTTCTTCTAAGAATTTCAATTGAATTTTGTTCTCTCTCACCTCTTTCAATACCTCATCCAGCTTTTTGGGAATGTTAGCAACTCTCTAGACTCTTCATGAAAGCATATTTCCTATATTTGTTGCAAATTAGCTCTGGTTAGTGAACCACTTACAATCACCTCTTAGCTGACAATCTGTTGACAATTTTCTTGTAGGTTGGCTCAATTCAATGATCTGGTCACAACAAGAACCCATGTAACAACCATTTAACCTCCTCAAGCTTTGAACATTATGGTCTGATATCAGTTTATATAATCATGGTAGGAGGGTCTAATGAAGGACAATCTAGTCATGAAGCCAATACTAATAAACACACACAAAACTGAACTCACAATAAAGTGACACATGATATATATCCTAGCATCTAAAAGATTCATCATTATATTATTAATTCTTAAATACATTACAACCTACCACAAGGGCATATATGCTAGGTTGTATCCATATGACAACTAAAACATATAATACCTTTATTCTCAACTCCATCCTGAATGCTTATGCTCATGCCTAGATGCTTAGACTTCCAACACCTACTCAACATTCTCCCTCTCTCTCCCCATGATTCCAAATGATCTAGTGGGAAACTAACTTATATCAATACTGAGCCTCCATAATGATTTGTGTCATCTATAGGGTGGTGCATTGAAGTCTTATACTTCTTGAAATGTGTAGTTGGCCAATGTATGCTAATTTCTCAAACCAAACCAAATTAATAGAAAAAATATTGTGCAATTCCCAATATTTGTTCCCATGGGTTTATAAAGTTTTCACATGTCTTCCCTTATTGTCACAAGCACCAAGTTATATGGCGTTAATGATAATTTTGTAACTGTGACAATTTGTCAATTTGATATAGGTTCATTAACCCAAATAAGTCATTACATGAATCCAATTCTCTTTAAACATGGATATGGCCTCCAGATGCTCCTCAAGAGTGGCATACCAAAATTGTGAGACTTAAATAGTTAAAATGCGATTAAATATGATGATGTCTTTTACAACTAACTAATGGATTAAAACTACAAATAAGTGCTTGTCGGTGATGCAGGATTGCTTTGTTCCCTGAGGATGATCCTGCATTAGAGCTTCTTTAGTTAAACATGCTTAAGTCAACTCTAGAGTCTAACACGAGGCTTAAAAAAAGAGGTCATTCAAGACATTAATGGCTTCTTCTAAAACCATTCTTGATTGCAACATCTCTATCATTTGACTATTAACATCCTCTGAATTCATACCAAATCTTATCCAAAGAAGGGGCATATGACCATAATCTAGGTGATGGAATAATTTGACACATAAAATTTTACTTACAACTAGGGATTGTGCTCTTATACACCTATAACAAAATAAAAAATAGATTTAAGGAAACAAGATTAATGAATTAAATGTATAAAATCAAGTACTCTACATTCACACTAGCCATTAGGATTCATAAAGAGGGAATGAACACGTTAATTAAATTCCTCCTCCAATATTAATTAATTAAAAAAAATTCTTCATGAGCTAGATTTATTTGATACTTAGGTGACGAGATCAAACTATTGTGCTTGACCAATGGAAAGGCATCTAGGATAAACATTAGGTATAAAGGATTTGACTATTTTTTAAGGTAGACCATTTGGCTCACTCTATATTGGGTCACACATCCCCTACTTACAGAGAGTGATTGTAATGGATTATGTAATTTTACTTCCTTAGCATTAGGATATAGTTAAGCTCTTCTAATTATAAGATCTCATGGATTATCTATTAGTTTGTACTCAAGTAACAGGGCAAAGACAAGATGGTTTCCAATTTAGGATAACTTAACTAATGATCACATTATTTAATATATAATCCTCACCAACTTAGACCATGCGAGCCTTATACAAAATATCTAAATATTTTTGAAGACTGTAAAGACATAGGTATTGAACTTGATACTTGCATAGTACAACATCTTTGTGAATTGACTAAAATCTAATCTTACGATTCATATGGGGTTTATTATCTAGAAATTCCTAATCTAAATCAATAGTGAGCTACACATTAAGACACATTAACCAATTTCACCCAATTAGTCAATTCACATTGAGGCATTTCAATTTCAACTATATTCATATCCCTTGTAGCATGAATTAATTAAGTCAAATTATATAATTTAAATGATTAAGATTTATTCATTTCTTAGTCGCATTGCAACAATGGTTGGGTCAAAATAAATTTTGATGGTTCTTCTAAAGGTTATCCAGGGCCTTCATTAGTGGGAGGCATCATAAGAAATGATAAGGGAAAGATCATTGAGTGTTTTTCTAAGGTAATTGGAATGGCTTCAAAAAAATTGGCTGAAACTTATGTTCTATGGTGGGTTATCCACAAAATACAGTCCTATGGGTTCAAACATGTCGAAGTTGAAGGTGATTCTAAAGTGATGTTGGATCTAATTACTAGATCGAAGAACATCCCCTAGATGTTAAGAGATTATATAGAGGACATATAAATGGTTACTACTAATATTCCCAATATCTCTATTCAGCATGTTTTCAGAGAGGGTAACCATGTAGCAGACAAACTTGCCAACCTAGTTATCAACATGGTTGGGAGTTTGACCACTACTTCCTTAGATGATTTTCCATATAGTATTCAAGAAATCATTTTAAATGAAGAAATAAATACTAATTAGTATGTCAATAAACGAAAGGGAGAGGAATAATTTACTTTTAGTGAATAATGTAGTGCCCCTCCATTCTCAACTTGGATGAGCAGGTGGTCGGGTTAAGGAGCATCAAGATGAAGGTAAGATACTCGGAATACTTAGGGTATGTTAGACATGTTGATGGCAGGTTTACTATTTTGATGTAGTTGATGACACTCATTCATGTTTACTATGATGACACTGTTGATACTTTATGATTAGTACATTATGCTTATGTCGTGATTAGTCATGGATTAATTGATTATGTAGATTTGTTTTTGTAGTGCCCCTCATTTTGGCTTTTTGACAGTTGTTAGTATTTCATTTATATTTAGATATTTTTAGACATGTGGATGATAGATCACTTATTTATGCTTAGTTATGCTCATCATGACTTATGGATTACTAAGATAGTTGTTGATATTTTGTTATGATCATTATGATGACATTGTTGATGTTATAGTATATGATGTGTTTTGACATGATCAGTTAATGGTTAAATGATTATGTCGATTAGAGTTATCATGCTTTATGTGATCATTTGATATCATGATATCTAATTATTAGTTAGAAATGTATATGTTATTTGTGATGCTTTTGGTGAAGGGACGGTGTAGTATTATTCATTATGAGCACCCTACTATGCTGCAATTCCCTATCATAGTGTGTTTGATTATATATATGTATATGCTTGTACATAACCCCTTGGTTTGATGCAGGTTGTAGGTACAAGGCACCGACTCCACTTGAATTAGCAGGTCTAAGCGTGCCTTTACACCAATGGATAATGTGGATGGGAGATAATATGGGGTTCCCTCTATCAACAATGTCTTCAGTTTGTCGTCATCCATGTATTTCCAGTCATGGGTGTAGTTGTCGCTCAGTTGGTACTTGTCCTCGGGTGTTGGTCATCCTTTGGTATGTGGTTTTTATTGTTTGTTTATTGTAGTTTAAGGTTCATTTTATCGAACCTAGTGACCAAGGTATTAAGTTGTTGATCATAGTCATTTGGTTCATTTTATAGAATAAGTGATCTATGTGTATAGATGTGTTGATGTTTGATCATTTTGGTTATATAGTCAATGTGTATTTGGTGGAGATTTATTAATTGTTATAGTATTAATAATAAGTTTATATATACATTAATATTAGTTATTAAATTAATGTAGAAAATTGAGAATATTAATTAGTTGATTTTTATATTAAATTAAATTAGTAGCATTGAAAGCTAGCAATAATAATAATATTGTCAATATTTAGTACGTTATTGATTTTTTTTTAAATGCAACTGGTAAACTTTTTAACATGACTGGTGACGCTGGTGCGGTACGCCCTCTGGCTCCACACGAATGCTTTTGCCCGAAGCAATGAACCGGTGAGGCCACAACACAGGGGACCTCATCCCCTAACAAGAACACTTCAAACCCGCTAGCTCATTGGCCCAGTGAAGGTGTAAAGCCTGCGAGCTCGTTGGCCCAGCGGGGTTTAAACTTTGGTGGCCACCACTACAACCGAGTGACTTAACCACTGAACCATGCCCTTATCGGTACTACGTTATTGATTTTATCTGACATGTGAGATTTTATTTTATTTTTCCATTAATTTATTGTTGGAGTGGGTTGTCAGAAATTTGAAAATTATTCCTGTTAGTGGTGTTATGAATGCAATTAATTTTGGGTTGTGGATATCTATAATGGAGAGAATGGTGATAGTGGGTATCAATTGTTTTGTCTATTTTGGTTTTGGGAATATTATTTGTGGGGAGAGTTCTTAGAAAAGATACACAAAAATTTGGGGAAAAAAAGAGGAATTGGTAGAGGAAGAGGAGAAGGGAGCAAGGGAGATCTGAAGAATTTCCAGGTATGTATTAAAAAAAATTCTTCTGCTTGTCTGTCTATGAAGAAAAATTATGTATGTGAGTAGTTTGTGCAATTTTATGATTTGTCAAATTCTGGTTGAAGTGTGGTTCTATGTGAATTATTCCAAACAATAGTAAACCCTTTTGAAAATCAGTGTCCATGTGCAATCAAATGCAAGTTTCTCTCATCAATTGAAATGATTGATCAAGTTCTACAACCTATTCTCTCTGTATGCTTGATGAGTATATATTCCTTTCTATAACCCCATTATTATTAATCTTTCCATTAGCATTCACTTGAATATTCTCTTCAACCACCCATTATGACATTTTAAGAGACCTTACTTTGAATCATCTTCACACCTATCTATCTTTCTTCACATCTATTCCTCTTACTATTTCACTGTCGCCGTATTCTCATATTGCCTATAGACACCTTTGTTTAATGAAATCTTTTGCCACTGGTAGAAATTAAATCATTCTATGTTATTGCATTCCTGTGTCAAATTAAGAATGTCAATTTATTTTTATCAAAAGAAAACTCAACTTCTACAGTGTCGCCCTTTCTTGTGGAGATCAAAATTTATTGCCAGGCCCAAACTATTTTGTTTCTAGTCATTGATCTATACATCAAACAAATTATATTTATCTATAATCCTTTTCCATTTGATGGGATTCTTTGAACACTTGCTGAAATAAGACTAATAAAGATGATTTCATTTGATCAAAACTCTTAAATATTTTCTTTTCCTCCAGCCTGCCTGACTACATTGTCCAGCCTCCATATGCATTGAATCATGTCTAAAATGGCATTTGAAATTTTAGTATTTGTAGACCAAATGAAATTTAGGATAAGAGATATTAGAATTTCAGTGCTTACACTTTAAAACTTATGCATAGTCATTCCCATCAGGCATTGCCGTACGGTGTTGGGGGTTCTTCCTGAGGTTGTAGAAATTATGAATAATGCAATTGAATTTTAGTTTGTAGTTTATGCTTTAAAACAATAAATTTTTTTTACCTGAATTAAATTCCTTTGATCCTTGGCTCTTGGCTTTTAAATTTGGTTGCATGGTTCAGCTAGCTTCATTATTTTTCTTCCTTGCCTGAAAACTTAATTTATTATTCAATATGAATTCTTTTGTAGATTGAATATGTAGATAGATATTTTAAACATTTTTAGAAATTTTGTCAATCAACAAAATCTCTAAGTTTAACTAGAGAAAACTTTGGGATTCTCATAGGTTGTAGATTTAGTTAATAGGAAATAATGCATTAAGTTAGAAATAGAAATTCTCTTTTTGTGTTGAGTTTAGGTAATTAATAATTTAACTATTCTTTGTAGTAATTTTTATATATAGAAAAAAAAATGTAGTTATATTATGGAGTTCTCACAAATTAACAATAATTTAATATGGACTTTCATTAAATTTCCTAGAAAGTTTTAAGTATTAGTTTAGAATCTAATTCTTGTTATATGAGTATCATATACAAAATTATTGTTTTATTTTGGAAGATTGTTTTAAGAAAAGATTGTTGTTAAAAATTTAATAGTCATATAGAGGTAACATTAGTGCTTTAGTTTGAGCTTTCTTTATTATTCTGAAGGTGTGATGTCTACTCCCTATGTAATAGGGAAGAATAATTTTATGGATGTGTTTTATTTTCTAGTATTTTTTTTAAAGAGAAATCAAATCCCTATTATTGAGGGATGTGTTATATTTAAGTATTATTTTATTTCATCCCTGTTATTTAGGGATATGTTATATTTAAGCATTACTTTATAAATAAAAAGTCAAATCCTTTTAAAATAATTTATTGATTTATTATTTTATCTTGTATATTTAAGAATATTAGTAGTTTTATCTATTGTAAGAGAGTAGGATATGGATAATAAATAAGGCTTCTTAATATATATTTGTCTTAGTCAAATTGATGTAAATTATCATATTATATTGAATTGTTATTTTAGATCTAGTTATAGGGTGTGTATAATGACCTTAGTTAAGTCTTTACTTATAGTATGAATTAGAATATTTTAGGTAGTGTGCATAAAGTTAGTCTATGAATTTAATTTATGTTTGTTATATGCTTAGATATCTTTGATATATTTTGGTGGAAGATAACATTTAGTTAGATTTAGTAAGACAAAGCAATATATATATATAACAAGCATAAATTAAATTCATAGACTAACTTTATGCACACTACTTAAAATATCCTAACTCATACTAAAATTAAAGACTTAACTAAGGTCATCATACACACCCTATAACTAGATGTAATATTAATATATATATATATATATATATATATATATATATATATATATATATATATATATATATATATATATATATATATATATATATATATATATATATATATATATATATATATATTGCTTTCTCTTCACTTTAAGGAACTTTGTAGTTATATAATGGAGTCTAATCTTATTTATGACTTATATTAAAGATTGTGCTTAGCTATGAAATTGGGTGAGTAAGTGGAGGTTAGGTTTGATATGAAATGTTTAGCATTTAACTCATATACTTTTTAAAGATTTAAAAAGGATGATCGGTTTTAGTCTACTTTATCATCCATTATGTTTTACTTATACAATTATTTTGAATAGAAATCACAAAGTTGTCAAGAATTTTAATAAGATCCACATTAGTGTAGAAAGAGGTTTAGTCTAATAACGGGTAGCATCTTGTTTGACTAAATTTTTTGTTATAGAATAATTGGTAACCCTTTCAAGTTATTATTGTTCTACATTGTTGGGATAGAGTTATCTTATGTTGTTAGATAATTTATCATGCTTGGAATAATGTTACATTCTTTAAGACCATTATTAGTGCATTAGATAATATGTTACATTAGTGGTTTTTTTATTAAATTATTGATCTTGGTTTAGGATGTGCCTTGGAAAGTGAATGTGATGTGTGACCATTATGATGTCAAGTGTTGTAAAAGTTGTTCCCAGAGGCCTAGGAGAGAGTGATTGTGTGGAGGTTAGCTATGTATGTATCTTGTGAGTTGAATGGAATGCATTCTTGAAATATGGTTTCTTATTCATGTTGGAATAATACATGTGCAAGATGGTTTATGTCTTAATCAATGTACCTATACATGTGATTATACTGACTATGCAAGAAGGTAAATGCCTTGTATTGTATTTGAGCACAAGTGTTGTTAAGATGGTAATGTTTTGCTTGATGGATAGGGTTTTCTAGATGCAGGTAGGGGAGTGGCTTTCAATGTGAGACCAGGGCCCAAAGTGGCTAGCCAGGATAACCCATTGGAAGTTGGTAATCAAGTGATAACCTAATTAATGAATTAAGGGGTTGGGTAGTTAATCAAATTAAGAAAGATAATGTATGCCTCACTCATGGCTCAAGTGCTTGTTTAGGCTTGAGATGAGATGAGAAGGGTAGGAATGGCAAATCAATTGCCTTGTCCTCATGAAAGGTATGTTGGTTCCGCATGAGTTTGTATGAGGGCCGGTGGTCGGGAGATGCTACGAGGATAACCCAGGATGGGGGCCGGTGCCTAGGAATACCTCCTAGGATAACCCATGACAAGATATGTGATGACACTCCTTATTGCAGTCTAGTACTCCCTAGTTGTATTTCCTCCTTTGGTTGTGTGAGTGCCTCTGGAAGTTCAATTAAGTGTGTAAGTGTTCATTTGAATTACTTGTGTTGTTCTTATTAATCTGTGTTCTATTGGAGTCATGTGTAGTCCTTGCATCTGTTAGCATATTGTCTTCTTGATTGTTGTCTTTGTGGGACCTCATTGTTATCTCCTAGCATAGGGGGTGGACCTTAGGGTTCCATATGGTCGGGTGGTTGTGCTTTATTCCATTGGTTTATCTAGTGCCATAGTTTGTGGATGTATTTGTCGTAGTGGATTCTAGTTTGTACCTGTATTTGAAGATAGTTATTTGTACTATTTGCATCTAGATTTATGTATCAGTGGAATTTATTATGTAATATGATGTATTTAGAAAAAGATTTTTTTAACAATGAAACTATGTAATTCCTCTTGTAAGATATGCTATTTTGTACTCGTAATCTTAACGCAAACTTTTTGATGTATTTGGATGTCATAATGAAAGATGCTAGTTTGATTTAGTTGGTTTATTGGATTAAAATATGTACATTGTTGATTGTTGTTACATTGTAATAATGTAGCTATGCAATCCCTAGAGATAACAGTTTAACTTATTGCTATTAGACTGCGTTATGTTTTGTTATTAGCACTTCTAAAGGAAAAAATAAAATCTTCCTTTTTATTGCTTTAGTTGAACTTATTTCTAGGGTTGCATGGCAGGGCATTACACTTGGTATCAGAGGTAGGTTGCAACACCGAACCTCTGGATTGTTGTTGTTTCTCTAGGTTAAGTGATTTTCTCTTTGTGGTGAGTTGGTGATGGCACCTTTCATCTGTGTGCATTAGTATGACATTATAAGATTGATAAGTTTATAGACTTGTCCTTTGACTATGTCTTGTTTACTTATGTGTCTATGTGTTCTCTCTTCCTCTTATTTGATAATGTGATGATATATTTCACAATATGTCTTCTCTGAATGTTAGTGCTTTTGTTGAGGCTTTGAGTTTCTCTTGTGGTCACCAGTGCATTATAAGAAAGAAGAATGGTTACTGTTAGTGCATGTAATTAAGTATTGGAATGATTTAATCATTTGGTGAGTGATGTGGTTATGTGATGTTCTCATGTGTAGGGTATCTTAACATGGTTGTTGATAACCTAACATCTATTTCCTAGTTGGTCATGACCACATGTGGAAGATCTATTGTAGTTTATGAAAGTTATCATTGTAAATGTTTGTGTAAGAACTGTGTGCAGGAGATCAAACGAGATCTTGTGTTGGGCCCATGAGATCATGAATGTGATAATGTAAGTCAATTATAGTTTTGAATTATTCCTGTGTGTGACATCATATATTTCCTTTATATCTTCTTGCATAAGGAAGCAATTGCATATTTCCATAGTTTAGTAAAAAGAAATTGTATTGTATTAAAGATAGAAGTTATTTAGATAAGAGGATGTAGTTAACTTAATTATTTGAGTGTTTGTTTACATTCTCTAACACATTCTGGACCTTGTGTCCTTGAGTGTTGTGTAGCGGATACTCCCTTTTTGTGGCTAAAATTAGTCACATCGTGATGTGAATTTGTTTTATAATTTGGTTGTTTTGGAAATTTTGACAGTTGTTTCATGTGTTGTAGGGGGTTAACAGTGAGTTTTCTTTCTTTTAACTTTTTTATGATAGGAATGGTCACCAAAACTCTTTTCTTTATACTTGATTTATTACTGAAAATTGCTAGCATTTTGTGACTTAAGATTGAATTTGATTATTTTCCCACTTGGGTTTGCATTTATTTTTAAATTTTCTATGGTGGCTATTCCAAATGTTTTGTTTTCTTGCCCCCATTTTGTGTTAAGTGTTGTTTCTATCATGTTCATGTCGAACCTCTGATAGTATGTTCAAGGGAGGACTCCGCAGAGAATTATACTGTGTATGTTGGTAAATAGTCAAAAGCATAGTGGAAATAAGATATGAGATGTATTTTTCTTTGATTATATGTGAATGCAATTCTCTAAATTGTATGAAATTTCCAAAACATGTGTGATTAGATATAAGTAAATCACATGATATGCCTTAAAGGTAAAGAATTAATGTTCTTCTTATTGTTATGGAACAATTGTGCCTATTTTATGAACAATTTCTTAATATGGATGCATATGTAGATAATAGAAAGTTGCAATACTAATATGTTATGTTTCCACCTTAGTCTGTGACTTCTAGGAGGAAGTCAAGTTTTAGGGGGGGAGGATGTAGTACCCCTCCATTCTCACCTTTGATGACCAGGTGGTCGTGCTAAGGATAGTTAAGATACTCAGAATACTTAGGGTATGTTAGACATGTTGATACTCGGAATACTTTATGATTAGTACATTATGCTTATGTTGTGATCAGTCATGGATTAATTGATTATGTATATTTGTTTTTGTAGTGCCCCTCATTTTGGCTTTCTGACAATTGTTAGTATTTCATTTATATTTAGACATTTTGAGACATGTGGATGATAGATCACTTATTTATGCTTAGTTATACTCATCATGGATTATAGATTACTGATATAGTTGTTGATATTTTGTTGTCATCATTATGATAATGTAGTGTCCCTCACCTTGTCGCCTGTCAGATTGATGGTTGCTTAGTGGGATTCAACTTTATTACAGTATCTTAGATTATCTGATGATGGATCCCTTGTTGTTTTGTTAATTCCTTATGGAACTAATAGTTATGATAGCAGTTGTTGATGTTGGATTCTGTTATTTTATGCTTTACAACTTGATAAATATATTAGATGTTATAGATGTTTTGATGTTATTTGTTGTATTTGATTGTGAGATAATTGATTGTTTTATGTTGTTGATAAGTAACTAGGAATCTTGTTCAACGTAGTGATTTGTTTATACATGAATGTGAATGGAACAGTGTCGTATTACTCGCACTCGAGTACCCTACCCCACTGTGATTTCTGTTCACTATATGACTGCATGTGGATATATATCTTGTGATGTTTAACCATGCAGTTGTGGCAAGATGCAGGTACTAGGCACCGACTCCACCTGATTTACCAGGTCTGAGCATGCCTTCACCAATGGAACAGTTGTATGGAGTTAACGTGGGGTCCCTTGTCATTGTTGTCTAGTTGTCAGTTTACCTTGTGGTCATTGTCTATCATTTGATCACGACTTGCAGACAGGTAATGTTACACTTGAAGTCTAACTAAGTCAGAAGGTGTTTTTGTGTGTAAGGAAGGATTGTGCATTAAATAGAATTATTTTATAGAGATTATGAGGTTGATAATTAAACATATTAATTAATGTCGATAGTTGTAATAATTGCGGTAAATAAATTATGGGTTACGGGAAGTAAATTTATGGATTAATAGTTATTAGAAACTTTGTATTATTGATTATAATATTATTTGAATATTTAAATAAATAAATTTGATTTTAAGATTTAATAAAATAAAATTATTTCTTTCTGAATTGTTTAGAGGGTAGTTGCTATGGTTTAATTTAATTAATTAATTTAAAACCCTCCCGATGGAATAACCAACTTTTACCAGATCTGAGAAGGGGAGGGTTTAAGGAAAGAGGGGGAGAAGAAAGGGGGATGACTGGTAGGAGAGCAGAGAAGAGGCTGGAAATGGTAGTGTTTGAAACAGATTTTTGCCAGATCGTCATCGCAGCCAGGTTCCATTTAAATGCTTAATTCCTTTTCTCTAAATCTAAATTTGTATAGGTTGGGTGTTGATTGTTCCTTGATGGATTGTCTTGGTTGAATTTCCATTTCAATAATTACTTCAATGTGTGATTATCTATATTCTGAGTTCCTCTACCGAAACTGAATGATCATTTCTATAGTCTACCTTCTCTATGTTTAGGCAGTATGATTCTTAGGTTTTAATTAAGTTCTTCTCAAAGAATTGTTGTTTAATTGTTTCTCACACTCCATGTGCAAGATCATCCTATCACTCTGTAAATGATCATTTCCAAAGGATAGTTTTATATGTGGTTTGTTGGGTCTGTAGCCGATGGATAGGGTTCATACATTCCTTCCACCTTTCCCCAACTCGTAAACTAAATAATGTATTCTATCTCTGGGATTATTTCCAGATGAGATTGCCATAGATCTCTATAGTAACTTGTCTTCCTTCTTTTTGTATAGCAATGAATTCCTTGCATCAACATCTTCACTCAGTCGTAATTATCTGCGGAGGTTTCAACATGTTTCTGGGTGTCTTTGTCTGTTGTTTCCTCGGGGACATATCCTCAAACCCAACATCAAACTTAATAGATTCTTAAAGTTGCAGTTTCACCATAAATCACCTTTATATTGTAGATGTATCCTTTTGTATTTCTGTTACCTTCTCTTTCAGCCATTAAGTATACAGCAAACAATAGTTTCTTTTTTCACACTGTAACCTTTTAATAAGCTTTGTGCGGTCCACTAGATATGCAGTATCAAATCCATGTTGTGTGGAGTGCTTTTGGAGTAACTAGATCCTTGCATTTAGAAAGAGAACGGAATTAGACTTTAAAACAAGTGCAATACAGAGTTAAAACCAAAGCTATTGATTGTGATCATTTTAAGCTAGACGCCATCCCTATAGTGTAGATTGCACCATGATTTGGGCGATTGATGTAGAGCTGGAAACTTCCTTAGTCTTGGTCAAATCAGCCGTCAAGGGGAAAGACAGTTCTAGTTTTGGTTTTGTTTATATTTCCACATAGTTTTACCCCTCCTATCGACTATTCCCAAGTGACGTCAGCGCTTAGCTAGGCACACAATCCTGTGTGGGCTCCATTATGTAGATCGCACCTCCATTTGTATTTTTAGTTCAACATTCTCTTTGGAAACAAACCTATCAACCAGCACAGTTTTAATTAGATCCCTCAAGGATAGGTGTAGCACTGCCTCCGGTAGGCCAACACAACCAGGGAGGATCGACTATGTGCATGATACGACTAGCTTCTTATATTATGCAAAAAGGAATTTGTAGTTTGTTGATTTTCTGTCAGAAATGAACTCCTAGCAACATTTAAAAAAAAACTGCAGTCACACCTTCACAATTAGAAATCTGCTCAACTATGAGGAGTTTAGACATGGTGTTGGGACTGTCTAGAGAAAACTACTGCCATCTTATTAAGTCCCCCATATGGGGCAAAGTCAATTGCTTGCCATAGATATTCCCAACGTGTTCAAGCCTGGAAATGTCATTACATTTGCTGCAGTCATGTTGGAACCAAACTACTTCTCTATACTGCAGCGTACTTGCACAAGTTTGACCTGTGTTACATATAAACTAAGAATCTTATCTCACATTGATGGCTTTGTCTTTGTCACACACTATTAAGAGAACATTTATATAATCTATGGAGGAAATACAATCAAACCACAAATTTTCTTTAGCTAATAAAATTTCCAAAACTATTTCAGAAAATTATTACATTTGATGCAAAATTTATGTAGCAATATTAAATGCTGAGAGAATGAAATTATTTGCTATCCAATGATCCAAAGTATATATATTATTATTATTATTATCATTACTATTATAATTATAATAATTATTATTATCATTATTGTTATTATTATGATAATAATAATAATTATTATGATAATAATAATAAGAATTATTTTTACTATTATTATTATTATTAATCCAAAATGGGAAGATGATGGCCAAATACCCAAATTTTATAATAATGTTATTGCAATTCCATTGTAGGAACGATTAAATTTTATGGTAGGATAATTTGCTGTACATAAAGATTTTGTGTCATATCATCGTTTTAAGACAAATGTGAATTAAATACTATAATTAAGTTGAGTAATTCATTTAGGTTAAACTGTTGAAATTTATTTGGTCAAACCATTTGATTTGTCTATAGTTGAGAGGAATAAAATAAAGAAAAATTAGATGATCTAGATTCTATAGTATTAATACAATTGTTGATCAAAAGATAAATGATGTGGTTAGAGAGTTGATGTAACTCGGTAATGATTTTACTATGAAGGTTGTTAATGAGAATTCGACATATAGGTATAAAGTTAGGTGTATCTACATTGTATTGAGAAAGAGTTTTAGTATTGACCCTAGAATATTGTATTGAATTGAATGATTTAAGCTAATTTGATTAAAACAAAATCTATGTGACTATATACTAATGGAGGATGAAATTTAATTTAACTGACATCATTTTTAATATGATTTTTGTATAATGGTTTTGTTAAGATAAAATTAGATCAATGTGTTGAAATTAGGTTATAATGTGTGTGTTCGAGATTTGACGTAAAAGTTATTCTTTGGCAAATGGTTTGTTTAATTATAAATTGTAAATGTAATTTGTATAAATTGGTCGTTGGTCATAATAAGGCCTTGTTGCCGAGGTTAGTTTTCTAGAGGCTTAGAATGTTATGTCTTGATTTCATATGGTATGTTGTAAATGCATGAAGCTATGTAAAAGGTCCTTCATGGATGTTATGATTTATTTATTTGTCGAGATGTTGTGTTGAAATGGACAATGGGGAGACATCGGTATCTGTAAAGGAGAGTTTTGCTTATGATTTGCTCACTTGGAAGATATGGACAATGTATTGTGAAATTGTCCTTGGGATTAAGTTGGTTTGCAAGATGGTAAATATCTTGCAAAGTTCATGTATAATTATAGTTAATGCTATATGTCTTTCTTGATGGTTAGGGTTTCTAGATGCAGGTAGGGGAGTGGCTCTTAATGGGGGCCAGAGCCCAAAGTGGTGTCCAGGACAACCCATGTGGGAGTTAGATAACTCAGTGATAACCTAAATAATGAATTAGGGGTTTGGGTAGTTAATCACACTAAATAAAGATAAGTCGATGCCTCACTCATGGCTCAAGTGCTCGTTTAGGCTTGAGATGAGATGAGAAGGCCTGGAATGGCAAGATCAACTACCTTGTCCTCATGAAAGGTATGTTGATTCCGTATGAGCGTTGTATGGGGGCCGGGAGTTGGGAGAGGCTACCAGGACAACCCAGGATGGGGGCCGGGGCCTAGGAAGGCTTACCAAGACAACCCATGACAATCCATGTGATGACACTCCTCCCTACTGCAGCCTAGCATTCCCTAGTTGTACTCTCCCCATTCGTTATGTGTTGCCTCTGGAAGTTGTATTGTGTTGTTTATGTTATCTGTCACGTGTTGTATTGGAGTTTGGTCATCCTTTGTTCATGTTAACTCTTGTCTACCTGACTATTATTGTTTGGGACCTCATGTTAACTCCTAGCTTGGGGGGTGGACCTCAGGGTTCCACATGGTCGGGTGGAAGAGCTTTTATCCATTGGTTTTTTCCCTTGCCGATGTTCATGTGCGAAGAAGGTATAGCTTGTGTATCAGACACCAGATCTTGTACCTATTTATGGAGATAGTATTATGCTCATGCATTGGCCTATGTATCAGATGAATCATTATGTATGTATTCGTATGTATGCAGAAGATGATAATGTAACAATGTAATGTTGTATTCATATGTTGGGAGAAATTGTAACTTTGTACCAGATCTCGATGATTACTTATATGGTGTTATGTAGATGTAAATATTTATTGATTTAATGCAATAGGTTTAGAATGATCTACTGATGTTAACTTATGATGTGTGTTAGATTATGTTAATGGTTTTGTCAAGTAATGCAACCATGATATCTTAGAGGACAAGTTGTTAGTTCAAATGATGTGTTTGGATATGTTAACATTACTTTGTTATTTCTATCTTTTAAAAAGAAAAAAATATTATTCTGTTTGCATAGCATAGATGTGTTGTTCTCTAAGTTGCTTATGGCGGGGTATTACAGATAACATTATTGATGTTATAGTATATGATGTGTTTTGACATGATCAGTTATTGGTTAAATGATTATGTAGATTAGAGTTATCATGCTTTATGTAATCATTTGATATCATGATATCTAATTATTAGTTAGAAATGTTATATTATTTGTGATGCTTTTGGTGAAGGGAAGGTGTAGTATTACTCATTATGAGCACCCTACTACGCTGTGATTCCCTATCATAGTGTGTTTGATTATATATATATATATATATATATATATATATATATATATATATATATATATATATATATATATATATATATATATATATATATATATATATATATATATATATATATATATATGATCGTACACAACCCCTTAGTTTGATGCAGGTTGTAGGTACCAGGCACCGACTCCACCTAAATTAGTAGGTCTGAGCATGCCTTTACACCAATGGATAATGTGGATGGGAGATAACATGGGGTTCCCTTTGTTAGCCAATGTCTTCAGTTTGTCATCATCCATGTATTTCTAGTCATGGGTGTATTTGTCACTCAATTGGTACTTGTCCTCAGGTGTTGGTCATCCTTTGGTTTGTTATTGTTTGTTTATTGTAGTTTAAGGTTCATTTTATTGAACTTAGTGACCAAGGTATTAAGCTGTTGATTATAATCATTTGGTTCATTTTATAGAATAAGTGATCTATGTGTATAGATGTGTTGATGTTTGATCATTTTGGTTATATAGTCAATGTGTATTTGTTGGAGATTTATTAATTGTTATAGTAATAATAATAATAATAATAATAAGTTTATATATATACATCAATATTCGTTATTTAATTGATGTAGAAGATTGAGAATATTAATTAGTTGATTTTTATATTAAATTAAATTAGTAGCTTTGAAAGCTAGAAGTAATAATAATATTGTTAATATTTAGTACGTTATTGATTTTATCTGACATGTGAGATTTTTTTTATTTTATCATTAATTTATTGTTGGAGTGGGTTGTCAGAAATTTGAAAATTATTCCTGTTAGTGGTGTTATGAATGCAATTAATTTTGGGTTGTGGATATTTATAACAAAGAGAATGGTGATAGTGGGTATCAATTGTTTTGTCTATTTTGGTTTTGGGAAGATTATTTGAGGGGAGAGTTCTTAGAAAAGATACACAAAAATTTGGGGAAAAGAAGAGGAATTGGCAGAGGAAGAGGAGAAGGGAGCAACAGAGATCTAAAGAATTTCTGGGTATGTATTAAACAAAATTTCTTCTGCTTCTCTGTATATGAAGAAAAATCATGTATGTGAGTAGTCTGTGCAATTTTATGATTTGTCAAATTCTGGTTGAAGTGTGGTTCTCTATGAATTATTCCAGACAATAGTAAACCCTTTTGAAAATCAGTGTCCATCTGCAATCAAATGCAAGTTCCTCCCATCAATTGAAATGATTGATCAAGCTATACAACCTATTCTCTTTGTATGCTTGATGAGTATATATTCCTTTCTATAACCCCATTATTTTTAATCTTGCCATTAGCATTCGCTTGAATATTCTCTTCAACCACCCATTGTGACATATTGAGAGACCTTACTCTGAATCATCTTCACACCTATCTATCTTTCTTCATATCTATTCCTCTTGCTATTTCACTATCGTCGTATTCTCATATTACTTGTAGACACCTTAGTTTAATGAAATCTTTTGCCACTGGTAGAAATTAAATAATTCTCTGTTGTTGCATTCTTGTGTTAAATTAAGAATGCCAATTTCTTTTTATCAAAAGAAAACTCTAACTTCTGCAATGTTGCCCTTGCTTGTGGAGATCAAAATTCGTTGCCAGGCTTAAACTATTTTTTTTCCAGTCATTGATCTGTATATCAAACAAATTATATTTATCTATAATCCCTTGCCATTTCATGGGATTCTTTGAACACTTGCTAAAATAAGACTAATAAAGATGATTTCATTTGATCAAAACTCTTAAATATTTTATTTTCCTCCATCCTACCTAGCTACATTATATGGCCTCCATATGCATTGAATCATGTCTGAAATGGCATTTGAAATTTTTGTATCTGTTGACCAAATGAAATTTAGGATAAGAGATATTAGAATTTCATCTTTTACACTTTAAAACTTATGCATATTCCTTCCCCTCAGGTATTGCCATACAGCCGTACAGTGCTGGGGGTACCTCCTGAGGTTGCCAGAAATTATGAATAATGCAATTGAATTTGAGTTTGTAGTTTATGCATTAAAACAATGAATTTTTTTTACCTAAATTAAATTCCTCTAATCCTTTGCTCTTTGCTATGAAATTTGGTTGCCTAGTTTAGCCAGATTCATCATTTTTCTTCCTTGCCTGAAAACTTAATTTATTGTTCAATATGAATTATTTTGTAGATTGAATATGTAGATAGACATTTTAATCATTTTTAGAAATTTTGTCAATCAACAAAATCTATGAGTTTAACTAGAGAAAACTTAGGGATTCTCATAGGTTGTATATTTAGTTAACAAGAAATAATGCATGAAGTTAGATAGAAATTCTCTTTTTGTGTTGAGTTTAGGTAATTAATAATTTAACTATTCTTTGTAGTAATTTTTATCTATAGAAAATAAAAAAAATTGTAGTTATATTATGGAGTTCTCACAAATTAACAATAATTTAATGTGGACTTTAATTAAATTTCCTAGAAAGTTTGAAGTATTAGTTTAGAATCTAATTCTTGTTATATGAGTATCATATACAAAATTATTGTTTTATTCTGGAAGATTGTTTTTAGAAAAGATTGTTAAAAATTTAATAGTCATATAGAGGTAACATTAGTGTTTTAATTTGAGCTTTATTTATTATTTTGAAGGTGTATGTCAACTCCCTATGTAATAGGGAAGAATAATTTTATGGATGTGTTTTATTTTCTAGTATTTTTTTAAAAAGAGAAATCAAATACCTATTATTGAGGGATGTGTTATATTTAAGTATTATTTTATTTCATTTATGAGAAATCAAATCCCTATTATTTAGGGATGTGTTATATTTAAGTATTATTTTATTTCATTTATGAGAAACCAAATCCCCATTATTGAGGGATATGTTATATTTAAGTATTATTATATTTTATCCCAAGATATTTTATATTTAAGCATTACTTTATAAATAAAAAGTCAAATCCTTTTAAAATAATTTATTGATTTATTATTTTATCTTGTATATTTAAGAATATTAGTCATTTTATCTATTGTAAGAGAGTAGGATATGGATAATAAATAAGGCTTCTTAATATATATTTTCCTTAGTCAAATTGATGTAAATTATCATATTATAAATATTGAATTGTTATTTTAGATTTCTTCACCTTAAGGAACTTTGTAGTCATATAATGGATTTTAATCTTATTTATGACTGATATTAAAGATTATGCTTAGTTATGAAATTGGGTGACTAAGTGGAGCGTAGGTTTGATATGAAACGTTTAGCATTTAACTCATATACTTTCTAAAGATTTAAAAGGGATGATCGGTTTTAATCTACTTTATGATCCTTTATGTTTGGCTTATACAATCATTTTGAATAGAAGTCACAAAGTTGTCAATAATTTTAATAAGATCCACATTAGTGTAGAAAGAGGTTTAGTCTAATAACGAGTAGCATCTTGTTTGACTAGATTTTCTGTTATAGAATAATTGGTAACCCTTTCAAGTTATTATTGTTCTACATTATTGGAATAGAGTTATCTTATGTTGTTAGATGATTTATCATGCTTGTAATAATGTTACATTCTTTAAGACCATTATTAGTGCATTAGATCATATGTTACATTAGTGGTTTTGTTATTGAATTATTGATCTTAGTTTTGGATGTGCCTTGGAAAGTGAATGTGATGTGTGACCATTATGATGTCAAGTGTTGTAAAAGTTGTTCCCATAGGCCTAGGACAGAGTGATTGTGTGGGGGTTAGCTATGAGTGTATCTTGTGAGTTGAATGGAATGCATTCTTGAAATATGGTTTCTTATTCGTGTTGGAATAATGCATGTGCAAGATGGTTCATGCCTTGCTCAGTGTACCTATACATGTGATTATACTGACTATGCAAGAAGGTAAATGCCTTGCATTGTATTTGACAACAAGTGTTGTTAAGATGGTAATGTTTTGCTTGATGGATAGGGTTTTCTAGATGCAAGTAGGAGAGTGGCTTTCAATGTGGGGCTGGGGCCCAAAGTGGCTAGCCAGGATAACCCCTTGGAAGTTGGTAATCAAGTGATAACCTAATTAATGAATTAAGGGGTTAGGTAGTTAATCACATTAAGCAAGACAATGTATGCCTCACTCATGGATCAAGTGCTCGTTTAGGTTTGAGATGAGATGAGAAGGCTTGGAATTGTAAATCAACTGCCTTGTCCTCATGAAAGGTATGTTGGTTCCACATGAGTTTGTATGGGGGCCGGTGGTCCAGAGAGGCTGTCAGAGTAACCTAGGATGGGGGCTGGTGCCTAAGAAGATCTGCCAGGATAACCCATGACAAGCTATGTGATGACACTCCTTGTAACGCCCGCCTTGAACGCCTTAAAGAATACACATGTGTGCAATATAGAACAGAAATTTTTTTTTTTTAAAACTGATAAAGTAAGTTACACAACTAATCACAACATATTCTCTAAGGGACCAAGGCTGCATCACTTAACCAATCAACTAACATAAAATTAACATACATCAGTAATTGATCCAAATTCTTTTTCAATAAATATCTCATTCACATTCATTGCAAACATCAGATAACGGAATTCAGCATGATAAGATACGTCACTGCAATGCTTTTATATAAGTACATCAAAACATCATTACAATGCCACTTTGAGTTTACTTTTAAAGTCACATACATAAAGCATATTCTGTTACATAAATCTGGTACAAGGTTGTACACTTACATCATCATCATTGAAACAAGTACAACTGAAACAAATCCTTTTCTGCATAAGATCCTGACAAGAGAACCAATGGATAAAGTAGCTCTTCCACCCGACCATGTGGAACCCTAAGGTCCACCCCCCGAGCTAGGAGTTAACATGAGGTCCCAAACACTGACAGTCAGGTAGACGAAAGACAAACAAGAACAAAGGACGACCAATGCCCCATACAACACATGGCTATAACAATACAACACCACATAACTTCACTTTCACTTCATTTCCAGAGGCGACACAAAACAAACGAGGAGAGACCGAACAAGGGATGCTAGGTTGTAGTAGGGAGAGTGTCATCGCATGGTCCTAACATGGGTTATCCTGACAGCCTCTCACTAGGCGCCGGCCCCCATCTATGGTTATCCTGACAGCCTCTCACTAGGCGCCGGCCCCATAGGGTGACACATGCGGAATCGACCTTCCTTTCATGAGGACAAGGAAGTCAATTATGCCGACCAGGCCTTCTCTACCCATCCTTAGTCTAAACAAGCACTACAGGCCATGGGAGAGGAATCCATTAATCTTATTAGAGTGAGATCTACCCTTAACCCCCTAGTTAATTTTTAGGTTATCACTTGATTAATCTACTTCCAACGGGTTATCCTGACTGCCACTTTGGGCGCCGGCCCCACGTTGAAAGCCACTCTCCTTCCTAACACCTAGTCAACCTTAAAACATCATGCAAGACTTATAACCATACACGCAAATGAACACTGCAAAGCATAGACCCTTTTGCATCAAAATAAAATCATAACATCAATTGTGATCCAATACTTTTAACATTTCATAACTTTATTCTTTTATAGATTTCAGGTCTCTCCTTACGACAAAACAGTACAATAAGGTCACAAGAGGATTAATATCTCATCCCGAGATTATTACTTTACAAGACACAACATTCAACCGTGACAGTACCTCATTATACAACACACTTTGTTTGATACATATGAATGCTATTACATCACAATCATAAAACAGCAATACACCAGTTGCCAATACTTAACAACCACAACTCAGCCTCTGGAACACAAGTTTGAACAACCTCAAAACGACTCATTACAACACTCAAACAAATTCAATTCAAAATTCAAGAGATGAAATACTACAATTCATTCTCAGTTTTAAAGCAAACAACTTCTGAAATAAAATTAACATTATATCTTAACACTTGCAATTACATTTCTAACAAATCCTTATTTTGTTTCAAGAGATCAGTAAATTGATTAACTGAATCATTACAGTAATTGATGTAGGAACCACTTAATTTTTAGATACAATCATATATACTATCCTTCAATCTTATCTAACTAGTTTATTCTATTAAGGATAATAACGCTAAGAGAGATGTCTCATGGCTGAACGGCAATCACACGAGGCGAAATTCAAACACGAAATCCAAAAGAATTCTTTTATGATGATTTGAAGTTATCTCTGATACCGATCTTATAGTGATTTACTTTTTCAAGAGAGTGATCGTATTTGCGCCCTATGCGAACAGCTTGGGATACTCACTACTGAGGTGTAAAACTGCTATTGACTGTTAAATCACTGACGTGAATAATATGCATCTGGTCTGATGACTTCCGGCTATGTTCTCTGAACTTGCAAATTTTACTGTGTTTACGGTATCCACGTAAAACGGAAAGAACTGGAGAGTGTTTATGATGTGATAAAGGAGACCACGGTTTTGCCCTCACAGCAATCTCTTTTCAACTCAGTAAGCGAACTGCATTCGTTAGTATACTAGAATGGCTTTCTGCCTGTAAGAAGAGCTATGTTGATAATTTTTCTATCACACTGCTGCTGCCGAATCTGTTATCAGATTTCTGAGATATTCAGAGGTGAGGATTAGCCAAAACGAGACAGTAGCTACAGGAAACCGACAGCTGCTCAAATTACACTTGGAACTATTACTACATTATACCAACAATTGGCTAATGACCATCTTGCCTTCACTGGCTATCTTGAGGTCACTCCAAACTTTTCAGACGTGCACCAGCTAAAACAACGGCAGCCTACAGATTAAACCTGACTAAGTTTAGACTTTCACCTCTAACAACTGCAGTAAGCATAAACTCTTAAGACATTATTACTGCTATATAAACTATGAGTGCGGACAGAGATTGCTGTATGACGAATACCCTAATCACTTCGATGTTGCATGCTACAGCCTCCATTATCTTCCAGGGTTAACGGTGTTTGCTCAGCGTGTTTGAAAGCCAGTGACAACGCGCTATCCCAATCTATAAGATGGCTGGTGTACAACGAATCATCGTCGCAAAACTGACAATGACTGACGGTGGCCATAAAATGGTCACGCTGAAAAGACTTCTGTGACTGCAACAATATGCAGCGTCTCCCTCTAAACCTTATCAGACGCTATAAGGCATGACGAATGGGGTGCCAGCCAGATCGCTACACTAGGGTTAAACAGCAACGAACAGCCTGCCAAAACAAGCATTCGACCTCTCTAGAACGAATCTGCATTTTACACGCTTGGGAATATACGCAAATCTAAGCATTTCTGTAGGTTTCGATTTGCTCCAGGTGATAAGATCGATCTGGCTATTAGAACGCTTTGTCCCTGAGAGACTCCGCTTACACTTTCATGGAGATCCACGACCAGATAACCCTGAGGCGTGTGCAGAAAGGTATCAAACAAAAAGAACTCCAGCTAAGGAATGCGCTAGACAATGGAGGAAAAGAACCCGTGGGTTTAACCCCAAGGACAACACCACCTGGCCGCTCAGCTAAAAGAACAGGAGAAAGATCTTTTGATCCTCTCGTTAACCAGAATTTGCTAGTAACCAATCTAAAATGGGGATGACGTAGTAAGGAGAACCATATCTGAGCCAAGGACAACATTCATCCCTACTATCAAGCATTTACCGTCACCACCTAGACGCTGCAATCTATTTACAAAAAACATATATAGCAAAGACAAATGGTATAGCTCCCCTTACCACGCAATAAGATTCTAGAGACGCCCTTGTTTGCTTAAATCAGAGACTACAGAGATACTGGAATTGAATTCCCTTCTTCTATTGCAAATCTACCAATTAAAGTTTCCTGTCAACCCTCGCAAAACCATCCATCCTACGGAAATGAAATTGCAGATGTGGGGGCAAGCACGCAGCCTAAGCAGATCGTTGGGTACAAGAGACATACAGCGGTTTTCCTTGACAGTTTCCAGCCACCACAGGGAGAAAACACTAATAACCTTGATCAGATTTTACAGTGGCGACTAGCTGAAACCAACAGCGGTTCACGGCAACTCTATCGAGGTGTCCTACAAACCCTACCAAGATCTCGCCGGTCTGAGAATGTATGCGGAAAAATTCGGCAACCATTGAAAGGAAAGAAAACATTTGACTTCCAGAATCCTTGGGCAGTACCTATGTATTTAAACCCTAAGAAAGGTTGCTGTTCACACACAGAAAGGACAGATTGCCGAACAATGCGGAATCAAACAAACTAAAAACACATTTTGCAGATTGAAAGGAAGTTCAGAGATAAGGCAATCAACGGAACCTGATTTCGCAACCACCGTGACGAACCCGCTCCAATTGTTGCAGTTCCCAGCTGCTTCTTCCTTACCCCTGTGTTGATCTCCTTGTTGCACCGACAACTCTTTTATAACTCAGTCCCTTTCTCTTCTCCTAGGGTTTCCCGCAAGATTCCGAGAAGCTTCTTTTTTTAAGAAAATGTATTTTTTTTTTTTAAATTTAATTTAATGATTCCCAATTATTAAGTACTTTATTTTATTATTATTATTTTCTTTATAACCGACCCCAAAATATTATTATTAATAGAGTAGTACTATTTCAACTATCCATATTTTTGTACTATCCTATAATTTATTTTATTATTCTAGTTGTGAAACACAATTTACAAGCATGGCTATAATTATTTATTTATTTAAATATTTATTATAAATAATATTATATCGAATAATACAACTTCTTAGAACTTATTTATCAACAACACCTCTATTAAAATAATAATTTATTTATAACTTAAATCGACAACTAACGACAATATGTCTATTTAACAACACTAGACTCTTCCGTAGAATATTTCTAATTAAAGCACAATATTACCGCACATACTTAAACACCTTTGAACTTGGTTTGACTCCAAAATACAACATTACCTGACAGTGAGACATGGGCGAATGACAACCAATAACCACAAGGGTGAACTGACGACGAAGGAACACTGACTAGGGACCTCATATTAACTCCAACCAACTAATCCATTGGCGAAGGCACGCTCAGACCTGTAATCAGGTGGAGTCGATGCCAAGTACCTGCATCCTGCAGCAACGCACAGTTAACCGTAACAAGATATACATATACATCACATGCAGTCCTATCGTGAATGGAAATCGCAGTGAGGTAGGGTACTCGTGAACGAGTAATACAACACTGTTCCATTCACGTTTTAAAATAATAATCACTACATTGAACAAGATATCAGATTACTAATCTACGACATCAAATGATTAGCTAACTTCCGATCCCATATAATGAATAACATCAAAGCATCTAAAACATCAGTTCGTTTATCAAATTGAAAAGCATAATGACATAATCCAACATCAATATCTGTTATCATAACAATTAAGTTCATACTGAAATAGGCAAAATAACTAGAAATCCATCATCAACGATCTAAAAATACTGTCAAAATGTCCAATACTACTAAGCAACCATCAGTCCAAAAGACGATAAGCTGAGGGGTACTACATCCTCCCCCCCTAGGATCAGGCTTACTCCTGGAAGCCTGCGAACAAATATGGATATAGCTCTCGCATACGGGAAGTATCTTCCCAGGTCGCTGAAGTCTCATCATTAGGATCCCATTGGACCCTTACCTGCTCTATGGCTCTGCCCCTGAGAGCGAGTCGCCTGTGCTCTAAAATGCCCACGGGCTCCAAAGCTAGCTGCCCGTCCTCTACCTGTAAAGCATTCCAGTCAAGGACATGAGAAATATCTGGGTGATAAGGTCTAAGAACAGAAACATGAAATACATCATGGACGCGTGACAAGCTAGGCGGCAAAGCAAGACGGTATGCAACAGGACCGATCCTCTCCAAAACCTCGAATGGCCCCACAAAGCGTGGCGCGAGCTTAGAGCCTTTTCCGTAACGGATCGGACTCTTTCGCGGACGCACCCGCAAGAACACCCGATCACCAACTGAAAACTGACGATCAACTCTGTGAGCATCTGCATATTTCTTCTGTCTATCCTGAGCTGCTACCAGATGCTCTCTGATGCGATCAACCTGCTGCTCCATCTCTTGGAGCATCTGAGGACCTAGGAGAACTCTATCCTCAAGGCGATCCCAACTCAATGGGGTACGACAAGGACGACCATACAGGGCCTGAAAAGGAGACATGCCAATGGAACTGTGGTACCCATTATTGTACGCAAACTCCACCAAATACAAATAATCTTCCCATCGGTTTTGCTGATCCATCACATACATACGGAGCATATCCTCAAGGACCTGATTGACCCTCTCAGTTTGCCCATCAGTCTCTGGATGATAAGCTGAACTGAAGTTCAATTGAGTCCCCAAAGCATGCTGAAGAGACGTCCAAAGAGCTGAAGTAAAAACTGGATCACGATCGGAGATAATCTTGCGAGGAATCCCGTGCAATCTGACGATATCCTCCATGAAAATTTTGGCCACAGAAGAAGCATTATATGAAGATCGGACAGGAGAAAAGTGTGCTACTTTCGTAAGCCTGTCTACAGTGACCATTATCGCATCATGGCGACGAGAAGACATGGGTAAACCAACTATAAAGTCTATTGAAATGATGTCCCATTTCCATTCCGGAATAAGATGTGGCTGAAGAAGACCTGCGGGATGCTGATGTTCCGCCTTAACCCTCTGACATTCTAAGCATCTCGAAACAAAATCAGCAATATCCCTCTTCATTCCGGCCCAAAAATATATCTGACGAAGGTCTGCATACATCTTCTTGACACCTGGATGCGCAGAATAAGGTGCCCGATGAGCCTCAGTCATGATTAGGGTGCGGAGACCCTCTGTAGAAGGCACATAAATGCGATCTAAATGTCGCAAGAGACCATCCGACTCGATAGAATACCCAGCATATCTACCCTCCAAGGCTCTACCAGACTCCACTTCATCTTTCACTTCCTGATACCATCTATCTGCAGGGAGAGCTGCAAGAACCTGTCCTCTCAAATCCACTCCAAGAGTAATAGATGAAAGTTCATGTCTTCGACGACTAAGGGCATCCGCCACCACATTCTCCTTACCTTGGATATATTTTACCTCAAAATCATACTCACATAGAAACTCCATCCATCGCCTCTGTCTCGCATTCAGGTTTGGCTGAGTAAAGATATACTGTAAACTTCGGTGATCACTGTGCAGCTCAAACCGATGCCCCAGCAAGAAGTGTCTCCATCTTACCAATGCATGAACAACTGCAGCTAACTCTAGGTCATGTGTAGGATAA
Source organism: Cunninghamia lanceolata (assembly GCA_027924645.1). Classification (NCBI taxonomy): domain Eukaryota; kingdom Viridiplantae; phylum Streptophyta; class Pinopsida; order Cupressales; family Cupressaceae; genus Cunninghamia; species Cunninghamia lanceolata. The sequence goes on along the minus strand of BSBN01001899.1, from coordinate 750,621 downwards.
TTCAACTCATGATCTTTGAGTTTACGGGACTCGTAAGCTATCACACGACCCTCCTGCATTAAAACTGCTCCTAAACCTTCCAAAGATGCATCAGTACAAACCACAAAATCTCTGGCAGGATCCGGCACTGCTAGAATAGGTGCACTGGTTAACCGCTCCTTAAGACTCTGAAAGGCTGCTTGACACTGATCTGACCAAATGAACTTCTTTCCTTTTCTCTGAAGTGAAGTTATAGGGTGAGCTATCTTTGAAAATCCTTCCACAAATCGCCGATAATAGCCTGCTAAACCCATGAAACTACGAACCTCTGAAACATTGGTAGGAGCAGGCCAATCCATGATCGCTTGAATCTTTGAAGGATCCACTGCAATACCCTTATCCGAAATAACATGTCCCAAATATTTTACTTCAGTTTGAAAGAAATCACATTTAGCCAAATTTGCATACAACTGATTTTCTCTTAAACACTGCAAAACCTGCCGCAAATGCTCTTCATGCTCCTCCATAGACCTTGAATAAATCAATATATCATCTAAGAAGACAAGAACAAATCTATCCAGATAGGTACGGAACACACCATTCATCAGGCTCATGAATACTGATGGCGCATTAGTCAATCCAAAAGGTACAACCGTGAACTCATAATGCCCATAGCGAGTGCGAAATGCTGTCTTGTGAATGTCAGCCTCAAAAATGCGCAACTGATGATATCCCGATTTTAGGTCTATCTTCGAAAATACCTTAGCTCCCTTGATCTGATCAAAAAGGTCATCAATTCGCGGCAATGGGTACCTGTTCTTCACAGTCACCTTATTAAGCTGCCGATAGTCGATGCACAAACGCAAAGATCCATCCTTCTTCTTCACAAAAATCACAGGTGCTCCCCATGGAGAGACACTCGGACGAATGAATCCCTTCGCTAATAACTCTTCTAGCTGCAAGCGAAGCTCCTTAAGTTCCTGAGTAGTCATTCGATATGGAGCTCGTGAAATAGGTTCTGCTCCAGGAACAAGGTCTATCTTGAAATCAATATCCCGCTTCGGTGGCATACCTGGAATTTCGCTAGGAAAGACATCCTCATACTCCTTGAGAATAGGATAATCATCAAGGGATGCCTTCCTATTTTCCCCAAAATCTGAGTCATTAACTGTTACAGCAAACAACTTGCATCCTTGACGCAGACATCTCTTCAATTGCATAGCAGAAATCATGCGCAAGGAGATGGGTCTCTGAATCCCAACCACTTCTACTTCTTTGCCCGAATCATCAACACACCTTACTAATTTGCGGCGACAGTCTATCACCGCTTGATGAGCATCCAACCAATCCATTCCCAGCACTATATCATAGGATCCTAATGGTATAATGCGAAGATCCGCTGTGGAAGATAAAGGTCCTATCCTCAATTCGCAACCATGCACAAGAGAATCTACTGATACTCTAGATCCCGAGGCCAATTCTACCTGCCACTTGACATCTTGCTTTGCTGCCACTAATTTGCAACGTTCCACTATAGAAGGGGAAATAAAAGAATCTGAAGCACCAGAGTCAAAAAGAACAGAAATGGTAATACCTCGCAAGACACCTGTAGTCTCCACAACGGTACCTTGGTGCTCCGCTTGGCGATTATCCACCGCCGCAAACACTCTATGTGATCTGCCTGCATCACCAACAGTGGGCTCTGAAGCTGCGGGTCTCTGACCAAATCCTGAAGTATTCTTATGCGGGCACTGTCTAGCAATGTGGCCCTGCTGACCGCAAGAAAAACATCCTGTTCCCCTGCCAAAACCTCCACCGCCTACAGGAGCATTTGACTGCTGAAAACTACCTCTGCTTGCTGCAGATTGTGTGCTTTGCGTTGGTTGACTAGCACGATCACGTTTAACTCTCTGCCAACTTCGATCCTTTTTGGAATGAAATCTGTTGCTTTGCTGATACTGAGAGTTTCTTGATTTCGTCTGAGAAAACTGTTGTTGTTGCTGTCCACTCTTAGAAGGTACCTGATGACTCCTCGAGTTACCTGCTGCATGAGACTGACCACCTCGGAAACCTGAACCTGCTCGAGATGAGCTACCAATCTGTACACCTGTATGACCTCCTAGGGCCATGGTCAAGTTCTCTTCCACCAATCTAGCCTTCTCCACTGCTACCTCCATGGTTTTCGGCTCGAACACACGAACTCCTCCGCTGATGCGTGCATTCAGACCTCTGATAAAATGCTGAACTAACATGGCCTCGTCGTTTCCAATCCCTGCATATTGCTTGAGTTCATAAAACCTGCGCTCATACTGTTCCACTGTCATGGCCATCTGTCTCAACCCATGGAATTCATCCGCTCGTCGTTGCCTCCAGTGATCAGATAAAAATCGAGCTCTGAACCTATCCAGAAATAGTTCCCATGAAACTGTCGCAATATCTAGATGCAACTTTTGTTCCTCAAGACGCCACCAAGTAGAGGCGAATCCTCTTAGATGCATGATGGCGCATCTTGCCTTAGTGTTGCTGCCATATGGATGCATAGCAAAGCATCTCTCCAAATCGATGAGCCATGTTTCTGCTTCCAAACCGCTACCGGAGCCATCGAAAGTAGGAGGACGGGCTCTCATCAGATCTCTCATGTGGCCCGCAAGAATGGCTTCTTGTTCAGCTGTGACCTCTCTCCTTCTAGGAGATCTTTCTCTTTCTCTTTCTTCCGGTTGCACCACCTCCTGCCTCGGACCAAGACGAGCAAGCACCTCTTCAAGGAGCTGGCGTAGTTGAGCACCCTCGGGCTGAACCTGATTCTCCTGATTCTCGCTTCCACCTTCTTGTGTACTTCCATGAGGGGAGCTAGGAGGAGGGCTGATTTCAACACCTCTCCCACGACCCCTACCTCGACCACGTCCTCGGCCTCGTACCCTAGGCATCTTCCTGGACAACACATCCAAGAACAAACTTCAGGTTGTTAGGCAAGGACTAAAAATGAATATGTCCTTCAGAGTTTAAGCAACTAGCACAGCTTAATGGGCTAATTATAAAACCAGAGTACCCAGTGTTAGTAACTTGGCTCTGATACCAGATGTAACGCCCGCCTTGAACGCCTTAAAGAATACACATGTGTGCAATATAGAACAGAAATTTTTTTTTTTAAAACTGATAAAGTAAGTTACACAACTAATCACAACATATTCTCTAAGGGACCAAGGCTGCATCACTTAACCAATCAACTAACATAAAATTAACATACATCAGTAATTGATCCAAATTCTTTTTCAATAAATATCTCATTCACATTCATTGCAAACATCAGATAACGGAATTCAGCATGATAAGATACGTCACTGCAATGCTTTTATATAAGTACATCAAAACATCATTACAATGCCACTTTGAGTTTACTCTTAAAGTCACATACATAAAGCATATTCTGTTACATAAATCTGGTACAAGGTTGTACACTTACATCATCATCATTGAAACAAGTACAACTGAAACAAATCCTTTTCTGCATAAGATCCTGACAAGAGAACCAATGGATAAAGTAGCTCTTCCACCCGACCATGTGGAACCCTAAGGTCCACCCCCCGAGCTAGGAGTTAACATGAGGTCCCAAACACTGACAGTCAGGTAGACGAAAGACAAACAAGAACAAAGGACGACCAATGCCCCATACAACACATGGCTATAACAATACAACACCACATAACTTCACTTTCACTTCATTTCCAGAGGCGACACAAAACAAACGAGGAGAGACCGAACAAGGGATGCTAGGTTGTAGTAGGGAGAGTGTCATCGCATGGTCCTAACATGGGTTATCCTGACAGCCTCTCACTAGGCGCCGGCCCCCATCTATGGTTATCCTGACAGCCTCTCACTAGGCGCCGGCCCCATAGGGTGACACATGCGGAATCGACCTTCCTTTCATGAGGACAAGGAAGTCAATTATGCCGACCAGGCCTTCTCTACCCATCCTTAGTCTAAACAAGCACTACAGGCCATGGGAGAGGAATCCATTAATCTTATTAGAGTGAGATCTACCCTTAACCCCCTAGTTAATTTTTAGGTTATCACTTGATTAATCTACTTCCAACGGGTTATCCTGACTGCCACTTTGGGCGCCGGCCCCACGTTGAAAGCCACTCTCCTTCCTAACACCTAGTCAACCTTAAAACATCATGCAAGACTTATAACCATACACGCAAATGAACACTGCAAAGCATAGACCCTTTTGCATCAAAATAAAATCATAACATCAATTGTGATCCAATACTTTTAACATTTCATAACTTTATTCTTTTATAGATTTCAGGTCTCTCCTTACGACAAAACAGTACAATAAGGTCACAAGAGGATTAATATCTCATCCCGAGATTATTACTTTACAAGACACAACATTCAACCGTGACAGTACCTCATTATACAACACACTTTGTTTGATACATATGAATGCTATTACATCACAATCATAAAACAGCAATACACCAGTTGCCAATACTTAACAACCACAACTCAGCCTCTGGAACACAAGTTTGAACAACCTCAAAACGACTCATTACAACACTCAAACAAATTCAATTCAAAATTCAAGAGATGAAATACTACAATTCATTCTCAGTTTTAAAGCAAACAACTTCTGAAATAAAATTAACATTATATCTTAACACTTGCAATTACATTTCTAACAAATCCTTATTTTGTTTCAAGAGATCAGTAAATTGATTAACTGAATCATTACAGTAATTGATGTAGGAACCACTTAATTTTTAGATACAATCATATATACTATCCTTCAATCTTATCTAACTAGTTTATTCTATTAAGGATAATAACGCTAAGAGAGATGTCTCATGGCTGAACGGCAATCACACGAGGCGAAATTCAAACACGAAATCCAAAAGAATTCTTTTATGATGATTTGAAGTTATCTCTGATACCGATCTTATAGTGATTTACTTTTTCAAGAGAGTGATCGTATTTGCGCCCTATGCGAACAGCTTGGGATACTCACTACTGAGGTGTAAAACTGCTATTGACTGTTAAATCACTGACGTGAATAATATGCATCTGGTCTGATGACTTCCGGCTATGTTCTCTGAACTTGCAAATTTTACTGTGTTTACGGTATCCACGTAAAACGGAAAGAACTGGAGAGTGTTTATGATGTGATAAAGGAGACCACGGTTTTGCCCTCACAGCAATCTCTTTTCAACTCAGTAAGCGAACTGCATTCGTTAGTATACTAGAATGGCTTTCTGCCTGTAAGAAGAGCTATGTTGATAATTTTTCTATCACACTGCTGCTGCCGAATCTGTTATCAGATTTCTGAGATATTCAGAGGTGAGGATTAGCCAAAACGAGACAGTAGCTACAGGAAACCGACAGCTGCTCAAATTACACTTGGAACTATTACTACATTATACCAACAATTGGCTAATGACCATCTTGCCTTCACTGGCTATCTTGAGGTCACTCCAAACTTTTCAGACGTGCACCAGCTAAAACAACGGCAGCCTACAGATTAAACCTGACTAAGTTTAGACTTTCACCTCTAACAACTGCAGTAAGCATAAACTCTTAAGACATTATTACTGCTATATAAACTATGAGTGCGGACAGAGATTGCTGTATGACGAATACCCTAATCACTTCGATGTTGCATGCTACAGCCTCCATTATCTTCCAGGGTTAACGGTGTTTGCTCAGCGTGTTTGAAAGCCAGTGACAACGCGCTATCCCAATCTATAAGATGGCTGGTGTACAACGAATCATCGTCGCAAAACTGACAATGACTGACGGTGGCCATAAAATGGTCACGCTGAAAAGACTTCTGTGACTGCAACAATATGCAGCGTCTCCCTCTAAACCTTATCAGACGCTATAAGGCATGACGAATGGGGTGCCAGCCAGATCGCTACACTAGGGTTAAACAGCAACGAACAGCCTGCCAAAACAAGCATTCGACCTCTCTAGAACGAATCTGCATTTTACACGCTTGGGAATATACGCAAATCTAAGCATTTCTGTAGGTTTCGATTTGCTCCAGGTGATAAGATCGATCTGGCTATTAGAACGCTTTGTCCCTGAGAGACTCCGCTTACACTTTCATGGAGATCCACGACCAGATAACCCTGAGGCGTGTGCAGAAAGGTATCAAACAAAAAGAACTCCAGCTAAGGAATGCGCTAGACAATGGAGGAAAAGAACCCGTGGGTTTAACCCCAAGGACAACACCACCTGGCCGCTCAGCTAAAAGAACAGGAGAAAGATCTTTTGATCCTCTCGTTAACCAGAATTTGCTAGTAACCAATCTAAAATGGGGATGACGTAGTAAGGAGAACCATATCTGAGCCAAGGACAACATTCATCCCTACTATCAAGCATTTACCGTCACCACCTAGACGCTGCAATCTATTTACAAAAAACATATATAGCAAAGACAAATGGTATAGCTCCCCTTACCACGCAATAAGATTCTAGAGACGCCCTTGTTTGCTTAAATCAGAGACTACAGAGATACTGGAATTGAATTCCCTTCTTCTATTGCAAATCTACCAATTAAAGTTTCCTGTCAACCCTCGCAAAACCATCCATCCTACGGAAATGAAATTGCAGATGTGGGGGCAAGCACGCAGCCTAAGCAGATCGTTGGGTACAAGAGACATACAGCGGTTTTCCTTGACAGTTTCCAGCCACCACAGGGAGAAAACACTAATAACCTTGATCAGATTTTACAGTGGCGACTAGCTGAAACCAACAGCGGTTCACGGCAACTCTATCGAGGTGTCCTACAAACCCTACCAAGATCTCGCCGGTCTGAGAATGTATGCGGAAAAATTCGGCAACCATTGAAAGGAAAGAAAACATTTGACTTCCAGAATCCTTGGGCAGTACCTATGTATTTAAACCCTAAGAAAGGTTGCTGTTCACACACAGAAAGGACAGATTGCCGAACAATGCGGAATCAAACAAACTAAAAACACATTTTGCAGATTGAAAGGAAGTTCAGAGATAAGGCAATCAACGGAACCTGATTTCGCAACCACCGTGACGAACCCGCTCCAATTGTTGCAGTTCCCAGCTGCTTCTTCCTTACCCCTGTGTTGATCTCCTTGTTGCACCGACAACTCTTTTATAACTCAGTCCCTTTCTCTTCTCCTAGGGTTTCCCGCAAGATTCCGAGAAGCTTCTTTTTTTAAGAAAATGTATTTTTTTTTTTTAAATTTAATTTAATGATTCCCAATTATTAAGTACTTTATTTTATTATTATTATTTTCTTTATAACCGACCCCAAAATATTATTATTAATAGAGTAGTACTATTTCAACTATCCATATTTTTGTACTATCCTATAATTTATTTTATTATTCTAGTTGTGAAACACAATTTACAAGCATGGCTATAATTATTTATTTATTTAAATATTTATTATAAATAATATTATATCGAATAATACAACTTCTTAGAACTTATTTATCAACAACACCTCTATTAAAATAATAATTTATTTATAACTTAAATCGACAACTAACGACAATATGTCTATTTAACAACACTAGACTCTTCCGTAGAATATTTCTAATTAAAGCACAATATTACCGCACATACTTAAACACCTTTGAACTTGGTTTGACTCCAAAATACAACATTACCTGACAGTGAGACATGGGCGAATGACAACCAATAACCACAAGGGTGAACTGACGACGAAGGAACACTGACTAGGGACCTCATATTAACTCCAACCAACTAATCCATTGGCGAAGGCACGCTCAGACCTGTAATCAGGTGGAGTCGATGCCAAGTACCTGCATCCTGCAGCAACGCACAGTTAACCGTAACAAGATATACATATACATCACATGCAGTCCTATCGTGAATGGAAATCGCAGTGAGGTAGGGTACTCGTGAACGAGTAATACAACACTGTTCCATTCACGTTTTAAAATAATAATCACTACATTGAACAAGATATCAGATTACTAATCTACGACATCAAATGATTAGCTAACTTCCGATCCCATATAATGAATAACATCAAAGCATCTAAAACATCAGTTCGTTTATCAAATTGAAAAGCATAATGACATAATCCAACATCAATATCTGTTATCATAACAATTAAGTTCATACTGAAATAGGCAAAATAACTAGAAATCCATCATCAACGATCTAAAAATACTGTCAAAATGTCCAATACTACTAAGCAACCATCAGTCCAAAAGACGATAAGCTGAGGGGTACTACACTCCTCCTTATTGCAGTCTAGTACTCCCTAGTTGTATTTTTTCCTTTAATTTTGTGAGTGCCTCTGGAAGTTCAATTAAGTGTGTAAGTGTTGATTTGAGGTACTTGTGTTGTTCTTATTGATCTGTGTTCTATTGGAGTCATGTGTAGTCCTTGCATCTGTTAGAATATTGTCTTCTTGACTGTTGTCTTTGTGGGACCTCATTGTTATCTCCTAGCACTGGGGGTGGACCTCAGGGTTCCACATGGTCGGGTGGTTATACTTTATTCCATTGGTTTATCTGGTGCCATGGTTCATGGATGTATCTCTCGTAGCGGATTCTAGTTTGTACCTATATTTGAAGATAGTTATTTGTACTATTTACATCTAGATTTATGTATCATTGGAATTTATTATATAATTTGATGTATTTAGAAAAAGATCTTTTGTAACAATGAAACTATGTAATTTCTGTTGTAAGATATGTTATTTTGTACTTGTAATCTTAATGCAAACTTCGTGATGTATTTGGATGTCGTAATAAAAGATGCTAGTTTGATTTAGTTGGTTTATTGGATTAAAATATGTACTTTGTTGATTGTTGTTACATTGCAATAATGCAGCTATGCAATCCCTAGAGATGATAGTTTAACTTGTTGATATTAGACCATGTTATGTTTTGTTATTACCACTTCTAAAGGAAAAAAAAATGCCTTTTTATTGCTTTAGTTGAACTTATCTCTAGGGTTGCATGGCGGGGAATTACAAATTATTACTTAAAAAAATATTTTTTAAAAAAATATTGATATGCAAAGATATTTTATTAAAGGTTTATATGTCAATAATCTTGCAGATTTGATGGAAAATGTTACAAATAAAGATTGGGTCATTATGGTTTTTTATGCTGAGTCCTGGGAAAGAATGAAGAGATAGGGAGAGTACTACGAAATGAGAATGGAAATTATTATCAAGCACCCCTTGCTTAATCTGAAAAGGGTCCTAATATTAAGGATTAATATGACATTTGTTGTCATATTACAGTTAGCCTTGAGATTCAGCCTCTTAAGCTATTTCCTATTATAGTTGTGTTTTGCTCAATTCAAATCCATTGTGTTGATAGACAAGGGTTTCTAAAGGTCTCTGTGTTGTGTAGAATGGGGGTGAACTTATTAAAGTCAAACTTGCTTCTTGCGCTAGCCTCAAAAAGAACCCTTAGGTCTGGAGCATTTTTGAGGAAGGTGGGCTCAAGAATTATGTTAGAGATCTGTGTGGCCATGATGAATTTATCTCCTTGCAATTTGTAAATTCATGGAGAAATAAAGAGGTGAATGTAAATGGGGTCACTTTTACAATCACAGAGGAGCTTATTGAAGAAGCTACTGGATTGTCTCTTAATGGGAGAAAAGTGCAAAGGCTGGGTAACAGAGACTACAAGGACTTTATGGAAAGCTTCTTAGAGGAGAATGAGAGATTAACTAGACACTAGAATGGTTATCAAAGGACGAAGCTCCTAGTTCCATGGGGAATGGTCACATATTATTTGATGAAGTATGTGATATTAGAAGGTTGATATAAGATGATTCATGGATACCATTTTCCTCTCCCAGACCACCTAAGACACGGGAATTTCATCAAATTTCCTTTTTTCATACTTTATTCACTTCAATGAAGTATAATGAAAGGTGCAAACCCCTTCCAAACTAGGGGCTAATGCTTGTATTGTATGAGTTCAATGTGATGCTTAATCCTCCTATTCCTAGAGAAAAGCGTGGTGAAAAGAAATCTAGAATGCTAAAAGGAAAAGGAAAATTAAACCATAGCTATGTGGGTAATGTTGATATCAATACTAAGGGAAGAGATCCTAAAAAAAAAGGGCCACATACTTACAAGGGTATTTAGACATCTTTGCACCTGCCACCTCTTATAAACATTCTAGTTCCAAACAAGCCCTAAATGAAAAAGAGTCCTTGGAAAACATTCTTCTATCTTTGAGGGATAACTGTGGAAAGATACCCAAGGGTTCTGGGAAGAAAACAAAAATCTTGAACATTAGGTCTAATGCTGCTAAGTTTAATCTCTCTGCTAAATTTATTAACAAAGATGCAAATCCCAAGATGCATAGTATTGGCCCAAAAAGGAGATCTACCAGACTTGAAAAGGTGCAACAAAAAACTAGTAATAAGAGAAAAATTAACGAGACCAAAGAGGCCTCTATTGAGGAAATAGACTCTAACTCTGAGGAAGATCCAGATGTTGAAATAGATAGGGATGACCAAGTAGTAGTAGATGAGGACTAGGAGAATTACTGTGAGGGTTTAGAAGAAACTAATTGGGAGGAAAATGAGGTTGACAAATAGAGAGAAATAAAGGGTAATCACAAGGGAAGACAAAGCTGTTGAACATGAACATCCTAAGTAGAATGAGGATTTGGAAGGAAATGTTGTTGATGAAACTTATGGTGAAGACTTTCAAATTGACATAGTAATCTTTGAAGCACAGAGAAACAATCCTTAAAAAAACTAAAAATCTCCATGCTAACTATGGCTTAGAGAATCTAGTTGAAAGGTTGGACAAGATAGAAGTTGTCTTTAACAAAAGGGTAAATTACATAACTTGTCAAGAAAGCTGGAGCAATATCTATGAGATATACAACATGTTCCAATTCAAGGTTGACAAATTGGAAAAAGGCATGAAGGATCTCATAAAGTTTACTAATAGTATATTGAACAACCTTGTGGAAGAAGTGAAAACTATAAAGACTTGGCTGAAGAAAAGAAAACATTTGTATGAGAAGGATCAGGTAAAAGATAAGAGGCATAAGATTGACAAGGACCAAACTTTCTGAGAGGAGGTGCTCAAGAGAATGAAGAATTATTGGAATAACTCAAAATTCTAGCTTTTTGTCTTGTTTATGTATACAAATCCATGCTATTCTTTGTTGTTTTATGACTGTTTTACTCTATTGAACAATTTCCCAGCCCTTAAGGTTATTATTAGGACTCCCTATCTGTATGATACTATTTCATGTACTTTTTGGTTTTTATTTTTGTTTATGCATCCCTTTCCCTAGTGGAGTTATTATCAAGGATGATGCTAGAAACTTTATGAGGGTACTATGGACATACTAATGAGACTGTAAGAATGCTTTGTTGATGGCTCCCTGGCCCTATTGGGTTATTATCAGGGAGGGTCTGTACTACGATGTTTAATCTTTTGTTCTACTTTTTGTGTGGGTCTGGGACCCTCTTCCTAGGTTAACATAATAAAAAACAAAGCTTGTTATAAAATGTAATACTAGTCTAGGTCTTCACATTTTGTTTCACTATAATATTTTTATCATAATTCATTTATTAATCGTTTAGAAAAAGTCTATGTGCCATTACTTATTATGACTTCAATAAAAACTTCACATTCATCTAAATCATAAAAATAATAGAATATATCATGTCTTGTGCCCTATTATACTTATTGTAACACACAGTCAAGAGATTCCACATAAACTCACATTAGCAAGATATCTTAGTTATTATAAAAGCATGAAGAACTAAACAAAGTTGTGCCTTTCCCTAATAATATAGGGGCTAGAAATTAATCTCTAGAGGCCATCTTAACACTGCTCCAACCAATATCCTATAATTCATCCTATTCCTTAGTTTCATATTTGTGATTTTCACATAGCTTCACTAAACTAGGACAATGAAACATTATTACATCTTATATACTGTAACACCCTGCCATGAACACCTTAGAGAACAACACATCTATGCTATGCAATACAGAATATATATATATATATATATATATATATATATATATATATATATATATATATATATATATATATATATATATATATATATATATATATATATATATATATATATATATATATATATATATATATATATATATATATATATATTTATATATTTAGAATGAACAAGATAACAAAGTAATGTTTAACAATCCAATACACATCATTTAACTATCAATTTGTCCTCTAAGATTCCATGGTTGCATTACTTGACAAATTAATTAACATAATTTAACATACATTATGAATTGACTATCACACAAGGATAGCACATGAGTATGCATAATCATCTTCCTCAAACTGGTACAAGATCTGATATCTAATGCACAAGATACATCCTCCTCGCCCACGAACACTTGCAAGGGAAAAATCAATGGAAATAAAAGATCTTCCACTTGACCATGTGGAACCCCAAGGTCTACCCCCGAGCTACGAGTTAACATAAGGTCCCCACTACAACATATAGTCAGGTAGATAGTAGACTATAAGAAAAAAGACAACACATGACTCCAACAACATAGGTCAATATCACAAACAACTCAACAACACTTCTAGGGGCAATCACATAACGAATGGGGAGAGCACAACTAGGGAATGCTAGGCTATAGTAGGGAGGAGTGTCATCACATGACTTGTCATGGGTTATCCTGGTAAGCCTTCCTAGGCCCCGGCCCCCATCTTGGGTTGTCTTGGTAGCCTCTCCTGACTCCCAGCCCCCATACAATGCTCATACGGAATCAACATACCTTTCATGAGGACAGGGTAGTTGATCTTGCCATTCCAGGCCTTCTCATCTCATCTCAAGCCTAAATGAGCACTTAAGCCATGAGTGAGGCATCCACTTATCTTTGTTTAGTGTGATTAACTACCCAACCCCCTAATTCATTTTTTAGGTTATCACTGAGTTAAGAAATTCCCACATGGGTTGTCCTAGATGCCACTTTGGGCTCCAGCCCCCATTGAGAGCCACTCCCCTACCTACAACTAGAAGACCCTACTCAAGAAGCATTGCAAACATCATCATGGCAACGGGGATACATGAATCATGCAAGGTATTAACCATCTTGCATCACAATTATCCTCATATCAATATGTATATATAACAATGCAAGGCATTATCCATCTTGCATATCAACTTAATCACAAGGACAACTAACAAAACATTGTCCATGGCTTCCAAATAAAGCATCTCATAAGACAAAATTCTTCCTTACGGATACCAATGTCTCCCCATCGTCTAATCCAATACAGTATCATACTCAAAACAAATAAATGAATCACAACACGCATAAGGACCTTTTACACATCATGATGTATTCATAGTATTTACATCCTTTCACAATACCATAAACCAATTCCTTACACATAATGAATAATAGCATACCTTCATTAACTCAAGACACTTATCCACAAGTTACATGAAGTCAAAAACACAAACAACCTTGGCCTTTGGAAATAAACCCTTGACAACTTACACTTAGACCATTTCATATACAATCCTCTTACATTATACAATTTTTACTTACAATACACTAATCAACTCATTGATTAAAACTCTCCCCTTCCTATATCTAATTTCCCATTTATATAACCTCCTCAATCTTACATAAATATATAGTTAAATTCATATCTATGTAATTGAATTCATCAACATTAAATATTTAATTATATTAAATTTTGTTTAATTATATTTAGTTTAATCATATTATAAAATGCTATGTATATGTCAACTATTTTTCTTACTTTAATTCATCTTCACATATAGATAGTATAAATGATCTTATCAGATACCATCTCTACTCATATTTTACCGTAAACATTATTATAGAATTCTAAATGATTTAGACATTTAACTATTTAACTGCTATGGTTTAGATAATAACAAATATTAATAATATTAATATTAACAATAATAATAACAACAATAATAATAATACTAAATATTAAAAAACATAGATCATTTGGTTAACAAATATTTAATCCAAAAAGAAATAAATATGATAATCCTTGACTATCATTTTAATTTCTTTTTATATAACAGTTAACTATTCAATAATGCCTTTAAAACACTATGATCTACTAAAGTATAAGTAATTCATATAAAAAACTAAAATACATATCATCATAATCCTATATAAATTTAGACATTTTTATTAATTCAATATAATAATTTTAAGTAAGACATAATGATAGTGCATTGTGGAGTTGTAACTTAATGTACATATTTAGTTGGTTGAGGATGAATGATAATTGCAGAACAATACACTATTATTCATAGCTACTTTAAATCATTGGGTAATTAATATTACTACACGAATTTGGTATCAAATGTAATAACTTTTTGTAGTAGTGCTGGAAATTTATTAATTTCCAGTAGTAGTGCTGGTAATTTACTAATTTACTATAGTAGTGTTGGTAATTTATTAATTTTCCTGTAGTAGTACTGGAAATTTTAATAACATGTAATGCCCCTCATCTCGTCGTCCATCAGATTGGTGTTTGCTTAGACTTTATGATAGTGTCTTAGATCGTAGATGATGGATCTCTTGTTATCTTGTTACTTCATTATGAACCTGATTGTTATGATAACAGTTGTTGATCATTTTATGCTTTGGAATTTGATAAATAAACTAGATGTTATAGATGTTTGATGTTAATTGCGATATTGGATTGTAAGAGGATTGAATGTTTTATGTTGTTGATTAATATCAGATACCTTGTTCAACATAGTTAATCGTTTATTCATAAACATGAATGGAACAGTGTTGTATTACTCGCTCTCGAGTACCCTACACCACTGCGATTTCCGTTCACTACAAGACTGCATGTGGATAGATATATTTTGTTATGCTTAACCGTGCATTGTTGCAGGAATGCAGGTACTAGGCATTGACTCCACCTGATTACAGTTCTGAGCGTTCCTTCGCCAATGGATTAGTTGATTGGATTTAATGTGAGGTCCCTAGTCAGTGTTGTCTAGTCATCAGTTTACCCTTGTGGTTATTGGTTGTCTTTCGATCGTGTCTTGCGGTCAAGTAATATTGCACCTTGGAGTCTAACTAGGTTAGAAAGTGTCTAAGTGTGTAAGGTGTCGTTGTGCTTTTATTAGAATCATATTACGGAAAGTATAATTGCTGCTTATTGTTGTAAATAAATTATTATTTTATTAGAAGTATAGTTGTTAAATAAAGATTGTAAGAGGTTTTGTATTATTTAATATAATATTATTTACAATAAATATTTAAATAAATAAAATAGTTGTAAGTTATGTTGTAATTAGTGATTTACAACTAAATTAATAAAATAAATTAATATATAGTTGTACTATTATAGATAGTTGTAATATTATAGCTTTATTAAATAAAATATGCTTGGTCGGCTATAAAATAATTAAATGTTGTCGGAATTGTGTGTTAATATTTTAAAAAGAATAACCTCTTGGGATTATTTAATTAAATAAAAGTATTTCTCGAGGAAGGAGATGCACGGGATCACGTGCCGAGTCCCTTGGAAGAAGGAAGGGGCTGTGTTATAAAAGAAAAGCTTGTTGAGGCAAAGAGGACAGCATTGCAGGTAGAAGAAGAGAGTAGAAGGCTGGAAAAGAAGCGTGGAACTTCAGCAATTGAAACAGACTCGGCGATTCGATAATCAAGGCCAGGTTCCACTGAATGCCTAATTTCTGAACCTGAACCTGTGTGGTTGATTGCTTCTTTTATTGCTACAAAATTATTTTGGTTAAATGGTTTTCTGCTTGAACCTTCTGTCACTTCTGCAAATGTTTATTTTTTGTGGGCGGATTTAGATGCAGATCATTGGGTCTGTAATAAATGGAATGTTCCTTAGAATTCTTCCACCATCCTCCAAACCTATTTACTGATTAGTGTTTCTATCTACGATTTAGACGACTTGATATCCAAGGAGTAGATAAGATCATTGCATTCTCGTTGACATTTATACTGTAATCAACAGCTTTGTAATTGTTTCCTAGGTTACATTCAAAGGAGATCACCTTTGTGATGTTTCCATCCGTAGATGCTATGATAAGTTTCTGTATTTCACCATCTCTCTCAATCATTAGATACATACATCTTACTACAGTTTTTCCTCCTCCACGTTGTATCCTCCTAACAACTTCTATGCATTCGATTAGAAATGCCAAAACATTGCCATGATGAGTGGAATGCTCATTGAACTCTCTTACATGGCATGGACGGTGTATTTCTGCCGATTCTGTAAGTAATCTTAGATCGATCGCGGGAAGTCGCAGGTAACACTGGACCCTGGATGCTATATATTCTCTCAGGCCCGTATAGACATCTTTTTTGAAGCTTTGTTTTATAATATTTTTCTCTCCTTGTCAGAATTATGCGAGAAATAAGTTTTGGTCTATAGAGAAAGAAATCTTGAGTGTTACGGATATCAATATTGGTTAGAGGGGCGCAGCCAACTTGTGTATGCAAATTCTGGTAATTCCTTGTAGTTTGGTCACTTAAACCTGCGATCATGCTATTGTAATGATAGTGTTTTTCTCCTGAGCACACTTCTGGAGAGGTCCCATAATACCAATCCCCACACACAAAAAGTTGAAGATTTCCCTGTAAAGATCCTTGGCCATGCTGGTTTCTCATGGAATGCAATGATTACAGTGTTGTATAGAATGGATTCATTGAAAAGATCTGCATATAGCCATTTCATTGAAAAGCTTTTAGAAAGCTGTTAAGGCATACAAATGGCCTTTTTAAAAAAAACCTGATCCCATTTTCCTTCATCAGCGTGCAATCTATCTCCGTATAATGCAACATAAACGGTCAACCCTGTGATTGAGCTTTCTGATTATCAAGCATTACCAAATGGTGATATTGAAAGTCCTTTGGATCTTCTCAAAGGTGAAAGACAAAAAGTGGGACCAATTTCAGATCTTGATCGTATTTTTGAACATTTGTATAAGTATTACTACGAACATGGACTTCGACGCATTGTGATTCGATGGATTGGCAATAATGTGAGCTTGGGATTCACCATTGTCCTTTCGGGAATATTCTTGTTATGTGTGGACTGGCATGGTCTTATTACTCTCAAATGTGGAGGACCTGGAGGTGATGCAGTTGAATGTGACCTTGCAAAGGGGGCATTCCGCAAGCATCCTTTAAAGCCATTCACTTTGTACACTGCAGTGGTTGTTGGATATTTAGGGTTATTTTCTGGATTTTCTGCTTTCTCATATTATTTGTACAGCTGATGAATTGCATTATGTAAATGTGCCCAATTCTGATTGGACCCTAGCCCTCTGGCGCTACAATCCTCCACACCAGGCTCCTCCCAGAAACCATCCGCTTCTTCGTCTCTCTGGCGTCGGAATGAATGCCATTGGGTACGACATTTCTCCTGAGACTTCATTTGCTCGCCATATATCTAGACAAGGATTTGACACATGGGTTTTGGAACTGAGGGGTGCTGGCCTGAGTAAAAGAGAAGGGGAAGCTACAGCAAATGAAACTTGCATTAAAAATGGTACCACTATTGAGTTGACGGATAGTCTGACTGAAGATGTTAAATTTACTGCTACACTTATGTGATACAAACTAGTACATCATACAATGGCCAAAATGATCGACACACTTGTTCCCAACCTTACATAATGCAGGGGTGTCTTCTGAGTAGCATAGAGTGGTGGATAAAGGAAAGATATGCTCTTTTCTATCTCCATTCTCCTCAGCTAGATAAACACACCTTTGTATACTTTTATTTTCTGGAGATGGTTATAGTCAATCTATTTCCAACACAGTAATATATAACACTGAAAAACTTGGCATAATAGTTAAGAATCTTAAGATAGACACCGCAGGTTCAACTGAGTAGAAAAATGTAACATAAATCAGTAGAAACATTAAGCAAACTTAACCAGGCTGTCAATCTGATCAATATCATCTTATATGACTTTATTGTTCAGTGAATCACATAACACACAAGAAAAAGTAAAGATGTCGAGATTAAAGTTCCTGAGAATACTCACTAAACAATCTGATGAAAATGAAATGCTTGGTTTCACTTCCTAATTGTAGACTTGACACATTCTTTCATGTTCTAGAGAAAATGAGAACATGGATTACCTTTGACAAGTTGGCTGATGGGACCGAAAAATTGTTTTTGATTTTTTTTTTTTTAAAGGGTTTAGTTCTTCTGGATTTTGAATCGCCTTTGGGGTCATGTTTAGCAGGGTTTCGTAGTTATTGTTTATTCTTCTCAATTAATGAATACTTCAGCCATCCAGGGTTTTGGCTGAAAAGTATCTATCAAAATTGGTTTGATGTGGTCAGGAGTTCATTTCTCATGGATTTAAAAGTAACTGTTGCATCCTGTTTGACAGGTTTTCTGATTTATTAATTTTTAGTCCCACTGTGTTTTTGGTTGAAGAGTTATGTAGTATATTACCTGCACAAATTGCTTTCATGTGGTTAGGAATTGAACTTTTATGACGAGTATTGGGTCAACCTTTAGATTTCTATTTGACAGGGTTTTTAAATTGTTTATATTTATTTTCCTGAATTTGTAAGCTCTTCAGCATCTTACGGTTTTTGGTGTAAGAATTATTTACACATTATGCATAAAACTGGTTTAATGTTGTAGAAGTCAGTGCTTAGGGATTTGAATTATACGGGTAGTCACATTTTGGAGGTAGAAACAGAGTTTTCTTATTTACTTTCCATGCATTAAGATTTATCGTTTCAATTCTAGTCTGCAGAAACCCGTCATTGTTAATCTAGGTTAGTCATGCTTTCTTGTATGCATTTCAGTTAATTGGCTCGGATTAACCCTAAGGAATGTTTATTTTCCTTACAATGTGTTTGAATGCATGTATAGTGTTCAATGACCTTGGTATATTAATAGTAGTACTATTAATATCAATGTTATTATTAGTATTATTACAATAATAATAATAATAATTATTGTTATTATTACAATAATAATAATAATAATTATTGTTACTATTATTAATATTATTATTATTATTATTTCAAAAGTATGGTTGATTGCTTATAAGCCAAATAAATTGGGAATTTAGAATAATGTTGTCATTATGTATTTGATTAAAAGAAAATCGCTGTGATTATATATTATGGTTAATGAAATTCAATTTAGTTTGACATCGGTTTTAATATGGTTTCTTCATTTTGTAAAGATAATGGATTAAGGATTAGGTATATGATTATTGTATTGGAAATTTGATTTAAAGGTATTAGATAATTAGTTAGTGTGAATTGGAATGTATATGAAATGGGCATGATGCAGAGGCATCCACACTATAACCTTCGCATATAGCATGGATGTCTGCAGACCAACCTCATCATCATCATCTTCGCCATCATCATCATATTTCCTAAAACCAACAGCATCATCATATTGCGGACACTCGCAATTGTCCTCCTGCCGACTACTATTCACCTCTTCCGCTAGTCGCCTATCATCATCATGATATTCAGCGGGCGCAAACATCCTCCGGTTGCACTGTTCATCGGGCTCCAAACACTATCGTCATCATCATGATCTCCGACACTACCTTCGTCAGCAGGATATCCAACATCCGGTTGCTCCAAATATCCTGATGACGATCACCTTCAGCAGCTTACCTTCGATGCTCCGCTACCTGATGATACAAGCAATAGCATCATGATCTACTTTATCCGGTTCTCTTCGAAACCTCCTGATGATGCTAATACAACCTTCTGCCACAGACTTCCGCCGATACCTTAGCACTTAACGACGGCAGGATAAACTCGCATAAGGGGATATCTCAATATCCTGATGACGATGACGTCATATCCTGATGACGATGACATCACCCAATATCCTGATGACCTTTTCAACACTTAGCCAAAAAAAACCCGAACTTTCACTCCCGCATCTACTCGCGATACGCGGATGTTTGGCACTCCCGATATGATGATCCTGATGCCGATATGCTCCACCTCGGCTCCTCCAGATGATGATCACCCCGACGAACTCACACTTCATGCACTCGAAAGCGTCATGCTCTCCTTCACTTATCCGGATGACGATATCCGAACTGTCTGCAGGATATTCACCAAGATATCCTGATGATGCCGTCTTCACGAACTTTTAGCCTTAGCGGATTTTCACTGTTCAGATCCGCCGAACCTCCTGGGATGACTCGATCCTCTTCTAGGGTGATCTTCCACACTTTGTCTTATCAACTTGACCTAGCACATACCCATGCTAGGGTCTTCAACATCTTTCAGTCGCGATCCTGCACACCTGCATGCAAACAAACAAACTACCTTCTAACCTACTGTACATTACCATTCCACCGATCAGATGAGTCAACCGGTGGAATGGATCAGTGAATCCATGAAGCCACCCAAACCAGCAAATCAATCAAGCAATGGAATGCAACCAGAGAAAGAACACAAACAGGATCTCTTTATTGATTTCAAACGATGCAATACAATATACTGCTTCTTACACAGCACAACTGAACTCCTCTGCTTAATGCAACACTATACTGCCGATCAATGATCTACAATCAACCGATCCTCATGCTTATAAAGATTTCCCTACGAGTACTACTGACCCGACTCCAAGCGGCTGGGAACTCTCCAGGCGGCTGGGAGATCCAACCGATCATACATCATGACAGCTGTTATAACCAACTAACTAAAAATAGCAAAAGCCTGGTCAGCATGATCTTATCATGATCAGCATGACCTTATTACATGCATTTGGTCTAACAGACCTTCTTGGAAACACAAACAAGACCTAAACTACTAACTGCCTTATCAAGACCAGCTGTCAGGTAGGTGCTCCTGCACCAGGGCAAAGTATAAGTTGTCAAGGGTTCATTTCCAGAGGCCAAGGTTGTTGTGTTTTGACTTCATGTAATGTGTTGATAAGTGCCCTGAGTTATTGAAGTCATGTCGCCTTTTGTCATGTATAAGGAATTTGGTTATGGTGTAGTGGAAGAATGTAAATATTCTGAATGCATCGTGATGTGTAGAAAAGCTCTTCATGAATGTTGTGATTTATTTATTGATTTGTTTGGGATGTTGTGTTGGATTAGACAATGGGGAGACGTCGGTATTCATGAAAAAAGTATTTTTCTTATGAGTTACTTCATTGGAAGCTATGGAAAATTAAGAGTATGTCCTTGTAATTGAGATGATATGTAAGAAGGTGAATGCCTTGCATCATTACATATATATGTTCATATCAGAATAATGGTTATGCAAGATGGTTAATGCCTTGCATGGTTTATGTATCATCGTCGCCATGATGATGTTTGCTATGTTTGTTGAGTAGGGTCTTCTAGATGCAGGTAGGGGAGTGGCTTTCAATGTGGGGCCGGCGCCTAAAGTGGCAGTCAGGATAACCCGTTAGAAGTAGATTAATCAAGTGATAACCTAAATAATGAATTAGGGGATTGGGTAGTTAAGCACACTAAACAAGATAAGTGGATGCCTCACTCATGGCTCAAGTGCTTGTTTAGGCTTGAGATGAGATGAGAAGGCCTAGAATGGCAAGATCAACTACCTTGTCCTCATGAAAGGTATGTTGATTTCCGCATGAGCGTTGTATGGGGGCCAGGAGTTAGGAGAGGCTACCAGGACAACCCAAGATGGGGGCCGGGGCCTAGGACAACCCATGACAAGCCATGTGATGACACTTCTCCCTACTGCAGCCTAGCATTCCCTAGTTGTACTCTCCCCATTCGTTATGTGTTGCCTCTGGAAGATAAGTTAAGTTGTGTTGTGATGTTTATGTTATTGCCATGTGTTGTATTGGCGTTTGGTCGTCCTTTGTTCTTGTTTGTCTCTTGTCTGCCTGACTGTTATTGTTTGGGACCTTATGTTAACTCCTAGCTCGGGGGGTGGACCTTAGGGTTCCACATGGTCGGGTGGAAGAGCTATTTTATCCATTGGTTATTCTTGTCGAAGCTCATGTACAAAAGAGATTTATTCCAGTTTTCAGACAATTGTACTTGTACCAGTTGATGAAGATGTATGTGTATAATCTTGTACCAGATTTGTGTAACAGAACATTCATTGTGTATGTAATTCTGATGTAGTCTGAAAATGGCAATGTAATGATGTCATGATGTACTTATGTGTAATAAAAGCATTTCAGTTATGTTTTGATCATGTAGATTGTATTATCTGACGGTATGTAATGAATATGAATCAGTTATTCAATTATGCATTGGATTTAGATCAGTTACTGATGAATGTTAAATTATGTTAGTTGGTTTGTAAAGTAATGCATCCTTGTATCCTTAGAGAATATGTCGTAGTTGGTTATGTTAACATTATTTGTTATCCTAAAACATTTAAAAAAAAATATTCCTGTTTCATGTAGCATAAATGTGTATTTCTTTGAGGTGTACAAGGCGGGCGTTACATTAATAACTGATAAATCTAATTTATCATTTTATACCAGCTACTCATTTGAAAGTAAAAAAAAATCCCATTGAAATATATGTTTCACTTTTTTTTTTTTTTTGAACGCTTAATACAAGGCCAATATAATTAAAATTGACTAAATTTCAGATTTTAATGTCCGTAAGTACAGGGAATAAAATTTCTTAAGGCATTAATGTGCTTTAATCTATTCTAATATAAATCACATAAATGGAATGCAATCCTTTCTTAAATCATTAATGTGCTTTAACCGAGCTTGAAATTAAGCGCATAAATGGAATGCTATCCTAATTATAGCCATAAGGCTTTGATATTTCCTAAAATTAAATGCATAAGAGGAACGCTATTCTCATTACGTCCTTCCTAAAATAAAATGCATAAATGGAATGCAATAGCCATTACAATCATCGCATGCAAATCAAGGGGATTGCAAATAAAAATTATTTAGACACTGACAGATCTCAATCTTCTAATAACTTAAACCCATTATTTATATGGGCTGTCCCAAAATCAAGTCTTAGACTCCAAATTAGCATTGTTTTCTACCAAAATTCTGGCAATTCTGAGCAATGGCATTCGGCTAAGGAAGTGAAGCTTGGAAAACGAGCACAAACAAAACAACTATGAGAGAGAGGATTGTAAGGAAGGCAGCTGATAAATTCTCAAGATATAGATATGTTAAAAACTTATCTTGAAATAAGACGCAAAAATGGAATACAATCCTCATTTAAGGATACTCACAAAATGAACTCGATGTAAAGGCTTTTTTTTAATACTTTCAAATAATGTAATTGGCAGGTTTACAACCACATTGCAATCTTTGCTGGCATCTTATCCAACCTACGTCACAATGGAAGATTTGGTGCAGCGAATGAATTTGAAAGTAAATCATGAGAATGATTTAACAAACAATTAACTACTGGAATTCACTTGACCCAACTATTTGATATTTGAATCTATTAAGGAAATCACAGTAACTAGAAACCTATTTCGAGGATCTACTAATCACAAGAGTCGTGCTCTCAGTTAGACACATAAATGGATTAATTCCATGGCTTCGGAATAATGATTATGCATAAGAGGCACACAGAAAATGATGTAGGCTGATATAATGATCTGAAAATGCTCTTTGACAAATACTCTTAAAATTCTCATTAGCAACTTTAGCAGAAAGCAAGCATCATACTGCAGTTTTAAAGAATGGAATAAGGTCTTTAAACACTTTCAAGCAAAAGCAGTTGGCAACAACAACAATTTTGCAAACTTATCACCTAGATCCAGTTGGAGTGCGCGGCCATAGGGAACTAATGGCTAAGAGTTGTGCACACTATGATCATATTTTTAAAGAAACTAATTGCATTACACCTACAATGAACATAAGATGTGTAGGTTGACTTGAGGACACCCTAACTTTGACATTGAGATAGTTGCTAATCTATGCTGGATGAATAGATGGGATTCTCTTGGTGACTACAGCTCACATCTGAATATTGGCTTAGATGCTCTTCTCTCAAAGTCTATACAGAAATGACAGGAGTGGTGAGGTTTAAATGGCCAGGAGATTGATGAAAGAAAGAGGAAATTAAAACGATCCCTGGTATAGTTGGATTTACGGGAATGAGATTGCATATGCTAGTCATAGAGGAGATAGACCGCATAAATAGACATAGGAAATCTATGCATTGTCGTAGGGAAACAATAATCACAAGATAAATATGAAATGGATTAGTCATACATCAAACTCTCAACAACATTCAACGGAAAGAATGAATCATCTATTTTCATCACAGGGAAATTCAAGGATCAGAGAAAGAGTTTAAAAGAATTAGTGGAACATGGATTCCCGCACTTGTCTGGTAGAAGAATGTAATTTGCTCCTCAAATCCAACCAGCCACCTCTTCTCTGCCCCGAAACTTGCAATTTCCTCCTTCGCCAATTCTACTAAATCTTTTTATTTCTTCTCAAAACCTCCAAAATGAAAATAAATCCCAAATTTTCTAGCTTCCCCAATTAATCCTCCTCCACCTTTCCAAACCCTTCCCACCTTTTTAGGTGATGTGCACATGATCCAAAGGGACAACCAAATATCCTTTTATAAAATTCATTAAAATATTATTTTTATTATTTTAATGTAACCTTAAATTTATTATCAATTTTTTTAAATTATTTATACACATTTATTTATGTATTTTTTTTAATTTCCAATTAATTTTATCAATTCAAAACCAATTAAATTATTTATAAACAACTAGCAGTATTTTATTTTATTTATTCGTTTATTAAATTTATTTTCTTTCATGTTAATTTTATTAGTTATATTTTCCCATATAACCTTAATTTACATTAAAACAATCATATTTATTTATTTTCATGTTAATCTAACCTTTTATAAAACAATTAAATTGTTTATAATTTATTAATCAACACATAATTTCCCCTAAAAGTATTTATTTAACTCTAGCTTGAAATTAACCTTGTTTAATGAAACACTAACCATAGTTTAAACCCAACATTTCTTATTGAATAAACCCAACCTACAAGATGATACCTAACTGCTTTACATGATCCACAAGCACGACCACGATAATGGAGACAGACTATCATACCCAAACTGACGACAACGACTGGATGCAAAACTAAAGACTCATCCTCTTCAAGGATGATGGATGACTAGGGAACCTTATGCTAACTCTGATCAACAATTCCATTGGCTAGGGCATGCTCAGACCTACTAGTTTAGGTGGAGTTGATGCCCAGTACCTGTATCCTACAGCAAACTACATAGTCAACCATGAAAATATATATCATCATACTGTCATACAGTGAACGGAAGTCACAGTGTGGTAGGGTACTCAAACATGAGTAATGCGACACTGTTCAATTCACATAAACACATCAATAAACAACTACATTACATATAATCTTCTAGTGCTTTTCAACAAGATAAAATAATCAATTAGATAACGATCTAATACCTCCATTACCAGAAATGCATCATAATCATGATCAAATAACACATAGAACTCAAAATAACATTAATCCATTACATCAAATATGTCCATCAAACTGTGAAACATAAAATATCAGTAATCCACTATCATCATTCATCATCATAGCAATAGGTCCATAAACAACTTAGCATAATAATAGAGAATCAATGTCATGATGTCTAATCCTACTAGGAATACTATCAGTCTGATAGAAGCAATGTGAGGGGCACTACATCTTCCCCCCTAGAATGAGGCTTACTCCTGGAAGCCTACAACAAGTATGGGTATAACTCTCGCATACATAATACATCCTCCCAAGTAGCTGAAACATCATCGTTAGGATCTCATTAGACCCCTACCTATGAGGGTTAGCCCCCGATTCTATAGAATGCGCACGAGCTCTAAAGAAAGCTGCCCATCCTCTACCTACGGTCTCCAAGACTGTCCCCTGATGCTCTGTCTGGTGGTGATCAACCGCTACGAACACTCTATGAGACCTCCCTGTATCACCCATTGTTGGTTCTAAAGCTGTCAGCCTCTGACTAAATCCTGCAGTGTTTTTCTGTCGACACTGCTTGGCAATATGGCCCTACTGGTTGCAAGAGAAACATCCTGTTCCCCTACCAAAACCTCCACTACCTATAGGTGCATTAGACTGCTGAAAACTTCCCCTACTAACTGCAAGCTATGAGCTATGCACTGGTTGCTTGGGATGATAATTCTTGGCTCATAACCAATTACAGTTTTTCTCTAACTGAGGACCACCACCTTGTTGAGGTTGGGAATTATTTGGTTTCATTGGAGAATACTGTTGTTGCAGCTATCCACTCTTAGTAGGTGCATGATGGCCTCTAGAAGAGCTTGCTACCTGAAATTGACTACCTCGAGAACCAAAGCTTGCCGAGGGTGTACTACCAATCCGTACACCTATATGACCCCCTAGGGCCATGGTCAAATTCTCCTCCACTAGTCGAGCCTTCTCAATTGCCACCTCCATGGTCTTCGGCTCGAAGACACAGACTCCTCCACTAATATGAGCATTCAAACCTCTAATGAAATGTTGAACTAACATGGCCTCATCATTCCCTATACCTGCATACTACTTGAGCTCATAAAACCTACATTCATACTGTTCCACTGTCATAGTCATTTGTCTCAACCCATGAAACTCGTTAGCTCGTCGCTGCCTCTAGTGATCTGACAGGAATCAAGCTCTAAACCTTTCTTGAAATAGTTCCCAAGATACTGTGCCAATATCCAAATGTAACTATTGTTCCTCTAATCGCCACCATGTAGAGGCAAAACCTCTGAGGTGCATAATGGCACACCTCACCTTGGTGTTGCTACCATACGGATGCATGGAAAAACACCTAACCAGATCTATCAGCCATGTCTCTGCTTCCAAACCACCACCAGAACCATCAAAAGTGGGAGGATGTGCTCTCATAAGGTCGCTCATGTGACCTTCTAGGATAGCTTCTTGTTCCATTGTCATCTCTCTCTCCTTCTAGGTGACCTTTCTCTTTCCCTCACCTCCGGCTAATCAACCTCCTTCCTAGGACCTAGATGAGCTAGGACTTCCTCAAGCAATTGACGCAACTGAGCTCCATCAGGCTGACCCTAATTCTCTACATTCTCACTCCCTCCTTCTTGAGCACTCTCATGAGGGGAACTAGGAGGAGGACTATCGTCACCACCTCTTCCACATTTCCTTCCTCGACCTCGACCTCTAGGCATCTTCCTACACTATACCACCAAAGGATAAATCTAAAGTTGCTAGGCGAGGATGTCAAAAGAGAAAACATACTTTATAGAATAATGGACTTATTCACACCCAGAGTACCCAGTGTTTAAACCCTACTCTGATATATACATTATACTTCAATATTCAACAAGCAAAAAATTATTAATCTTGTTTCGACAAGATTATTTAATTGGGAGCATGCAACTCCATCTCATTGTCTTTTATATTGATAAGCAAAAAAACAAGGGTGTTGATCCCTAGTATAGAATAGCCAAGAGGGTGCACAAAAAAGGATCAAAGGGAAGAAATAGAGCATAAACCTTACATAAATAGTAGACAGACAACAGATAAAAAAGACATCAAACCACAAAAATAGTAGAGAGCATAAAGCACCCAAGAGACTTAGTTAAAGAGCTTCTCCCAGTCTTCCGTGAGGAAGGTATGTACATATCTTCATATTCTTTCATTTTGTCCTTTTTGATTCCATGTTTTTTCATCTCCAAGTCTTGTAAAATAGCCAAAGTAATGGCTAAATAGTACATTAAACCTTGGTTGTGAAGTGAACAAGAATCTTGAAGTTCTTTTCTAGTTCCGTTAGCTTGGCTTTCATGCCTGCAAAATCCACAACATCCTGGGAACTAATATCTTCTTCTTTGTTGACTTTTACATGCTCTTCATCATCAAGCATCTTTGAGTCTAAGCCAGGAAGGTTCGTCTTAGAGAATAAGCTAGACCCATCATCTCCACTAGGACCTTCCTCTTCAAAAGCATTGGATACCTCCATTTTATCAACATCCTCTTGAATGCCTTCAACCTCATCTTTTAGATCAAAGTCACTAGAAACAACCATCTCCTTGAGAGAAGAAGTGGGTTTACTAGAATTCACCAGACCTTCTAGTAGTAGGTTTTTTATTTAGCTTCCCATGATGAGTAACAATATCCTCATTCTTAGTATCATCACTACGTATATCATCCTCAACAAACTTATTTGTCTCCTACCCCTTCCCCATTTTATCGCCCTCCTTCTTGAGCAACTTGCCAACATTAACATATTATCAATCAATGTTACAAGCATGAATGTTCCTAGAATTCACTTGTATGTTAGAAATCAATAATATAGTATAAACATCACATATTCCATGGGTTAAATTCATGTTGCATCATAACGTAAAAATTAGTATCGTGCTAATCTAAATCTAAACCAATTAGAAATTATATCACCAAATATCTCCTTGATGCTTCTGAGTCCTCCATGCACACAACCAAACTAGAGGAAGTGGAGCAATTGTTCCATCCATGCACCCTCATAGTAGGTTCCTATCTTGTAGTGATATAGTGGATGTGAGTAAACAATAATCATAGATACCTTAACCTCTTGATGAACTAGGTTGGTCAACAATCACTTAACATTTGGCTCCTCATCTCATACTTGTGAAACCTATAAACAAATTCTAGAAGAGACCATTTGAATAATCATAGGAATGAAGAAGGAAAGATGAGAAGAGGGAACCCCCTTTTCTCTTTATCCCCTCGACTTTATATAGAGTTTACTCTCTAATTTTAGCATATGTCTTGCATCTCATTGTGGTTTTATAACTTTGGTGAATTTAATACCTAGTCATCATATAAGGCTCCTTGAATTGTCCATTCTTGATTTCTTTCATGCCATAATCATTCTTTGGATTTCTCATAAAATGTGCCATAAAACATTATCACTCTAAGTGATTCTTTATCTATAGGGATAATTCCTTGTGTTGTTTGTGGCACTCTACCACTCTCATGATCCATTCATATTTTAGATGACCGTCTATCCATTTTCTATGTTTTCTCCCAAACTTAATTATTTGGGAAAATTAATCACGATTTCCTTCGTTTGTTAATCTATAATTCCTTGCATCCTGTAGATGCAACCGATTATGGGGCATATCCTAGGGCATCGAGATCAACCCACATAATTTTCTAGGTTTGCGCATAATTTAAGGTAAACAGGCATACCAAGATTATCATTTTCCTAGATTATAACAAATTGATTCTACTAGATATCAACATTCTTACCTTCTCGTTGGATTATGAGCTAAGTTAACCTTTCCCTTAAAATTAATTTCTTGAAATAACATTTATTTTTAAATTATGTAACACCAACTATCATTAATTTAATCTAGGTTGATTTATATGGTATGTAATTTATTTAATTAACCTAAGTCATATTTAAGGAAAAAAAAACTTTTTTTCACTTTATTTAATTAGCCTATTAAGTTTAGCTCTAGCAATTTTAATGTAAGTTAAATATCACATTAAAATCTTTTGTAGTTGAATTAGTAAATGAGTAACTTTTGAGTTAATTTTTGAAAGAAAATGTGTTCTTTATTTTTTTGGGTTTTTCTCTTTTATTGATTTGTCTAGGCTTAGTTTTTGTTTAGGATTTTGAGAAAATCCAAGACTATGTGATGTAGAAAAAAGGTAAAGTTTTTCACAATTGAATTGTGTAAAGATATATGTAGAGGATTTAGAACGTCACTTATAAACACCCCACCAACTTTTATGTATGCTTCCCAACCCTCAATACCTACCCATATCACATTAATTAAATTATTGTACATCCCTTTGATACTCAAGTGACATATTGGGTCACATTTTGGCTATTTAAATAATCTCAATATGCATACATGTGATAAGATATTGATTTAGAGATGAATTCCTAGGGTGTTGGGTTGTGTTGTCATCATTGGACATGCCATGTATGCCTAGATTTATTTTTAGGCACTTATGGGGTCAAGTCTACACTTGTGAATTTGGTCTAGGGTGACAGATAGGAGATCTTGGGAGCAAGACTGATTTTGGGTGATGAATGATAATGGTATTGAGATATGGTGATGTCATGAGTCAAATTTATGTAAGAATATGCCACTTGTAGACTAGTAATTACATTTATGACACTCTAATAAAAGTGGGTCCAATACATAAGGGAAAAGGGGTATAGGTATGTAATTTGCACCATAATAATAATATTGTTTACTAAAAAAACTTAATTGGTATAAAGGGGTCGAAGATCTATACATATTTCAAATTATAAAAATGAATAAAAGAAAGTAAAAGAAAAAGCTATATAAAATAATAATCCAAATCAAGATGCCCTTAGGGTCTAGATTGATTGATAAGTTGTTGGAAAACATGTATATTGGTTTTGTGTTCAAACCCTGACCACACCACAAGTGAGGGGAAGGCCACTTGCTAAGGAGTAATGAGATTTTGCCCATAACAATAAGAAGTATTAAAAAGAGATCTTGATTCTCCTCATAAGTACTATTAAGAAGATCCTTATTCTCCTGGTAAGTAGTATTAAATGTTAGAGTGGTAGTGATACTGAGAGGAGGGGTGAATCAGTATCCCGACACAAATTCGCACTTAGAGATATGATTTGCAAACTGAAACAAATTACTGTGACAAACTTGTATTTAAACAATTAAACCAACTGCATTTAGATGTTCTGAATCACAAGAACTATGCCAATAGAATAAGATACAAGAATGAAAGCTGAAACATCTGACAACAGATCAAGAAGCATACCACAAAAATAGAGACACAGAGATTTGTCCTGAGTGGAAAGCCCCTAGCATAAAACCACTTGAAAAAATGCCTCACTGGCTTAAGAATCTCACTAATTACTGTGCCTTACTGGCTTACAATATCACTGAATACGTTGCCTCACTGGCATATGAAAGTTTACACAGTTTTAACAAAACATTTTCGTACAGAGGAAAACTCTGTTTCTATCAAGCATATACTGCCAACAATGTGAGTGCAGTCTATACACCTTTTTCCTTGCACAAACATTATTCGCATTATACCTTTATAACTTTACAGAAAACTACAACTATTGACACTTTCGAACTAAACAACTAATCGACAGTTTTGCAACTGTCATCAATAGAATATACAATAGTGTTGCCTTTTGTCATCAAAAAACAAAAACTGTTTCAAGAGAATGTGCCGTAAATCATTAATGTAAGAGTCAACCTTATGTGTCATGAAACATTATTCCAAGTATCAATTTTCGGTTATTCACCAGAAACCCCTTAGGGTTACAAGTATCAACTTTCAACCGAATCCAAAAATAGTTCTAACTGAACAAGTTATTATTGTCCTCATAAAGCCTTGAGGATCATGTTAACAACAAATAAGTTGCTCTGCCATGAACAGAAAGAACCCCTGCTGTGTATACAACAAATGACTGCATATGGGTTAAACCCTAACCCGTAGGAAAGACAAAAGAAAATAAGTGCCAGGCCCAACTATCAATAACCTAGGTGAAACCCTAGGGTTTCAAAATACATAACGGCCAACAAAGATTCATAAAATACTCCATCTTACCGACGAACACAACACAGTTGGTAGTGTATAGAAATTGCCATAAATCTGTAAGAAACTATTTTACAGAATACCCATATCACCGATGAACTCAGTTGGTAGTGCACAGAGAAGAAACCTGTCTTATAGAATGCAAGTATTGACATAAATGATATTCAAACAATGGATGTGTGAAAATAAACCTTGACAAAGCAATTTACTCATTTCTTTAACTCTGTAGATAAAGAGAAAGAAGCATTCAAGTGTATACTTACAATCTATTGACGGCCACAATAGAAAGATTCAGAATCTTTTACTTTTCACGTTTACCTTGCAGGCTTATTAAGTCAATGCTCCAAAAGAAAGAAAGTTACCAGACAACGGTGCACATCACGTCCATTCATCAATTTGCTTCCATGATACTGCCTAGAAAAACAAGTCAAACACCATATTGCAGTGAACACAACTGGAAAACCAAGAAATCATGATAGTGAACGTAGGAAAGGTCAAACCCGGTACAGAATAGAGCAATGATCAAATGAAGTGCTTAAACTCAGAAAGACAAACCCTTGTTTATGCCTTTGACTGGCTGTGCCTGTTTGCCCTAAAGAGGGCTGGAAAAAATAAGAGATCAATGACCATTTAACCTAGTCAACAGCCTAGCAACCGGTGACCAAAAAATGCCTTAGAAATGACGCACAACATTCACCTTTTGCTGCATATGATAATTAAGCCAAACTTTATCCTTTTTAAACCATGCAAATCTTACAAAGTCCATAGGTCAAAAGGCGGACTAGTCAACTGCCAAGTCATTCACAGTCATGTTCTGTCATTGACATCACTGCCAATCACAAGAGCGCCAACGGGGTTTAACATTAAAAAGAAGAATTAAGACAAATGTTAGTTTACACTCTTGTACCTAATAAATTATTATTAGTGTTAAAGAACAATGAAGCCATTTATATCTTGAAAATGAGGTTGAAAAATAAAAAGAAGAAGAATTGAAATATATGTTTTTTTTTTTCTTAAATGCACCTGGTAAAATTTTTAACATGATCGGTGACGATGGTGCGACACGTCCTCCGGCTCCATGCGAATGCTTTTACTCGGAGAAATGAACCGGTGAGGCCACAACACGAGGGACCTCATCCCCTAGCAAGAACACTTCAAACCCGCGAGCTTGTTGGCCCAGGAAAGGCGTAAAGCCTGTGAGCTCGTTGGCCCAACGGGGGTTTGAACTCTGGTGGCCGCCACTACAACCGAGCGACATAACCACTGAACTACGCCCTTATCAGCAATTGAGATATATGTTAATGTACACTCTTATACCTAATAAATTGTGATTAGTGTTAAAGAACAATGAACCCATTTATATCTTAAAAATGAGGTTGAAAGTTAAATTTAAAGATAAAAGTTAAGTTAGAGTATTGTTAAGACAACTTTTTGAAATCGTGAAGTCTATAATGAATCATCTTGATAAATAAAATTACATACAACTAATCTCCTTAATATATAAGATATTGTAAATAACATTAATTTTTACAAATTTTATAATATAGTAAACAACTAAATATTAACTAAATATTAAGAGGATATTTTTTAGTATGACATAAAGGGGAAGAAGTGCTCACAATCTTTCAACCTTTTATCTCATCGTATGGGTAATCCTTGTGGACCTTTTTTGATTGGATACCAAAGGGGGGGTGGCTTGGCTTGATTTTGTGGATGAGATCAAATCGACGAGATAGCCGTTGTGGGATGGGATGAGATCAAATCGACGAGATAGTCGTTATTTTGATTTCTGTATGTTACCGTTTAGAAAAGCACGATTTCACCTCTTTTACCGATCTGTTTGTCGCCATTGCAAACCGTGACATGAGTCTCTTGGGGTTGATCAACTGCAAGAACCACCACTCATTCGTACCTCTGGTTTCCCCTGAAAACCACCACTGTGAAGGTGCTGAAACATAACAAGACGGTGCAGGTAATTCTTCAGGGGACAAATATCTTCATGGGCGAAAGCAATCCAATCCATCTCCATAGGTATGAATTTTATATAGTGGGGTCAGGATGCAGAACAATACTGTCAATGGGTGGGCTGCTATTCGATTTGTAGCTGACAATTTCAGGTTGATTTGGGTCATTCTCCTCCGAACATCAGGGAGAGGGATTGTCCTGCTGTAGCGGCGATGGCTTTTCTATCAAGAATTCCAAGACCAAGATTTTCATGCTGTTGTATGGGGTAATTTCTTTATTATTATTCAATGGTTTGAAATTGAGTGGAAAGCTTATGACTGTCATATCAACATCCATAGGCAGCAGCATTTTCAGACTCTGTCTTCTGAACATTTTGACTTGCTCGTTTCTAATGAGGTGACTTTCTTGTTTTTTAGATATCTGCCTCTATCCAGCCGCTCGGTAAAGTGGGTAAAATTCTGGAAAAAACTGTAAATGCCAATGAAACTCTAATTGTAACAGCCCCTGCTTCAGTCTCGAGTAGAAACTGAGGATTCCAGCAAAAGGCTAACTGTAACAACCCCTACATCGTTCTCTGCCCAGCTGGCTCATCCCATGCTACACGCTCATCATCAAGGAATAGGTACTCTTCAGTAAGTGAATCCATTACTCTTCGGCAAATGGATCCATTAAGTGTTCTCCTCTATCTTCTTCTGTTCATCCTGGGAATAATTTATACCATCCTAAAAATTGTTTGTGAGACCTCCCTTTACAGATTAAATTCATTTAAACCTTAAGGTGTCAATCTGAATGATAACACTTTATATGTGTCACATTGTTTGATAACCTTTGGCAGCATGTGAATCAGATTTTAAAAATTAATTGTTTTCCTTCAATTTTTAGCTGAATATTAGCTCCTAGCAAATAACTAAATGGAGGACAGAGTCCTAGTCCCCTGCTTCTAACACTGCATATGATCTTGATACATTAAGGCTCCATGAACCGTACTTAAACCTTACATTTTGTTGGTGACAATATATACTTAGTGTTACTATGTGATAGCATTTTATTCTTGTGAGTGTTTCTTTGTTTTTATTTGTCCCTATTTAAGGAGTCTTAAATGAGTACTTATGCATTCTTACCTTGTGATAACTTATTATTCTTGTGAACATGTTTTGTCTCTGTTTTTCCCTTTTCCTTGACTGAGGATTGCTCCACATTTACCCATGCATTCTTTCTCTTGGCATGCTCCACTTGTTCTTGTGCATGCTTTATTGAATCTTGTACTTTCGCATGCTTCTACTTGTGCACGCCTTGTGGAATCTTCGACTATGCATGCTAATGTTGTCCTCCATTTGTACTTGTGCATGCTTTCTGTGCAAGGCTACATGTTGAGCCTCTAAGAGCATAGAGTGCATTTCCTCAGGCAATTTATTATCCCTTGTAATTCTCGTGAAAGGGGCATTCTTTTCTCTTAATTTTCCATAATGCTTTCTAGGAGACAATTAGATGATGACACAGATGCATTTAAACACCATGTAGTTTGTGATGCAGTCTTTTTGGCAATATAATGTTCAAACTCTAAAGCTAGAATGCAGACATGCCTGCATTGTTCAGCACAACTTAACAAAAGTTTGAAGGCTTCTTCAATTCCAAACTACAACTTGAAATCAATATTTAAGAGCTTTTATTTTCATACTGGTATTTATGCTGCAGTTTTCTAACCTTTGTTACTGTTTCCATATTCTTTGTTGACATGTAAATCTGCAAAATGACTAAACTGTTGTAATGAACCAAAGCAGAGGACCTAAGCGTGCAATATATATATATTATCTTCCCTAAATAAATGTTTACACAAGGAATCAAATGCAGCTGCCATGCTTTGGCCTTGCACATCACTCTTGCATCCATTCTTTCAGAAGCCTGCATTGAGTTGTAAGACCTTCCAAAGGTCCTCTCAAGCCAAGGAGAAGATAAAACTTCTCTCATCTGAAAAGACTAGAGCATCTCAGAAAGGTATAACTTAAACAACCATTCATCTTCAGCCTCCAGTTATTATTTCACTCTCAGCAATGAAGTAGAGGCCAAACATGTTAGAGAACAAATTCTTAAGCTTGATATGGCTGAATTCTCTTGTAAGAAAATAAAATATTCAGGTAGCTATAGCTATGGATAGCTGATAAAATGCACTAACTCATCTGGAAAATTGTCATGATTTATATGGTTGAGTCTTACAGTATTACTCCATTGTACTTTTTTTCAGTTGATGTTGTTCTGTTTTTCTGGGTTCGTTTCAGTTATGTGTCAACTTGTTGGAGATGCTTTTGTTCTTCCATTGTACTTTTGATAATGTTATCTTGGTCTGATTCACATTGAAATTAATT
This sequence comes from Cunninghamia lanceolata, assembly GCA_027924645.1. Classification (NCBI taxonomy): domain Eukaryota; kingdom Viridiplantae; phylum Streptophyta; class Pinopsida; order Cupressales; family Cupressaceae; genus Cunninghamia; species Cunninghamia lanceolata. The sequence continues at coordinate 714,749 of BSBN01001899.1, read as the reverse complement.
TCAAATAAATTCCTGAACTGGCAATGTGCTTCTGGTATCAACTGTGTAGTAATTTTTCCCTGCTTATGGATCCGGATATAGTAGTATGGCTTGAAAAGTTAGAACCTAAAAATACTAGGCAGTTGATCCCAGAAGAAAATTGCCATTTGATTCGCTGCCAACATAGCACTCTTAAAAAATATAAATTTATTAAGCCCAACATTCCTTTTGCCCTAGCCTCCTAACTTCAAAACATATGTAGCAACCAAGACCGAATTTGACCCATTCTCTGATTTGTATGCCAAGATTGAGGATTTGAAGTGCTTAACTAAAAAAATTTCTTGGATTTCATCGACTTATTATTTAAATAATGTCCTGGTTGGAAACACAGTATATAATTAACAGATTTGTAGGACTTCATTAACTTATTATTTGAACTGTGTTATGGTTTACCTTATAACACCCAATTTCTGTTTCTCAATCTTAAAAAAAAAGAACAAGTAGTAATCTCCTTGAGTAGTAAAAGGTTAAAAGGTGTAAAGGCTGAAGCCTCTCATTCAAGCCTATTAAAAATTTAAATCAGATATTTGGCCAAAAACTTCTTAATTTGTAACTAAGAGCGTAGTTTTATAAGAATATGGCACTTATTATTCTTATGCACTGAGGGATTGGGAACTCAATTTGGATTCATAATTGTTGATTCACAAGATTATGTGAATGTTAAGACTCTAGTTCATGATTGAAGTCTTAATGTCCTAGGTTAAGGTATCATGTTGCCAAGCTTGTAACATTACACCATCAACATTTGGTAACCACAATGCAATCTAGTAATTATGGTTGTGATATAATCAAGTTACAATCTAAATATGTTCATTTAGTGTGTTTTAGTTTGGAATCTACCTATTGTTTGTGTGAAGTGTGTGTTATAATTTGGCATTCACTCTAATTTGATATATTTATTGTTTGTGTGAAGCGTGGATTTCAGTTTTGGTATTAACTTATGTTTGATTTAGTTTGTATGTATTGTAATTATTAGTTTTGTGATATTAATCAAGTTGCAATCTAAATATGTTTGTTTAGTTGTTTTAATTTGGAATCTACTTATTGTTTATGTGAAATGTGTGTTTAAACTTTGGTTTTCACTTTAATTTGATATATATATTGTTTGTGTGAAGCATGGGTTTACACTTTGGCATTAACTTACATTTCATTCACTTTGTATGTTTAAAAATTCAATTCACTTTGTTTGCATTTATTATTTGAGTGAAGGGGGGGGAGGGGGGGGAGGGAGAGGGAAAGAGGGAGGGCAAGGGTGAGGGCAAGGGGAGGGGGAGGGAGAGAGAGAGGGCAATGGCAAGGGGAGGGGGAGGGAGAGAGAGGGAATGAGGGAAGGGGAGGGGGAAGGGGAGGGAGGGGAGGGGGAAGGAGAGGGAGAGGGAGAGATAGGGAGAGAGGGAAAGAGGGGGAGGGAGGGAGAGGGGGAGTGACGGAGAGAGAGGGAGTGAGGGGTAGAGGGAGGAAGGAAGAGGGAGAAGGAGAGGGAAGGAGGGAGAGGGAGGGAGGGTGCAAGGGAGAGGGAGGGAGAGGGAGGGAGGGAGGGAGAGAGGGAGAGGAAAGAGGAAGGGAGAGAGGGAAGGAGGGAGAGGGAGAGAGAGGGAGGGAGGGAGGGAGAGAGAGGGGGAGGGAGAAGGATGAAGAGGGGGAGGGGGAGGGAGAGGGGGTGAGGGAGGGAGGGAGATTGAGAGGGAGGGAGGGAGGCAGGGAGGGATGGAGGAAGGAGGAAGGGAGGGAGAGAGGGAAGGAAGTAGAGGGAAGGAGAGGGAGAGAGAGAGGGAGAGAAGGAGGGAGGTAAAGAGAGGGAGAGGGAGGAAGAAAGAGGGAGGGAGAGGGGGAGATGGAGATGGAGAATGAGAGGGAGAGGAAGGGACGGAGGGAGAGGGAGGGAGAGGGGGAGAGAGGTAGGGAGAGAGAGGTAGAGAGAGGGAGAGGGAGGGAAGGGAGATGGAGAGGGAGGGAGAGGGAGGGAGGGAGAGAGGGGAGGAAGCAGAGGGAGGGAGAGGGAGAGAGAAGGAGAGAGGGAGGGAGGGAGGGAGGGAGGGAGCGAAAGAGAGGGTGAGGGAGAGAGAGGGAAAGGGAGAGGGAGAGAGAAGAAAAAAGAGGGAGGGAGAGCGAGATTGAGAAGGAGAGGGAGAGGGGGAGATGGAGATGGAGAATGAGAGGGAGAAGAAGGGAGAGAGGGAGGGAGGGAGGGAGAGAGGGAGGGGGAGATGGAGGGGGGTAGGGATAGGCATAGGGAGAGAGGGAAGGAGGGAGAGGTAGAGAGTGGGAGATGGAGTGGGAGAGAGAGTGAGATGGAGCGAGTGGGAGGGGGGGAAGGGGGACGGGGAGGGGAGAGAGGGAGAGGGAACAAAAGGGAGATAGAGAAGGAGAGGGAGACAAAGAGGGAGGGAGAGGGAGATAGAGGAAGACAGAAAGGGAGGGAGAGAGAGGGAGGGAGAGATGGGGAGAGGGGAAGAGTAGGGAGAGGTAGAGAGATAGAGAGGGAGTGGGAGTGGGAGTGGGAGTGGGAGAGAGAGTGGGAGAGGGAATGGGAGAGGGAGTGAGTGGGAGGGGGAGAGGGAGTGAGGGGGAGGGGGAGGGGGAGGGGGAGAGAGGGAGAGGAGAGGGAGAGAGGGAGAAGGAAGGAGAGGGAAAGGGAGGGGGAAGGGAGAGAGAGAGGGAGGGAGAAAGTGGGAGAGGGGGAGAGGAAGAGAGGCAAATAGGGAGGGAAGAGGGAGGGAGGGAGGGAAAGAGAGGGAGAGGGAGAAGGATGAAGGAAGAGGGAGAGGGAGAGGGAGAGAGAGAGGGAGGGAGAGGGAGGGAGATTGGGATGGAGAGGGAGAGGGAGATGGAGATGGAGAGGAAGAGGGAGAGAGGGATGGAGGAAGGAGGTGGAGGGAGAGGGAGAAGAAGGGAGAGGGAGGGAGAGGGAGGGGGGAGGGAGGGAGAGGGAGGTAAAGAGAGGGTGAGGGAGAGAGAGGGAAAGGGAGAGGGAGAGGGAGGAAGGAAGAGGGAGGAATGAAGAGGGAGGAAGGAAGAGGGAGAGGGGGAAATGGAGATGTAGAATGAGAGGGAGAGGAAGGGGGGAGGGAGGGGGAGGGAGGTAGGGAGATAGAGGTAGAGAAAGGGAGAGGGAGGGAAGGGAGATGGAGAGGGAGGGAGGGAGAGAGGGGAGGAAGTAGAGGGAGGGAGAGGGAGAGAGAAGGAGGGAGGGAGGGAGGGAGGGAAAGAGAGGGTGAGGGAGAGAGAGGGAGAGGGAGAGGGAGAGAGAAGAAGGAAGAGGGAGGGAGAGGGAGCGAGAGCAAGATTGAGAAGGAGAGGGAGAGGGGGAGGTGGAGATAGAGATGGAGAATGAGAGGGAGAAGAAGGGAGGGAGTGAGAGGAGAGGGAGGTAGGGAGGGATAGGGAGAGTAAGGGAGAGGGAGGGAGAGGGAGGGAGAGGGAGGAAGGGAGAGGGAGAGGGGTAGGGGGGGAGGGAGGGAGATAGAGAGAGGGAGGGGGAGAAGGAGGGGGGCAGGGATAGGGAGAGTAAGGGAGAGTAAGGGAGAGGGAGGGAGAGGGAGGGAGAGGGAGGAAGGGAGAGGGAGAGGGGGAGGGGGGGAGGGAGGGAGATAGAGAGAGGGAGGGGGAGAAGGAGGGGGGCAGGGATAGGGATAGGGAGAGGGAGAGAGGAAAGGAGGGAGAGGTAGAGAGTGGGAGAGGGAGTGGGAGAGAGAGTGAGATGGATCAAGTGGGAGGGGGAGGGGGAAGGGGGATGGGGAGGGGAGAGAGGGATAGGGAACAAGAGGGAGATAGAGAAGGAGAGGGAGACAAAGAGGGAGCGAGAGGGAGACAGAGGAAGAGGGAAAGGGAGGGAGAGAGAGGGAGGGAGATATGGGGAGAGGGGGAGAGGAGGGAGAGGTAGAGAGAGGGAGAGGGAGTGGGAGTGGGAGTGGGAGAGAGAGTGGGAGAGGGAATGGGAGAGGGAGTGAGTGGGAGGGGGAGAGGGAGTGAGTGGGAGAGGAGAGGGAGAGAGGGAGAAGGAAGGAGAGGGAGACACAGAAGGAGAGGGAAAGGGAGGGGGGAGGGAGAGGGAGGGAGAAAGTGGGAGAGGGGGAGAGGAAGAGAGACAAATAGGGAGGGAGAGGGAGGGAGAAACGAAAGCATGTTTGAACTTTGCCATTTCGTATTTAGTGGTGCGTGTATGTATGTGTGCATCCAAGATAACTTTGGTATTCATTGTGTATGTTTGAGAGCTAACTTTAGCATTCATTTGGTGTGTGCATGTGTGTTTGAAAGTTAACTTTGGCATTCACTTTGTGTGAAGTGTGTTCCTATGTATTTGAACCAACTTTGGCATTTACTTTTTTGTGTATGAATGTACTTTGAAACTACAATTTTGTGTGGAATGTATGTACAAAAATACTTTGACATTCACTTTGTTTGGAGTGTATGTACAAAATACTTTCAAACTTTAATGATGTTCAATTTGTTTTTGTGTTCATGTTTGAGTGAACTTTGTATTTCACTATGTATGTCATTAAAAGTTAACTTTGACACTCACTTATGTGAAGTGTGTGCCTATGTGTTTGACCTAACTATGTTCACTTTATGCTTGTTTTTATGTTTCAATGAACTCCACTTAAGTGGATAAAGAAGTCACTTGCTCCATTAGAGGCTTCTTAAAGTCTCAAGATGCTAATTAAATACAATTTAAATTTATATTTAATATAATAGAGAAAACCAATAAAATAAATAAAGAGAATAAAATTTTAAAATTCAACAAAATTGAATTAAAACATATGCGCATAAATTGTAATACACTCTAAGAAGTGTGAAACACATTTTAAAAAGTGTGCAATTCATCACAACATCAAATACAAGGCATGAACTATGGAGATATAAGCAAATGTCCAAGGGTCATTGGATCCCATAAGACCACACGATAAGGTGAAACTAGATAATCATGATAAGGGTCCCATTACTTCCATGAGGTGGAATGATACAATAAAATTGTGATCCATCACTATGTATCCTCCAAATGCCTTATGTTGGTAAATATTTATTGCTTAATAATTAACAAGTTCTTTCACACTTAATGTACACTTTAAATCTTATCTTGGAACACATAGCCAAAGTACAATATTTATACCTACATATCCTCATGATCACGTATGTATGGAAATAAAGGCATGTGCAACATCACATAATAGGTTACACAATATCCATAATCATATCACAATGATCAAACTCATCATCTAAGCACTAAGTAATCTCAATCATGATATATCTCAATAAAGTAATCATAATTAGTCTAATGAACATTATATGAATGATTCTATAATGTTGCTCACACAAACATTTCATTTGGCATCATAATAGCTAAGCATGGCTCTCAATCAAATCATGAATATAATTCAAAAACATATGATCAATGTTACAAGTAGGGTTAGCAGATCATACATGATCACAATCGTTCCACATCATTAAATTATTGCTAACACACACATAGGCCAACCACCAAACAAGTAGGTCTTACAACATGCTACAACATAACAATCATAATTAAGAGAATAGTATGGTAGAGTGTAGAACTATTGGGCCTTACATATTCATTTTTTATGGAATCTATGTGTTTGAACTTTGGCACTCACTTTGTGTGGGGTGTGTGTGTGTGTTTTAAACTAACTTTGGAATTTACTTTATATGGACTATAAGTGTGTGTTTGTTTGATTGAACTTTGATATTCACTATGTGTGTGTGTGTGTGTGTGTGTGTGTGTGTGTGTGTGTGTGTGTGTGTTTTCAAACTAACTTTAGAATTCACTTTGAGTGAATTGTGTGTGTGTTCAAATAAACTTTAGCATTCACTTTTTGTGGAGTTTGTGTGTTTGATTGAAATTTGACATTCACTTTTTGTGGAGTGTGTGTGATTGAAATTTGGCATTCACTTTATATGGAGTGTAAGTATGTGTTTATTTGATTGAATTTTGAAATTCACGTTCTATGTGTGTGCACACATGTGTTTTCAAACTAACTTTAGCATTCACTTTGTGTGAAGTGTGTGCATGTGTGTTCAAATAAAATTTAGAATTCACTTTGAGTGGAGTGTGTGTTTGATTGAAATTTGGCATTCAGTTTGTGTGGAGTGTAAGTGTGTATGTGTGTTTGATTGAATGGTTTAAATTCACCTTATGTGGTGTGCGTGTGTGTGTGAAATTTGACGTTTAATTTGGGTGGAAGTATGTGTGTATGTGTTTAAAATTTGGTATTCACTTTGTGTGGAATATATGTGTGTGTTCAAACTAACTTTGGCAAATGTTCACTTTGTGTGGAGTGTATATGTGTATGCTCAAAATAACATTGGCATTCAATTTATATTGTGTGTGTGTTTGATATAACTTTGGCATTTAATTTGCATAGACAGAGAGTGTGTGTGTGTGTGTGTGTGTGTTTAATGAACTATGACAATCACTTTGTGTGGAGTGTACGTGTGTGTTTAAATTTTGGCACTTTGACTTTGTGTGTGTGCGTGTGTGCGTGCGCGTGCATGAGTGTGTGCATTTGCATCTATTTTTAACTAACTTTAACATTCACTTTCTATGGAATTTGTGTGTGTATTCAAACAAAATTGGAATTGGGTGGAGTATGTGTGTATGTTCAATCAAACTTTGGCATTCACTTTGTGTGGAGTGAGTGAGTGAGTAAGTGAACGAGCAAGAGAGCAAGAGAGCACACTCATGTGTGAACTTTGGAATTTACTTTGTATAGAGTGTATGGAATTTGGAACTACTTTGATTGGAATGTATGTGTGTGTTCAAACAAACTTTGGCCTTCAGTTTATGTGTGTGTATGTGTGTCCAAACTAACTTTGGCATTTGCTTTGTGTGGAGTGTATGTGTGTTTGTGAATGTGAACTTTGTTTGACATTGACTTTGTGTGATGTGTGGTGCAGGAGCACCTACCTGACAGCTGGCCTCCATGAGGTAGTTAGTTTGTTTTAAGTCTTGTTAATGTTTCCAAGAAGGTCTGATAAGACCAATGCATGTAATAAGGTCATGTTGACCATACTTTACTATTTTTAACTAGTTTGTTAAGACAGCTATTATGCTGTAGGTCCGGTTGGATCTCCCAGCCGCCTGGAGAGATTTCCCAGCCACTAGGAGTCGGGTCAGTAGTACTCGCAAGAGATCCTATTTATGCATGAGGATCGGTTGGTTTTAGATATAGATGTTGAGAAGCTAGGTTGGAGAGAGTGAGAAAGAGTACTGTATTGCATCTTTTGAAATCAATAAAGATCCTGTTTGTGTTTATTTTCTGTTTGATCTCCATTGTGAAATCGAGTTGCTATTTTGGTGGTTTCATGGATTCGCTGATCCATTCCACCGGTTGATTCGTCGAATCGGTGGAATGGCTATGTACAGTAGTTTAGGGTTTAGTCTGCATTTCGTGTTTGTTTGCATGCAGGTGTGCAGGATCGTCGTCGAAAGATGTTGAAGACCCTAGCATGGGTATGTGCTAGGTCGTGCTGATTGTTAGAGTCTGGAAGATCATCCTGAAAGTAGATCGGGTCATCTCAGGAGGTTCGGTGGATCAAAATTCGCTAAGGTTGGAAAATCCTTCGCAACGGCATCATCAGGATATTTCTGTGTATATCCTGCAGGTACTTCGGGCGTCATCCGAGTAAGTGGAGATGAGCATGATGCAGTCGATTGCATAAGATGAATGAGTTTTGGGGTGATCATCATCAGGTGTTGCCGAGGAGGAGCGTATCGGCATAAGGTAGAAGATCAGGTTGATAAAACCATCGCGGGCCGATAATGTTAAGTTTGGCCGACAGCAGGATATTGGAGGAGCTGCATATGACGTCATCGTCATCAGGATAATCGTCATCAGGATATCGGGGCAGCAGGATATTGAAGGAGCTGCATGTGACGTCATCGTCATCAGGATAATCGTCATCAGGATATCGGGGTGACGTAAGCATCGAAGGAAGGGTGCATGAGGTTGTCGTCATCAGGATATATGGGAGGAACAGGATGTTCTATATCCTGCTGATGAACATGATGTTGAACATCATGATGATGAAGTTAGAGGTTGGCGGTAAGATGAACAGTGATCGTCAGGAGGATGATCACGCTTGCCGAATATGATGATGCTGCCGATAGCCGGATATGATGATGCTACTGACAGGCGAAAGGTCAAAGGTTTGTCTGCAGGAGGATATCGGTCGGCAGAGAAAATATGATGATGCTGACAGTGTTAAGGAAAATATGATGATGATGATGGGTTTTAGACATACATGCTGTATGTCAAGGTTTTAGTGTGGATGCCTCTGCATCATAGTGGTATCAGAGCTCAGCAAAAGGTCTGGGCTGTTGTGTGTTGATTCTGTCACCGAAAGGGCAGAGATAGAGTTGATTCTGTCACTGAAAGGACAGAGGTAGAGGAGTGAGAGGTTGACAAAATGCCTCCGAAAGGTAGTGGTACTGCAAGGGAATTGTAGGAGATGAAGGAAAAACATGCCAGAGAGATGAGGAAGATGAAGGAGCTTGCTGAAGCACTTCAAGTCAGGCTTGTAGCCCTGGAAAAGAACAAAAAGAGGGAAGTGGAAGACAGTGAGTCTGAAGAAGATGAAGATACTGTTGAAGAGTATGAAGAGGTAGCTGAAGATCTGGATGCTGAAGACTAGAGATTTGCAAAACTGTTAAAGGCAGTGCAGAGTGATAAACTTAAGGTAAAGGTTGATGTTTCCAAGTATAATGGAAGTTTGAATGAAGATGAGTTACTGGATTGGATTGCTGCACTTGATAATCACTTTGAATGTGAAGATGTTGCTGAGGATTAGAAGGTAAAGATTGCAAAGACCAAGTTAGGAGGTCATGCTTTGGTATGGTGGGATTACGTACAATCCGATAGAAGGAAACAAGGAAAGTCAAAGATCACTTCATGGGATAAAATGGTAGCAAGGATCAAAGGTAAATTCTTGCCTAGGGATTATGAAATTCAGATGTTTAAGAAGCTGCAATTTTTAAGGCAGAAGGAAATGGATGTGAAGGCATATACTGAGGAGTTTTATAAATTGAGTATGAGATCTAGTCATCATGAGAATGAGGTAGAAAAGGTGGCTAGGTACTTGGCTGGTTTGAGATTGAACATACAGGATGAGTTAGTTTTAGCTAACCCTAAGAGTGTGGAGGATTGTTACCAAATGGCAATCAGGATTGAAGAAAAGGTGAATAGAGGACAAGATAAGTCCATGAGAGGAAGAGGCAGCAATATGAGGGGAAGAGGATCAGCCCCTACAACAAGGCAAACCAATGAGGGTCAAGAAGACACTGGTAAAGGACAGGGACAGTCTGATTTCAGAGGTGGATGGAAAGGTAATAGAGGAAGATTTGGAAGTGGTAGAGGTTCTACTACATTTTCAGGAAAGTGTTACACCTGTGGTGAGTTTGGTCATCCATTTTTCAAATGTCCAGAAAGCAAAGGTTCATCATCCAGAAATGATAGAACGAATGACAAGAGAGTACAACTTGTGCAAGAAGAGAAAGTAGAGCAAAGTGTGCAGAGTTCAAACACTTATCAAGGAGATAGAGTTCCTGACGGTTATGGGTATCCTGAGGAGGGAGAAGCATTGATGCTAAGGAGAATTAGTTTGCAGGCATCAAAGGATATGATACAAAGAAGAGCTCTTTTCAAGACCACATGCAAGAGCAAAGGTAAAGTATGTAAGGTTGTCATTGATACTGGTTCAACAAACAACATGGTATCTCAGGAAATGGTGGATAAACTGCATTTGGAAAGGATTCCACACCATCACCCTTACAAGGCATCTTGGGTGAGTGATAGTCAATCACTTTTTGTCTATGAACAGGCATATGTGGATTTTTAGATTGGAGCATATCATGATAGAGTTTTGTGTGACATTTTGCCCATGGAATGTTGTCACCTACTGTTGGGTAGACCATGGCAATTTGATAGGAGGGTACTGTATGATGGGTATGCTAATACCTACACCATCAAGAAAGATGGGAAGACTATTATGTTGATGCCATTGCAGGAAGATGCTGTAGTACAGAAGGCAACAAAAATCATTTTAGTGGGAAAGAAGGAATTTGTGCAGATGCCTATAGGAGCAGGCATAAAGGCAGTTGAGGACACTGCAGGGAAAGAAGTTGTTAAGGACAACATGTTGCAGAAAGTTTCAGTTGTGACTGACAGAGGTCAGCAGCAGGTGCAGAAACAGGTTTGCAAACAGCAACCAGTTGAGAGGAATGACAAGGATGTTGTCATAGTTGGGACTATTGTTTGTCCTATAAAGGTTGAAAGAAAGACAGAGTTGAACATTACAGAAGTTCAAGAGGCAGTTCAGACAGAGGTTCTGGTCAGACAACCTGACAAACACAAGGTGTGTGAGAGAAAGGCCTACATTGACAGGCATGAGGATTTACTTGCAAGAAAGCAAGTTACAGTTCAGAAGTCTTGGAGCAGCCAAGAGCCAGCAGAGGACAAAGCTGGAACAGGTCAGAACACTGACATGACAAAGTGTAAAGGTGGAGGACTTCCACAACTAAACTCATGGGACATGAGTTCTTTTCTGTTGGGGAGTATGGTGCAGGAGCACCTACCTGACAGCTGGCCTCCATGAGGCAGTTAGTTTGTTTTAAGTCTTGTTAATGTTTCCAAGAAGGTCTGATAAGACCAATGCATGTAATAAGGTCATGTTGACCATACTTTACTATTTTTAGCTAGTTTGTTAAGACAGCTATTATGCTGTAGGTCCGGTTGGATCTCCTAGCCGCCTGGAGAGATTTCCCAGCCGCTTGGAGTCGGGTCAGTAGTACTCGCAAGAGATCCTATTTATGCATGAGGATCGGTTGGTTTTAGATATAGATGTTGAGAAGCTAGGTTGGAGAGAGTGAGACAGAGTACTGTATTGCATCTTTTGAAATCAATAAAGATCCTGTTTGTGTTCATTTTCTGTTTGATCTCCATTGTGAAATCGAGTTGCTGTTTTGGTGGTTTCATGGATTCGCTGATCCATTCCACCGGTTGATTCGTCGAATCGGTGGAATGGCTATTTACAGTAGTTTAGGGTTTAGTCTGCATTTCGTGTTTGTTTGCATGCAAGTGTGCAGGATCGTCATCGAAAGGTGTTGAAGACCCTAGCATGGGTATGTGCTAGGTCATGCTGATTGTTAGAGTCTGGAAGATCACCCTGAAAGTAGATCGGGTCATCTCAGGAGGTTCGGTGGATCGAAATTCGCTAAGGTTGGAAAATCCTTCGCAACGGCATCATCAGGATATTTCTGCGTATATCCTGCAGGTACTTCGGGCGTCATCTGAGTAAGTGGAGATGATCATGATGCAGTCGATTGCATAAGGTGAATGAGGTTTGGGGTGATCATCATCAGGTGTTGCCGAGGAGGAGCGTATCGGCATAAGGTAGAAGATCAGGTTGATAAAACCATCGCGGGCTGATAATGTTAAGTTTGGCCAACAGTAGGATATTGGAGGAGCTGCATATGACGTCATCGTCATCAGGATAATCGTCATCAGGATATCGGGGCAGCAGGATATTGAAGGAGTTGCATGTGACGTCATCGTCATCAGGATAATCGTCATCAGGATATCGGGGTGACGTAAGCATCGAAGGAAGGGTGCATGAGCTTGTCGTCATCAGGATATATGGGAGGAACAGGATGTTCTATATCCTGCTGATGAACATGATGTTGAACATCATGATGATGAAGTTAGAGGTTGGCGATAAGATGAACAGTGATCGTCAGGAGGATGATCGCGCTTGCCGAATATGATGATGCTACTGATAGCCAGATATGATGATGCTGCTGACAGGCGAAAGGTCGAAGGTTTGTATGCAGGAGGATATCGGTTGGTAGAGAAAATATGATGATGCTGACAGTGTTAAGGAAAATATGATGATGATGATGGGTTTTAGACATACATGCTGTATGTCAAGGTTTTAGTGTGGATGCCTCTGCATCAATGTGTGTGTGTGTTTGAAATTTGTTTGGCATTTCAATTTCTGTGTGTGCATGTGTGTTCAAATAAACTTTGACATTCACTTTATGTGTGTGTGTGAATTTTATCATTCACTTTGTATGCAATGTATGTGTGTGTATCGATCTCTGTGTTTTCAAACTAATTTTGGCATTCACTTTGTGTCGAGTGTGTGTGTTGAAACAAAATTTGTCATTCACTATGGAGTGTGTGCATGTGTTTGATCAAACATTGGCATTCACTTTGTGTGGATTGTATGTGTGTGTGTGTGTGTGTTTTCAAATGAGCTTTGAAATTACTCTAAGTTGTGATAAGGGATATGGGGATTAGATATTGAATGCATTGGAATTGCTATGACTCATAAGGAATGAAGAGATATGACCCTCCCCAATCCCTTTCAGCATGGAGAGAGAGAGAGAGAGAGAGAGAGAGAGAGAGAGAGAGAGAGAGAGAGAGAGAGAGAGAGAGAGAGAGAGAGAGAGACGTTCGCTTTGTGTGATCACACATAAATAGGGAATTTTTAAAGGAAAATAAACATTGCTACATGATTTTTGACCAATAACTTTTTTAATTCACTTTGTATTGTGAATCTCTTTTTAATTTTTAGTGGTGTGATTTTGTTGGTTTATATTTGGTTTTTAATTATTAAGGATGGACCAATACAACATGAGTGTGCATAAATTGAAGTATGTGTGGGGTTGAAACTTGGATATTCACTTTATGTATTTTGAACACATAAATAGGGAATTTTCAAAGCAAAATAAAAATTGCTACATGATTTTTGACCAATAACTTTTTTAATTCACTTTGTAATGTGAATTTCTTTTTAATTCTTAGTCATGTGGTTTTGTTGGTTTATATTTGGTTTTTAATTGTTAAGGATGGACCAATACAATGTTCTATACTAGAATCTTTTTAAATTTTCTAATCATGATATTTTTCTTATACTTATGGACTAATTAACAAAACATAAAAACAAAACATAACTAACATATATTTAAAATAAAATAAAAGGGTTAATGAGATACAAACATTTACACTCTTAACTAAAGAAAATAACTATAGAATAACTCTCTAACTCTTAAGTAAATAAAATAACAATAGAATAACTCTTAACTCTTAAATAAAGAAAATAACTATAGAATAACTCTTAAACTCTTAAGTAGATAAAAGTAATTCTTTAAGTAAATAAAATTAACTCAAGAAGTCAAGATTGATATCTCTCAACATTTTAAATATTTTTGGACATATGTATTTATATGGCTAACTCTTAATAATCAAAATAAATTTATATGAAAAAATGGTATATATGTAAACCTCTTTTACATATAAAAACCTATATATAAATATAACTTTTAAGTAATTAAAATAAATTTATATTATGCCCATAAGGGGGTGGTTACCTCATATAGTTGTTGTATTATATATAAAAGCCTATAACTTAAAATAACCTTTATATATAATCTATATTTATAGAATAACTCTTAATAAGTGCCACATAGTGGGAGTACCTACCTTGTAGTGTTGTAATAATAGTATGTGTTTTATAGTTGAAATTGTTTTCTTACATTAAATATTTGTTTAATATTGATGTGGAACTGATTTATTGGTAAATACTCTTTATGAATTGATTACTTGATTTTGAGTTTGATTTAATATTTGTTTGGTTAGCATAGACTACAATGGAGTTTGCATTGGAGAAAGAAAATGTGAATTTTAGTCTAATATTGCTAATTATTGAGTCTCTTTTTCATTTATTATACTATTTTACTACTTTCTATTATTAACATGACATAAATATATTTCAATATTTCATTCTACTATGTTTTAATAATTTTTATTATAAAGTAGCATTAATTATATTATAATTAATATATAAAATGAATAGTAATATTCATATTAATATAATTATCAATTTTGCTTCATTGTAATTATAATATTGGTATTTTAAATATCAATAAAATAATATAATTAATCCCTCATTAATGGGGTTCCAATGGTTAGCCCTGCAGGGGTATCTAGAGGAGTGAGTTAGTTGGCACCAGAGGAGGGATGGGCGAAGATCAATTTTGATGGAGCTGCGAAGGGAAATCCAAGTGAACGAGGGGCTGGATGTGTGATCAGGGACCATAAAGGAAGAGTATTAATGGAAAAATCCATTTATCTAGGGATTGGCACAAATAATGAAGTTGAGTTCAGTGCTACCTTGATAGGGTTCCAATGTCCTAAAAGCAAAAATTTGCATAAAATTCATCTAGAAGGGGACTCTCTAATTACGATCAATTCTATTAGGATGGGATGGACTCCTAATTGGAAGCTTACAAGATGGCTAACCCCCATCACTCAAGTCCATGCGGAGTTAGATTCCTTCAAGGTTACCCACACATACTACAAAGGCAATGGGTTGGCAGATGACTTGGTCAAAAAGGCCTCGCTAGCAGGATCCTCTTGAAGTGACATTGCCATTTTAAAATATGTTGGCTAAGTGTGCGAGAGGGGAGTTGAGAGCACTCACTCTCATCATGAGAAGTGTGTGATGTCAGGAAGAGAGCTAGCAGACAGTCTTAAATATTAAGGTTTGCAGGTTAGTTGTGCATTTTCCTTCCCAGTAGACTTGGCATGGTTGGTCAAGGTAGTCGACATGGACACCTCGATAATTTTGGAAAGCTCAAGTAGATAGCTAGCTTTCTTGGGGTAGGTGACAGAAAAGAGACTGGGGCTGATCTTTAAATCGAGGCATGACCTAATCCTCCATGCTCTGAAGACGGTGTTGGGGGAGGGATTCCTGCAGTCCATTCACAGGTATAGGGTAAACATGGATGTGGCTGTGATGTTTTTGGCGTCAGTGTTAGAGGTAGGTGGGATGAAGGACACGGCAATGCAACTCTACAAGAAATTGATTTGGGGGAAATTCCTGGGTGGCTTGGGGGATGTGTTGAAAAACTATGAGGTGGGGAGAGGGATTCCTTTGCCTAGTGATTACTACATTTTATGTTGGCGAGGCCACCCACCAGAGAGGTTCCCTCTGGTTTTCACGAGTGACCTAGCTTCTCTTCCAAGGTTTTGAATGACAGTGTGAGAATTAAGTTCCTCAAACAAATTCTAGAGTTGATCCTAGAGGACGACATAGGCTGGTTGAAGGATTTTATTGGAGAAGAAGGGATGGAAGATGCAGAAGGATTTGCCAACTGTGGGAGACTGAGAATTTGTGCCCATTGAGCTAGTGTGTCTTGTTTCAAAGTGGTAATGTTATTAGGTGTCTAGTTTGATCTGGTCTTGTCTAGTCTAGTTGGGTGGTTGGGGTTTTATTCTGGGTTGGCACTATCTCAATGTTTAGTATAAATGTAGGTGACATATCCAGCGGGGATGAGGGTGGTGTGGAATCATTTTGTTCTTGGTTGCCTGCTAGTTCTTTTTTGTTAGGGATGCATTTGTGTAGGGAGACTATTTATGATCCCATCCTCCTATGTAATGTTCATACTTTTATTATAATACAAGGGTGCAGCCCCTTTGCTCCTTTGAATTGATCAAACACTAGTAGAAAAAGAGAAATAAATGACTAAACAAACTACCAAAAATTGGTCATGTGACCATTGGTAGTTTATTTCCAGTCATTTATCTCATGACCAAATTTATGACCAAACAAATTTTAGTCACTTAATTTGGTAGTTTATTTAGTCATTAATTTGGTAGTATATTTAATCATCAATTTGGTAGTATATTTAGTCATTAATTTGGTAGTATATTTAGTCGATCATTGATTGTTGTTAACTGGTCATTTATTTAGTCATTCTAATTATTAATTTATTTATTTAGTCATATATTTATTCATGGTAGTCATTTATTTAGTCATTGTAGTCATTTATTTAGTCATTTATTTGGGTGAATCAATGATTCAAGTAACAAATCAAATCTAACTTAATTAATCCTCAAAAATTTATGCATATAATCAAATGTTGAGAGAAGCACCATGAAATGAAGACTAAAATGCTTGAACAAATATGATTGATCACTCTAAAAAAAAATTACTTCATTAAGCCTCACTAGAAAATCAAATACATTAAGTGTATAAGCCTGCTTGAACAAGCCTGCTCGAAGGATTTTCTTTCCATTTTCTAAGCTGTCCAATTAATGATGGCTTCGTAGGGTTTCTAACAATGAATAATCTAGATGTTCCTTGTCGCCTTTAACTGCTTTATTTAGTTTCATTCAAATGGAAAGTGTAGTCATAGGCATGTTCAAAGGTAGCTCACTGGTAAGAAAGGCAGAAGGCTCTGGGTTCATTGCTTGAATCTCTGTTGAAGGAATGATTAACTTAGGGGTGGTAACCCCCATACAATTGGAAAGCACTGTTCGGTAGATGGCTTTCAAGGGTGTTCTCACAGATCAAAGGCTAAAATAGGTCTTGCGGTTGCAGGATGGTCTCCTATTACCAATAGTGAAGATCATTCTTGGTAAAGATTTTCTGTGTGTAGGGGAATTCTACCGGGTGGATACCCACATCTCGTCATGATTTCTAGCCTCCATTTTAGATGTAGGGGCTTCAAAAGGAGAGTCAAAGGGGCTGATGGTGAAACTGTTTAAAATAGAGTTTCTTGGCAGCCTTGACAACATTCTGGGTGCGGTCATTCTAGGGATAGGAGCCCCTCGCCCCAAAGATATCTTTGTACCGAAGGATCCCTTGGAGGTCATCAAGTTCTTCTCCCTCTTTCTAGACATGACGGGTCTAGTTTTGATCGAACATTGAGAGTGAGTGGTGAAGGCTATTGCCTTTCTAAAGAAATTACTGAGTCTGGAGAAGGTCAACGGGGACTTTGAGTGGGTCGGTGAGCTCCAAACTATGGTGATGGAGCTTAGTTTCATGTAAATGCAGTCTTTTAGTTTTTTTGTTAGTATGTTCTCCTATCTAAGCTCATAAAATGCCCAAGAAGGTCTATTCTATGTGGTTTTATTCCAAGGAAGTTAAGATAGCCATAATGGCTAATTTTGGTTTAAAATTCAGTCCTGAGTGGCCTCTTTATAATAGCTAAGGAAGTCTGATCTAGTAATGGAATGTAGTAAAATAGTCTATAGCCACCTGCCTGTAATTTTTTGCTCTACATCAATATAAAAACTCTTATTTTATGGATCAAAAAAATATATAATATTATATAATATATATAACAATAATATATCATATAATATTATAATAAATTATATAAATATAATATTGTAATATTAATAATATAATATTATTATATAATATATTATTATTATATTATATTATAATAGAACCCACTTTTGTAATTATCCACTTTAATATCATATTGTGTAATTTTTATTTGTTTGATCAATTATTTAGTTGTGTTTTTTGGCTGATGACCAAATTAGTCATCTATTTAGTCATTTATTTGGTCATTTATTTAGTCATTTCAACTAATGACCAAATTAGTCATTTATTTAGTCATTTATAGCTGTGTAGTTTTGGTCACGTGACCAAAAGTTTTGGTCACCTGGTCATTTATTTGCCATATTTCTACTAGTGAAAATAATAATAATATAATTAATAGTATTTTTATAATAAAACTTATTATAACATAGTAAAATGAAATATCATATATATTTGTTTATAAAAATTAAATATTAATAAATTATAGTAAATGAAATATTAATTCAATGAGCTGAAATTTATCAAACCCATAATGTTAGATCTATGAAGTAGAAAAATTAATCTGCACTCAAATAATGAATTTAAAAATGATAAAATGCCCCATTCTAATATACTAAATTCAACATAGGGGTGTTTTCTTGCTTTGAAGGGCATGCATGCTTATTATCATACTAGAAAAATATTTTTTCTAATGAAAACTTTTAAATTATGAATAATATGGAATATTTATGCCATGAAAAAATGTGTGAGAAAAAAAATGGGATAAGTATACTATGAAGTCTATCACCAAATGTTGGAAAAGGAACATAATAATGTATTCCCTGTAAAGTGTTTTACTTGTTATTCATCTATCTTCATTCTAATGTTTTTTCTCCTCTAAAATAGGTGGTGTTTGATTTTTCACTGAGATATCTTCTTTCTTTTCTCTTTCTATGAGATTCGTTTGTGGTAAAACAAAGCCATAAATAAATATTATTTCTTCTACACTTGTTCTCTTAAATGTTAAAAAGATAACTAGCTTTAAACCATTTTGTTCTTACTCTTAAACGTAGCTTAAAAAATATCAAACTCCTTCTTCTTGTTTATCCAAACCACTCCTTCCCTGTTAGATGATGGGGAGATTAGGGGTTTAGCTTCTAATCACTTTGAATCTCTGCTAATTGACCAGCATACCAGTGCCCTTGCAGAGGACATCAATTCCTTGTTAGGGGTCATTCCAACATCCTTATAGAAGATGATAATTGCTCATTGACTAAACCCTTCTCGGTGGAGGAGGTAAAACTACTATTTTTTCCATCGGTGCCTTAAAAGCCCCAGGCCCAAATGGTGTCCCCTCGGCTTTCTTCCAAACCTTCTAGGAGATAGTTGGGAATGATGTCTTTAATGTGGCCAAGGACTTTTTTAGGATGGCAAGACTCCCGTGGTAGTTGAACAACACCTTTATTACCTTAATTCCAAAGAAGATCGATGCTAAGCTTATGACAGACTTCAAGCCATATTAGTCTCTACAATAATGTGTACAAAGTCTTCACCAAGATCCTGGTCTTCAGGCTGCAACCCCTCCTAGATAAACATATTGCTCCGAATCAAAAGGGTTTTGTTTTGGGGAGACAAGTACTAGATGTGGCTGTCACTACCCATGAAATTATCCATTCCATCCACAAGAGCAACAACCTAGGTATGATCTTTAAATTAGATATCTCCAAAGCCTATGATAGGGTGAAACAGGATTTTTTGTTTAAGGTCCTCAGGAAATTTGGCTTTAATGAGAGGATTGTCAATATTATTAAAGTGTGTATTTCAATGGTGTGCTCCATAGTGCTGGTCAATGGTTCTCCTAGAGGATTCTTTTCCTCTGGGAGGGGCCTTAGGCAAGGTGACCCTCTTTCACCCTATCTTTTTATATTGCTTGCTGAAGTGCTGGGTAGAAATGCTTGTAACTTGTTGATATAGGGGACTCTCCAAGGTATCAAACCTACCTCTACTACTTAGACTATGGTCATACAATAGTTCATGTATGACACTATTCTATTCAGGAAAGCCTCTATTATGGAAGCTAGAAGATGGAAGGAGCTCCTTAAAACCTATGAGTGGGTCTCGAGTTAGTGTATCAACTTTGAGAAAAGTCATATCTATTTTCTTAATACCCTAGAGGATTTGTAGCAAAATATCACTAGAGTCCTGGTATATTTGAACGAAAGGTTCCTAGCCACCTACTTGGGCCTCCCCCTTACCACTACTAAAGTCTTTACTAAATTTTGGAAACAGTTGTTGGAGAGAATGTAGAGGAAACTGGCTGGATGGAAAGGGCCTCTTGTGAGCCAGGTAGGGAAGTTCCAACTCTTCAAAGCCTCTCTCTAGGGAATGCCCAACTACTCTCTAAGTCTCTTCAAGATTCTTGCATTTGTGGTGGAAAAGATTAAACAATTTTAGAAGAAATTCCTCTAGTCTAGCGTTGAAGAGAAACAGAGAATTGCTCTTGTTGGATGGGAAAAGGTTTGCACACCTAGATATCAGGGAGGTCTAGGGCTAAGAATAATTCATCTTATGAATTGTGCCCTCTTGTCCAAGTTGGGGTGGAACCTTAATTTAGGTAATACTGACTGGGGGGACATCATGGTGGCCAGGTATCTCAATTGGGATCAAGGAAGGAGATTAGTCTCAAAGGCTGGTCTCCCCAAAGGCTCGGTCATTTGGAATGGGATCGTTAAGACCTGTGGCCTTCTCTATCAAGGCATCAGGTGGAAGATAGGAGATGATAGGAAAGTTAACTTCTGGAAGGATAGATGGCTGAAGGACAAACCCTTGATCGAGTTGGAGTATTGGCAGAATCAGGGATAGGGCCTGCAGGGTCTTTGGCTCTAAGGTGGTTGATTACATAAGGACTAATGGGTGTTTGAGGAGTTGGAGGGCTATTGGCAGCCCTGAGGGTGATGAGAATAGGGAGTTAGCTATTTGAATCCAAATAGAATTGGATGACTACAAACTCTTTCTTTTCCCCAAGAGAGATAGGATGATCTGGGACAAGGACAACAAAGGTTTGTTTACTATAAAAAGTTCCTATGGTCTATTGTTAGACCTAGGTGTGAATCAATTATGGGGGAAAGTCTAGATGCCCAAACTTTTACCAAAAGTCAATTTCTTCTGGTGGATACTGATACAAAACATAATTCTGACCATTGACAATCTAAGAAAGAGGGGGTTCCAAATGCTGAGTAGATGCATGTCTTTGTGGCTCTGAGGTAGAGATGACTGACCATCTCTTTCTTCATTGTAGCTTTGCTTGGGAGGTGTGGGGTTTAACACTTGAAAAACTTAATATGAGTTGGTCCTTGAACAACAAATTAGAAGCATTGGTCTGGGATTGAAGGCCCCCCTTCAAACTAGTACTACCGGCTTCCAAGGAGCTTTGGTCTCAAATTCCTCCCCATTTAGCCTAGAGCCTTTGGACAGAACACAATAATAGAGTTTTCAGGGAGAAGTGTAGAACACCTATGGAAGTTTTCTTGTGCTTCTCCAAACTACTTGTGGAGAATATCAACTCTTGCTATGATCCCCCGTCATGTAACTCTAGAGAGTTAGACTAATAGGTGCAAAATATAGATTTTTTTTTTGAAGCAAGTAAATGCATTAGCATACAATTAATACTATTTACAATAATTAAACAAGATGAGCAACTAACACCTCTAGGGAACATAACTGCATCAGATAAACATAAATTTATAACAATACAAGTAATATACATTATGATAATACAAAATTACATTATTCATCTATAGATATGAACAGTTACATAAGATCAAAAACATGATTATATGATTCCTAATTGATTACATCAGTTTACAATATTCAACAAGATTATACAACTTTGAAAGTATAATGCAGCTCTTGTGGATGCAAGTACAAATCAGGAACTGGGAACACTTTTGCATTGATCATGAACTAGGATGACCAAGAATAATCAATTGATTAAGATCTTCCACCCAACCATGTGGAACCCTGAGGTCCACCCCTCTGAGCTAGGAGATTACAATGAGGTTCCACTAAGTCAAGGGATACAAGAAGACAGATACAAACTCAACATAGGCAAAACAGATTATCAAGACTACACAAATCATGAAGACAAGATAGTATTCAAATCATCAAGACCATACAAATCATCAAGACAAGTCAATTCATCAAGACATGACAAATAATCAAGACAAGTCTATACTCTAGAGGCAACAACAAAAGATAAAGAGGAAGTAACTAGACTGCAGTAGGGAGAGTATCATTGTATGGTCCTAGCATGGGTTATCCTGGCTATCTCTCTCTAGAAACTGCCCCTAGCTATGGTTACCCTGGCAGCCTCTCACTAGGCACTGGCCCCATAAGGTGACACATGTGGAGCCGACACATCCTCTCATGGAGACAACAAGGTCAACCTTGCCAACCAGGCCTTCTCATCCCATCCTTAGCCTATGAGAGCACTCAAGGCATGGGTGAGACATTATACTTATCTTGTTATGTGAATTACTACCCAACCCTCCTAGATAAATTATTAAGTTATCACTTGATCACAACTTCCATGGGGTTATCTAGGCAGCCACTTTGGGCACTGGCCCCACCATGAAAGCCACTCTCCTACATGCAACTAGCAACCCCTAACCATCGCCCAAAAGACAATAACATGCATGGACAAGGGACTATGAGGCATCTATCTTTTACAATCCAAAACATTACACAGACCATTTCAAATTTAAACCTCAACAATAAAACTTTCCCTTATCTACTTCAAAATTTCAAATCAATAAAATATTTAATCAACAATTTTCAAATTCAAACAACAATCTTTCCCAATCCACATCAAGACCTGATACAAAAATACACATTGCCAATACATGCTTGCTACAATATCTCATTGGATTTCAAGCTAACAAGCCTCTAGAGCTAAAAAGATTTTAACACAAATATCAAAAGACAACTATCTAAAGCATGATGCTTAACAAGCTTGACCTCTTACAAAACGACATGATCACAATTACATTAAGCTAGACAAAACCTAACAGCAAGACTCAAAACCAAAATAAATGTAATGACCCAATTTCATCGTTGATACACATCGGTTTAAAATTAACAATAAACAACAAAGAATATATATATCCGAGACCCAATTACTACAACAATTTTTGAACAATTTAACATGGATTCAAAAAAAGACTTAAAATCTCCCTTAAATCATAACTTAACATAACAATATTCTAATCAAATCTAAAGATCTATAATTCACTCTATAATTTATTTAATAACTTACTACTATAATTCACATCTAAAATATAATCATCCTAATCTCAACTCAACTGTAAGTAAATCTATGACCCTAAAAAGATATAAAACAAAAATGATTTTTAAAACAATAAAATAATATTAAGATTCGAATCCTAACATCAAGCTGTAGTGCCCCTCAACTGGTCGTCTATCAGATTGATGTTTGCTTAGTAGTATTAGACATTATGACAGTATCTTAGATCGTTTGATGATGGATCCCTTGTTATTTTGTTAATTCATTATGGACCTAATTGTTATGATAATAGATGTTGATGTCGGATTATGCTATTTTATGCTTTAGAATTTGATAAATAAACTAGATGTTACAGATATTTTGATGTCAATTGCGATATTGGATTGTAAGAGGATTGAATGTTTATGTTGTTGACTAGTAATCAGACACCTTGTTCAACATAGTTAATTGTTTATTCATAAACATGAATGGAACAGTGTCATATTACTCGTTCTCGAGTACCCTACCCCATTGCGATTTCCATTCACTATAGGACTGCATGTGGATATATATATATATAGTTATGCGTAACCATGCATTGTTGCAGGATACAGGTACTAGGCACCGACTCCACCTGATTTACCAGGTCTGAGCGTGCCTTCGCCAATGGATTAGTTGTTTGGAGTTAACGTGAGGTCCCTAGTCAGTGTTGTCTGGTTGTCAGTTTACCCTTGTGGTTATTGTTTGTCATTCGATCATGACTTGCAGACAGGTAATAGTGCACCTTGGAGTCTAACTAGGTCAGAAGGTGTCTAAATGTGTAAGGTATCATTGTGCATTAAATAGAATCATTTTACGGAAATTATAATGTTGATAATTAAATATATTTATAAAAGATGATAATTGAGCATAATGCCGATAGTTGTTAATAATTGTTGTAAATAAATTATTATTTTATTAGAAGTATAGTTGTTAAATAAAAATTGTAAGAAATCTTGTATTGTTTAATATAATACTATCCATAATGAATATTTAAATAAATAAAATAGTTGTAAGTCATGTTGTAATTTGTGATTTACAACTTAATTAATAAAATAAATTAAAATATAGTTGTAAAATTATAGATTGATGTAATATTACAATTTTATTAATAACAATATGGTTGGACAGTCATAAAGAAATTAAATTTTGTTAGAATTATGTATTAATATTTAAAAAAAAATTAACCTCTTGGGATCATTAAATTAAATAAAAAATATATCTTGAGGAGGGAAATGCACGGGATTGCGTGCTGAGTTCCTTGGAAGATGGAAGGGACTGTTTTATAAAAGGGAAGTTTGTAGAGGCAAAGAGGGGGGATTTTGGCAGGAAGAGGAAGGATTGAGTTTTGTGCAACAGAAGAATTGAATTCTACATTGAATCTAGGCTTCAGATACAGGTTCTATTGTCTTCCATATTCTGTTTGCATTTTTATTTAGATGGAATGATGGAAATCTGTCTCTCTTTACTCCTCCAATTTGCATTTGCTTGATAGTTCTAGAGCCTCTTTGATAATTCATGCTATACCTATCCTGTAACCATTTCATTTCAAACAATTTTCTATTAGATATATAATTAATTACCGACCCATCTCTGCATAAATGATTTAGAAGAAAATATGAGTCTTATTTTATTGTTTAGGGATCCAAATTAGTAAAGAGAAAGAAAACGGCCTCTGAATTTATACATGATCTGTATCAGATTATTAAAATCATTCGTGCATTTCTTTGATCCCTATTTCCTGTACCCTTGAGGCATCTGCATACCGTTTATATGATTACCTTGCCTATTATGCATCATCGGCTATGATGGGTGAGTATACTCGTACCAAGGCTCCTATTTTGGCATGGTCTAGTTGTATACCTACCAGAGTTATCTGCTTGATCAGTCTAAAGCACTTTCAATAGGTTCATTTTGTGCATATCTTGCAATCATTAAATTACTTGAGGGCCGTCCCAGATCTTTAAGGGAACCAGTCGTCTTTCATGTATTGTTTGCAATATCATTTAGTTCAGCCGTTGCTGTCCACAACAGACTTCTAATGCGCCTCAGATCCTTCCATTTTGGTGGTAGGAAAATGTTGTTTAGTGGCACGGTTGGCTTTATACTTTCTACATTTGCTTAAGATTTTTCTAAAGTTTTTTTTAAACAAAACATTCGCTGTGTTTCCCTATTATTATCGAATCCTATAAAATGACATTTCTCTTAAATGAAACCACAAAACAAATAACTCTACGGGTTCGTATATATCGCTGGCCAGTTAAAATAAGAGGCATCAAACCCTAGCTTTTAGAGAGGCCAATATAATGAATCTGGATTACGCTTATCATGCAATCGACCCATTCCATGAAATATTATCTCATTCCTAGATGGTAAATCATTGTGTCCAATAACCAGCATCCGTGGTATTCCTCATGAAGCGGCGAGAACAAACAAGTTAGGCAGGTTTATCAATATTGCAAGTTTTGAGGGTTAATCTATTTGCTTTCACTTTGTTATATCCTACAATCGCTCCAATTGACAGCTGTCTTTAGCTAGGCGCTCTTTAGAAGGACCTCCCTTATGCAGATCGCACCATATTCCTGATCAACATTTTCTTTAAATACTCCATAACCAGTGCAATTTTAACAGATATCCCATTCCCTAAGTTAGAATAGTGAAAGGCAAGCGCTACCGAGGAAGATGGTCATGCACATAGCAATTAGCTGTTTGTAATCTGCAAAGAGTTGTGATCCATTAAATTTCTGTCAGAAATAAACTTCCACGAACATGTAACACTGTAATCACACTTTTCATAATTGGAAATCTGCACAACAGTAATAAGAATCATTTTGGCACTGAGTATAAGTAGAACGCTGATAGAAACCGTGAAGAGCCCTTTCGACATCTCTAGGTTGTCTTTTCTTGAGTATCATAGCTTTCCTGTGATCATTACCTTTCATTAGAGAAAGAGATGATTGTTTATGTGGATGCCATCAATTCATTTGGACGCTGCCAAAAATCATTAGGCTGATTACATATCCTCCACTTCAATGGTTTAACAGCCAATTACAATTTTTACAGGTCATCCGCTATAAAAGTAATAATGATGTTAATTTTAGAGTTGATTAAGGGATAAATAATTAATGTTATTTTTATTTTTAATGTTATTAATGTTATTTTTATTATTAATGTTATTCTTCTTGTTAATGTTATTAATAATATGGTTATTTTTATTACTATTATTTCAACCGGAAAAGGTGATAATCAAGTGCCCTAACGTAATAGTAATGTTATTTTTTTAATACAATACCATCGTTGGAGTAATTTAATTATGTGATAAGATAAATTGGCATATATATCTGATACCATTTTTAGGCAAAAGTGAATAAAACATTATAATTAAGTTTAGTAGTACATTAGATTAAATGGTTGAAATTTGGTTGGTTAAACCACTCGATTTATCTAAAGCTAGTGAGGAATAAAATAAAGAAATTGGATGACCTCGATTGTAGTGTATTAATATAATTGTTGCGTTAAATATAAAATCAATTGGTTCAGTTAAAAGAGTTATTGTATTTCGCTATTGATTTTATGACAAAGTGATTTACAAGAAGGAAGTTTAGTGTAACCCTAGAACTTGAACTAAATTGTATGAATTAAGAACTCTCGTTGTCGTAATATGGTAAATTGTCAATGGTCATAATTCCAGAGGCATAGTTCATCGTGTTTTCAGTACAACCAACATGTGGATAGGTGTACTAGTGTTGTGGTGTTTTAAACATGTGATTCTAATTGAGTATGAAGTACAATTTATTATGAGTGTAGAATTGTCGAAAGTTGTTAATGCTTTTTGTGGATATAATATTCCCGGGATAAGATATTTATCTAGTTGTGACTATCTTGTATCCGTTTTACTATAATTGTCATATGGAGAGACCTGGAATCTGTAAAAGAGTAAAGTGTTGTAATGCTATAGGCGATGGATAACAATTGGTGTTATGATTCTATTTGTAATGCAAGAGGGTTTATGCCTTGCAGTGACTATGTATGTGTAATGTTATAATGCCTTGTATGATGGTTAAGGTTTACTAGGTGTTAGGAAGGAGAGTGGCTTTCAACGTGGGGCTGGTGCCCAAAGTGGCAGTCAGGATAACCCATTGAAAGTAGATTAATCAAGTGATAACCTAAAATGAACTAGGGGGTTAAGGGTAGATTTCACATCAAACAAGATTAATGGATTCCTCTCCCATGACTTGTAGTGCTTGTTTAGACTAAGGATGGGTAGGGAAGGCCTGGTCGGCATGATTGACTTTCTTGTCCTCATGAAAGGAAGGTCGATTCTGCATGTGTCACCGTATGGGGCCGGCGCCTAGTGAGAGGCTGTCAGGATAACCATAGATGGGGGCCGGCGCCTAGAGAGAGGCTATCAGGATAACCCATGCTAGGACCGTGCGATGACACTCTCCCTACTACAACCTAGCATTCCTTGTTTGGTCTCTTCACGTATGTTAAGTGTTGCCTCTGGGAGTTGTGTTGTGTTGTTGCCATGTGTCATATTGGAGTTTGGTCATCCTTTGTTCATGTTAGTCTTTGTCTACCTGACTGTCATTATTTGGGACCTCATGTTAACTCCTAGCTCGGGGGGTGGACCGTAGGGTTCCACATGGTCGTGTGGAAGAGCTTCCTTATCCATTAGTTATTCTTTGTCAAGTTCATGTGTAGAAATGATTTATCCCAATTTTTAGACAATTGTACTTGTACCAGTTGATGAAGATGTATGTGTATAATCTTGTACCAGATTTTTGTAACAGATCATTCATAATGTATGTGATTCTGATGTAGTCTGAAAATGGCAATGTAATGATGTACTTATGAGTAAGGAAAGCATTTCAGTTATGTATTTAATCATGTAGATTGTATTACTTGATGACATGTAATGAATATGAATAAGTTATTTAATTGTGCTTTGGATTCAGATCGGTTACTGATGTATGTTAAATTATGTTAGTTGGTTTGTAAAGTAATGTAGCCTTGAATCCTTAGAGAATATGTCGTAACTAGTTATGTTAACATTACTTGTTATCTTAAACTTAAAAAAAAAAATTCCTGTTTCATATAGCATAAATGTGTATTTCTTTAAGGTGTTCAAGGCGGGTGTTACATCTGGTATCAAAGCCAAGTTTCTAACACTGGGTACTCTAATTTTATACTAGCCCATTAAGCTATACTAGTTGTTTAAACTCTGAAGAACATATTCATTCGTAGTCCTCGCCTAGCAAACTGAAGTTGTTTTTGGGTGTGTTGTCCAGGAAGATGCCTAGGGTACGAGGCTGAGGAAGTGGACGAGGTAGGGGTCGTGGGAGAGGTATTGATAACAGCCCTCCTCCTAGTTCCCCTCATGAGAGTACATAGGAAGGTGGAAGTGAGAATCAAGAGAATCAGGGTCAGCCCGAGGGTGCTCAACTACGCCAGCTCCTTGAGGAGGTCCTTGCTCATCTTGGTCCTAGGCAGGAGATGGAACAACTAGAAGAGAGAGAAAGGGAACGATCTCCCAGAAGGAGAGAAATCACTGCTAAACAAGAAGCTATTCTTGCAGGCCACATGAGAGACCTGATGAGAGCTCGTCCTCCTACTTTTGATGGTGTAATGCCCCTCATCTCGTCGTCCATCAGATTGATGTTTGCTTAGACTTTATGATAGTGTCTTAGACCGTAGTTGATGGATCTCTTGTTATCTTGTTACTTCATTATGGACCTAATCAGTATAGTAATGATTGTTGATGTTGGATTCTGTTATTTTATGCTTTAGAATTTGATAAATAAACTAGATGTTACAGATGTTTGATGTTAATTGCGATATTGGTTTGTAAGAGGATTAAATGTTTTATGTTGTTGACTATTAATCAGAATCTTGCTCAATCTAGTTACATGTTTATACATAAACGTGAATGGAACAGTGTTGTATTACTCGCTCTCAAGTACCCTACACCACTGCAATTTCCATTCACTATAGGACTGCATGTGATGTATATATATATCTTGTTATGGTTAACTGTGCGTTGTTGCAGGAATGCAGGTACTAGGCATCAACTCCACCTGATTACCAGGTCTGAGCGTGCCTTCGCCAATGGATTAGTTGTTTGGAGTTAACGTGAGGTCCCATGTTAGTGTGGTCTGGTTGTCAGTTTATCCTCTTGGTCATTGTCTGTCATTCGATCATGATTTACAGACAAGTAATATTGCACCTTGGAGTCTAACTAGGTTAGAAAGTGTCTGAATGTGCAAGGTATCGTTGTGCATTAAATAGAATCATATTACAGAAAGTGTAATGTTGATAATATTGAGTCGATAGTTGTTAATTATTGTTGTAAATAAATTATTATTTTATTTAAAGTATTGTTGTTAAATAAATATTGTAAGAAACTTTGTATTAATTAATATAATATTATTTATAATAAATATTTAAATAAATAAAATAGTTGTGATCATGTGGTAAATTGTGATTGATAACTTAATTAATAAAATAAATTAAAATATGGTTATAAAATTTTTGATTGTTGTAATATTACAATTTTATTAATATTTATATGGTTGGTCGGCTATAAAAATTAAATGTTGTCGAAACTGTATACTAATATTTTAAAAAGAAACCTCTTGGGAGGAGGAAATAAAATAGGATCACGTGCCGAGTTCCTCGAACGATGGAAGGGACTATGTTATAAAAGGAAAGCTTGTAGAGGCATGAGGGGAAACACAGGTAAAAGAAGGGAGAAGAAGGCTGGAGAAAGAAGCTTGGAACTCCAGCAATTGAAGCAGACTCGTCGATTTGACATCGTAGCCAGGTTCCTCTAATGCTTGATTTCTTCCTCTGAATCTGCATCTGTATATGCTGGGTTGATTGTTTCTTTGTTTGCAAATGGAATGCTTGTGGTTGAATTGCTTCCTGCGGAATCCGTTTGTTCTTTCTGTGTTTACTCCTTTTCAAAGGATGAAATCATAGTATAATCATGAATTCTTAGGAAACATCCATTTACCTTAGCTGTCTTATTAAAAAATGAAATTTAACCTGGCGTTGAAGTGTGAAATTCTGCTAGTTCTTGATCGGCTCATAGATAGACAGGTATTGGAGGTTATGGATTAGTCGTCACCCTAGAGTTTCCCCATATCATTCTTTTTAGAATTCCTTACGCAGATTTAATCAAGTATTTTCTTTTGCAGACCTCCGTATTCTCTCTT
Organism: Cunninghamia lanceolata; assembly: GCA_027924645.1. Classification (NCBI taxonomy): domain Eukaryota; kingdom Viridiplantae; phylum Streptophyta; class Pinopsida; order Cupressales; family Cupressaceae; genus Cunninghamia; species Cunninghamia lanceolata. Next base: position 685,064 of record BSBN01001899.1, on the reverse strand, counting down.
AGCCATGATATTCTTTAGTATCCTTTTGTCTACACGCGTTTTAACCTCAAGTTATTGTGAAATTTTATTAGATTTTACAGCTGTGTAGACTGTTAGCCTTCTAACCTAAACCCTAGCACCTCTGTAAAGTAGGTATATTTCTGTAAACTATCAATTACATAAATTACAGTGTGTTTCCCAAACGCATTTAAACTTACGATGATATGTCCAGGTTGAGCTTATTATTAGCTTTCAAAATTATTTATACGAATATGATAATAAACAATTCTTCCCTCCTTCCCCCTATTTTTACATTTCCATTTATGTGGTCATATTCCAGCGAGAACTGCTTATTTATCGTTCAAGTAGATATCTCCTCTTGGAGCTGACCAATTAAGCGGCAAATATCCTCCAGGCAAAGACACACACAGCTAGTCTAAATTTGGATGAGCTTATGAGGTTTAGCATGGGAAAGAAAAGAAGCAGCTAACATTAGAGAGCTGAATTTGCCGCCGATAGGATGGGAGCAGATTTTATGTCATTGTAATCGTGGTCTCTGGTTCGCCAACTTAGTAGTTTTGCTTAGGGTAGGGTTTATTATTAGTAGAACATGCCTGTGGATTCCTTATGTCTCATGTTCGACACTCGTAAAGATAGGCAATTGCTGTGATGATGGCAGTTGAAAAGAAACTACTCTTAGGGCAAGATGTAGAGGTCCGACAGCACGAGGAGGGGCTGCGAGGGTCTTAGTTCTTTACATAGTCAGAGAACTTAAAAGTCTGAACGTAAAACCATCAACAAACAACAACAAAAAGGCATTGGAATCGGATCAAGTCATAATTTATAGGCTTTATCTTTAACATAACTCATTTCAGACAGAAGGAATGATGTAATTTAGAAAATGATGTCATTGACTGGTTAAGAGGTAATCCTCTTTGAAATGATACAACCGTTTTTCTTTTTTCCCTTCCATGGCGTAGGTAAAACTATTTCCTAGTATCAACATTCGCTCTGCTATTCTCTCCCGCCTGTTAACTTTGGCTCGTTTGAACTGATATCACTTTCAGTTTACAATGTGTTCATTAAATATATGCCAAGCTAGAGCTGAAAAAAAACATTAGAATAAATATTTGTTGGCAAAATAAAATGAAATATCGCTGCTATAAGCTCAAGCAGGGAATTTCTTATAGCACGGTGATGGACGCTTCTATATCGCTTCAAAATTATTACGAAGCTTTTACAAAAAGAATAAAAATGGCCAGCATTAAACCTCATCACAGAATCGCAATTGGAGTCTCAGGTGGTGCAAACTAGTCTAGAGGCAACTGCCAGCTATCCTATTACATTAATCTACACATTACAATTCTTTATGACACCCAATTACATTATTATATGTGGCTCGATTGGGTTGACCGTTGGAAGACTTCACAGAGGCTTGAGTTTGATGTATAGTGTTTCCTATCATTGGTAACCATTACCAATATGGCGACCTTCAAAAATGTTAATCACGAGGGACATCAGTATGGTGTCCTTCCTATATGGGATAAATGACACATTAGGTCGACTCAGTGACCCATTCTTTTTCCCAAAATGATAGTTTCCACAGTCTGTAGCAGGATCACGATTGAACAGAAGTCTTTCATGCCTGTTCTACCAGTCCTTGGATATTAGAAAAGGTAGACGAAGCTGAGGCAAATTAGGTGAGCATAAGAATAGAAGTAGTCTTTGCGTAGGGACAAATTTATCAGTAGAGGACAAAACTTTATGAATTTCCATTATTTGTGGTTATGGTAGTGTAGCCGTAAAACCATGATGATGATTCACTAACTGTGATTGAGCTGCATCTGTAGTTCACAAATAGTGGTAGCCAGCTAATGATTTTGCCATTTCTTCATAAGCCTCAAGTGTTTTTCCATTTCCTTGAGGTTTCTCATTCAACCTGATCATGCTTTGAGTACATCATTCAAAGCTCTTGTTAGTATTTTCTTTGCGAATCTGATTGTGTCGTGGACTTCTATGCATAAACAAAAGATTTACAGGAACTTAGGGAGTACTTACTAGAAAGACTATACGCTAAGAATGGACATTTTTTGATACATTGTTTATATCTATACCATTTACTTTTAAATTACTAAAGATGAGTTATTAACTTATTGTTAAGAATACTCGAAATGTCAGCAATTTATATTTGGTATAATAAGTATTTATTGAACAGTTGATAATATACCTAACTGGTAATGATGTATAAATGTGGCATTCATAGTCAATAAATAAACCTCATTCTCTTGTCTCTTCATGGTGTTGTTTCTCCAACTTTAATTGAAAACTTCATACCATACATTATTAGAGCTCCACATTGTGCAGTTGGAAGCATGGTATAAGATTGAGGTTAGACCCTGAGGAAATATCTAGTTTAGAAAGATGTGTCTGAGTAGAAATACTTCCATTTTTATTCTTTCCTCATCTTTCTACTTTCATCCTACCTTTGTACCTTTTAAAACTAAATGTGGATGATGACTAATAGTTTACAAAGTTTGTGCATGATTTTAAAGCCAGCCATTGATGCATTGATGGAGATGTTTAAAAACTGTCATTGTTAATCCAGGTTAGTTGTGCTTTCTTGTATGCATTTCATTTGATTGGCTTAGATTAACCCTAAGGAATGTTTATTTTCTTTACAATGTGTTTGAATGCATGTGTGTATTAATAGTAGTACTATTAATATCAATGTTATTATTAGTATCATTATTATAATTATAATTATTATTATTATCATTATTGTTATTATTAAAATAATAATAATAATAATAATTGTTACTATTATTATTATTTCAAAAGTATAGTTGCCAAATAAAATTGGGGATTTAGAATAATGTTGTCATTATGTATTTGATTAAAAGAAAATTGTTGTGATTATATAGATTATGGTTAATGAAATTTAATTTAGATTGACATCAGTTTTAGTTTGGTTTCTTCATTTTGTTAAGATAATGGATTAAGGATTAGGTATATGATTATTGCATTGGAAATGTGATTTAAAGGTATTAGATAATTAGTTAGTGTGAATTGATATTGTATGAAATGGTCAAAGTGTAAGTTGTCAAGGGTTCATTTCCAGAGGCCAAGGTTGTTGTGTTTTGACTTCATGTAATGTGTTGATAAGTGTCCTAAGTTATTGAAGTCATGTCGCCTTTTGTCATGTATAAGGAATTTGGTTGGTATTGTGAAAGAATGTAAATATTCTAAATGCATCATGATGTGTAGAAAGGCTCTTCGTGAATGTTGTGATTGATTCATTTATTTGTTTGGGATGTTGTATTGGATTAGACAATGGGGAGACGTCGGTATTCATGAAAAAGTGTTTTTCTTATGAGTTACTTCATTGGAAGCCATGGAAAATGTATTAAGAGTATGTCCTTGTAATTGAGATGATATGCAAGAAGGTGAATGCCTTGCATTATTACATGTATATGTTCATATCAGAGTAATGGTTATGCAAGATGGTTAATGCCTTGCATGGTTTATGTATCATCGTCATCATGATGATGTTTGTTGTGTTTGTTGAGTAGGGTCTTCTGGATGCAGGTAGGGGAGTGGCTTTCAACATGAGGCTAGTGCCCAAAGTGGCAGTCAGGATAACCCGTTGGAAGTAGATTAATCAAGTGATAACCTAAATAATGAATTTGGGGTTGGGTAGTTAGGCACACTAAACAAGATAAGTGGATGCCTCACTCATGGCTCAAGTGCTTGTTTAGGCTTGAGATGAGATGAGAAGGCCTGGAATGGCAAGATCAACTACCTTGTCCTCATGAAAGGTATGTTGATTTCCACATGAGTGTTGTATGGGGGCCGGGAGTCGGGAGAGGCTACCAGGACAACCCAAGATGGGGGCCGGGGCCTAGGAAGGCTTGCCAGGACAACCCATGACAAGCCATGTGATGACACTTCTCCCTACTGCAGCCTAGCATTCCCTAGTTGTACTCTCCCCATTCGTTATGTGTTGCCTCTGGAAGTCAAGTCAAGATAAGTTAAGTTGTGTTGTATTGTTATTGCCATGTGATGTATTGGCGTTTGTCATCCTTTGTTCTTGTTTGTCTCTTGTCTGCCTGACTGTTATTGTTTGGGACCTCATGTTAACTCCTAGCTCGGGGGGTGGACCTTAGGGTTCCACATGGTCGGGTGGAAGAGCTATTTTATCCATTGGTTATTCTTCATCAAGTTCATATGTAGAAAAGGATTTATTCCAGACAATTGTACTTGTCCCAGTTGATGAAGATGTATGTGTATAATCTTGTACCAAATTTGTGTAATAGATCATTCATAAGGTATGTAATTCTAATGTAATATGAAAATGGCAATGTAATGATGTCATGATGTACTTATATGAAAGCATTTCAGTTATGTATTTAATCATACAGATTCTGTTATTTGTCGACATGCAATGAATATGAATAAGTTATTGTGCATTGGATTTAGATCAGTTACTGATGTATGTTAAATTATGTTAGTAGGTTTGTAAAGTAATGCAGCCTTGTATCCTTAGAGAATATGTCGTAATTAGTTATGTTAACATTATTTGTTATCTTAAACATTTTTTTTAAAAAAAAATGTTCCTGTTTCATGTAGCATAAATGAGTATTTCTATGAGGTGTACAAGGCAGGTGTTACAAATGGCTCCGGTAGTGGTATGGAAGCAGAGACATGGCTAATTGATTTGGAGAGGTGTTTTGCTATGCATCCATATGGTAGCAACACTAAGGCAAGATGTGCCATCATGCATTTTAGAGGGTTCGCCTCTACATGGTGGCATCTAGAGGAACAAAAGTTGCATTTAGATATTGTGACAGTATCATGGGAACTATTTTTGGAAAGGTTCAGAGCTCAATTTCTATCTGACCACTGAAGGCAACGTCGAGTGGACGAGTTCCATGGGTTGAGACAGATGGCCATGACAGTGGAACAGTATGAGCGCAAGTTTTATGAACTCAAGCAGTATGCAGGCATTGGAAACGACGAGGCCATGTTAGTTCAGCATTTTATTAGAGGTTTGAATGCATGCATCAGTGGAGGAGTTTGTGTTTTTGAGCCAAAGACCATGGAGGTAGCAGTTGAGAAGGCTCGATTGGTGGAGGAGAACTTGACCATGGCCCTAGGGGGTCATACAGGTGTACAGATTGGTAATACATCTCAAGCAGGTTCTGGTTTCCAAAGTGGTCAGTCCCATACAGCAGTAACTCGAGGAGTCATCATGTACCTTCTAAGAGTGGACAACAACAACAACAGTATTCCCAGATGAAATCAAGAAACTCTCAAAATCAGCAAGGTATTAGATTTCATTCCAGAAAAGATCGAAGTTGGCAGAGAGTTAAATGTGATCGTGCTAGTCAACCGGTGTAGAGCACATAGTCTATAGCAAGTAGAGGAAGTTTTCAGCAGTCAAATGCTCCTGTAGGCGATGGAGTTTTTGGTAGGGGAACAGGATGTTTCTCTTGCGGCCAGCAGGGCCACATTGCCAGATAGTGTCCACGTAAGAATACTTCAGGATTTGGACAGAGGCCCGCAGCTTCAGAGCCAACTGTTGGAGATGCAGGCAGGTCACATAGGGTGTTTGCGGCAGTAGATAATCGCCAAGCAGAGCACCAAGGTACGGTTGTGGAGACTATAGGTGTCTTGCAAAGTATTACTATTTCTATTCTTTTTGACTCTGGTGCTTCAGATTCTTTCATTTCCCCTTCTATAGTGGAGCGTTGCAAATTAGTTGTAGCAAAGCAAGATGTTAAGTGGCAGGTGGAATTGGCCTCTGGATCTAGGGTATCAGTAGACTCTCCTGTCTATGGTTGTGAGTTGAGGATAGGTCCTTTATCTACCATGGCAGATCTTCGCATTATACCACTAGGATCCTATGACATAGTGTTGGGAATGGATTGGTTGGATGCTCATCAAGCAATGATAGACTGTCGCCACAAGTTAGTGAGGTGTGTTGATGAATCAGGCAATGAAGTAGAAGTGGTTGGGATTCAGAGACCCATCTCTTTGCGTATGATTTCTGCTATGCAATTGAAGAGATGTTTGCATCAAGGATGCAAGTTGTTTGCTGTAACAGTTAATGACTTAGATTTTGGGGAAAATAGGGAGACATCCCTTGACGATCATCCCATTCTCAAGGAGTACGAAGATGTTTTTCCTAGCGAGATCCCGGGTATGCCACCGAAGCATGATATTGATTTTAAGATAGACCTTGTTCCTGGAGCAGAACCTATTTCACGAGCTCCATATTGGATGACTACCCAGGAGCTTAAGGAGCTTCATTTGCAGCTAGAGGAGTTATTAGTGAAGGGATTCATTTGCACCAGTAATTTTTGTGAAAAAAAAGGATGGATCTCTGCGGTTGTGCATAGACTATCGACAGCTTAATAAGGTGACTGTGAAGAACAGATACCCATTGCCACGAATTGATGACCTCTTTGATCAGATCAAGGGAGCTAAGGTGTTTTCAAAGATAGATCTAAAGTCAGGATATCATCAGTTATGTATCTCTGAGGTTGACATCCACAAGATAGCATTTCGCACCCATTATGGGCATTATGAGTTCACTGTTGTACCTTTTGGGTTGACAAATGCACCATCAGTGTTTATGAGTCTGATGAATGGTGTATTTCATACCTATCTTGATAGATTTGTTCTTGTTTTCTTAGATGATATATTGATTTATTCAAGGTCTATGGAGGAGCATGAAGATCATTTGCGACAGGTTCTGTAGTGTTTAAGAGAAAATCAGTTATATGCAAATCTGGCTAAATGTGATTTCTTTCAAACTGAAGTGAAATATTTGGGACATGTTATTTCTGATAAGGGTATTACGGTGGATCCTTCAAAGATTCAAGCTATCATGGATTGGCCTACTCCTACCAATGTTTCAGAGGTTTGTAGTTTCATGGGGTTAGCAGGCTATTATCGACGATTTGTGGAAGGATTTTCAAAGATAGCTCACCCTATAACTTCTCTTCAGAGAAAAGGAAAGAAGTTCATTTGGGCAGAATAGTGTCAAGCAGCCTTTCAGACTCTTAAGGAGCGGTTAACTAGTGCACCTATTCTAGCAGTGTCTGATCCTACCGGAGATTTTGTGGTATGTACTGATGCATCCTTGGAAGGTTTAGGAGCATTTTTAATGTAGGAGGGTCGTGTGATAGCCTATGAGTCTTGTAAACTCAAAGATCACGAGTTGAACTATCCTACACATGACCTAGAGTTAGCTGCAGTTGTACATGCATTAGTAAGATGGAGACACTTTTTATTGGGGCATCAGTTTGAGCTACATAGTGATCACCGAAGTTTACAGTACATTTTTACATAGCCAAACCTAAATGCTAGACAGAGGCGGTGGATGGAGTTTCTATGTGAATACGATTTTGAGGTAAAATATATCTAAGGTAAGGAGAATGTGGTGGCAGATGCTCTTAGTCGACGAAGACATGAACTTTCATCAATCACTCTTGAAGTGGATTTGAGAGGACAGATTCTTGCAGCACTCCCTATAGATAGATGGTATCAGGAAGTGAAAGCAGAAGTTGAGTCTGGTAGAACCTTGGAGGGTAGATATGCTGGATATTCTATCGAGTCGGATGGTCTGTTGTGACATTTAGGTCGCATTTATGTGCCTTCTACAGAGGGTCTCCGCACCCTAATCATGACTGAGGCACATCAGGCACCTTATTCTGCTCATCCAGGTGTCAAGAAGATGTATGCAGACCTTCGCCAGATATATTTTTGGGCCGGAATGAAGAGGGATATTGCTGATTTTGTTTTGAGATGCTTAGAATGTCAGAGGGTTAAGGCAGAACATCAGCATCTCGTAGGTCTTCTCCAGCCACACCTTATTCCAGAATGGAAATGGGACATCATTTCAATAGATTTTATAGTTGGTTTACCCATGTCCTCTCGTCGTCATGATGCAATAATGGTCATTGTTGACAGGCTTACGAAAGTAGCACACTTTTCTCCTATCCGATCTTCATATAATGCTTCATCTGTGGCCAAAATCTTCATGGAGGATATAGTCAGATTGCACGGGATCCCTCGCAAGATTATCTCTGATTGTGATCCGGTCTTCACTTCAGCTCTTTGGACATCCCTTCATCATGCACTGGGGACTCAGTTGAACTTTAGTTCAACTTATCATCTAGAGACTGATGGGCAAATTGAGAGGGTCAATCAGGTCCTCGAGGATATGCTCAGAATGTATGTTATGGATCAACAAAACCATTGGGAAGATTATTTGTATTTGGTGGAGTTTGCGTACAATAATGGGTATCATAGTTCTATTGGCATGTCTCCTTTTCAGGCCCTATATGGTCATCCTTGCCGTACCCCATTGAGTTGGGATCGTCTTGTAGTGCCCCTCACCTTGCCTTATGTCGGACGGATAGCTATCCTAGTAGGACTAGACATTATGACATTCTGTTTGATGATCGATTCTCTATTCTTATGCTAGTTGTTTATGGACATGTTATGATAACATCTATGGAAGTTTTAACTATTGGTATTTTATGTTTTCATAGTTGTATGGACATACTAGATGTGGTGGATTAATTTAATTTAGAGCTTTATGTTTTATCTGATCTTTGTGATGACGTTACTATTGATGACTGCTTGTATAAGATCGTATGTAATTGATTGTCCCATCTTGATTGTTCAGTAGATAGTTGTTGTGCATAACATAGTGACTTGTCGATTTGTTTATGTGAATAGAACAGTGTCACATTACTCATGTTTGAGTACCCTGCCACACTGCGACTTCCATTCACTGTATGATGATATGTATATATTTTCATGTTTGACTGTGTGGTTCGCTGCAGGATGCAAGTACCGGGCATCGACTCCACCTGAACTAGTAGGTCTGAGCGTACCCTAGCCAATGGAATTGTTGATCAGGGTTAGCATAAGGTTCCCTACTCAGTCCCTCGAAGAGGATGAGTATTTTGTATTTTGTCCAGTCGTCACTGTCAGTTGGACTAATTGTTTCCTTTGTTGTTGTCTTGTCTTGTGGCTTTGCTGGGTGGTCAGGTATCATTCTGTAGGTTAGATTATTCAATTATAAATGTTTGATTATAGGTTTGGTTAGAGTTTCATTAAACAATGATAATCTCAAGCTAGAGTTAAATAAATACTTTAAAGGGAAATAATGTGTCATTTACTAATTATAAACAATGTAATTATTTATAATTAGCAAAATTAATATGAAAACAAATAAATTTGATTAATGATTAAATAAATAATAAATTATAAGTTGTAAATGAATAAAATACATAAATAAATATGGATAAACAATTATAATTTTTGATAAAATAAATTTATAGTTAACATTAAAATAATAAAAATAATATTTTAAGGATTAAAATTACGGTTGTCCCTTTGTATCATGTGTTCGGTTCTTAAAATGTTGGAGGAAGAAGGTTCTAGAGAATTTAAGGATCTCTTTTTAAAGAGGAAGGGGGAGAATGGAGGGGAGTCAGTTTTGGGAGGATGTAGTTTTGGAAGAGCCGGGGAAGTGATTCTGGCACCAAATCTTTAGGGCAGCCAAGCTTTTGATCCAGGTGCCATTATTTCCTAAATTTCTATCTCTGTTTTCTTTGATATGAATGATTGGAATTTGATTGGTTTTCTGCCTGATTGTATTTGTTTGAGAGTTTCTGAATCATACCCAATTTGTGCATCATGGCACCCTCCCGATAATACCTCTATGAATGTTTTGTGAATCACATTCCATGAGAAGACGTCTTTGTGAGGCACCTGTCAAGCAACCACATATTGTGCCTGTGCATCCAAGATCTACAATCTGAGTGTAGCGATTTGAATTAGTAAACAAATGTATTGACTACATTGAGAGCAATGATTAGTTTGTGAAGAGCTGTGATTTAATCAAAACAAGAGATACATGTAATTATGAAGATAATCCAAGGTATGATATGCATTCATATTGTATTTTTGACACCTCTTCTTCAAAATAGGATGACACAGAATACCCAGAGAATCTAACAAACAAACACCTTCTTGATTCTATTTGGCGCTAGGGTCTTGTTTGGCCTATTCCCTTGAAAGGACTCATCATTTGTGCACAACCCTATAATACAAAAAAAAAATTCGTGTTTACACCGGTATTTGTTACTGAAAAATAGTTGTTCTTATGTTGGGGACACCCCTAGTTACTAGATTGCAAAGGAAAAACTATTCTTAAACAAGGGGTTTGAACAAGTTTTAGTAGTCCAATCTCCAGAAATAATCTATCACTCAGTCAAATATCATCAAAAGATGGAGATCTATGCCAAGGAACTATAAACCAGCTATTCAGGCTTGCTGTTCTGCATCACCCATTCAAGTAACCTGTTCAATTGTGAATGTTAGGTGTTCTGTGGATCAACAATCACAATCACAATCCCAAGCAGGAACTACACAGACAATTCAATGTCAATCATCAGAGATATCTAATACGCCAATTTAGGGTAAGGCAACCGCTATGTAGTATATACCAGGAATTGGAACTTTTGGTTTGCTATTTGTAGTCTGATTTAGCTATTGAACTAATGGCTTCTCTGCCTGTATTGTGTTCGGTGGAGTTTAGTTTTTTCCATTATGATATTCTCATACATCAATAGACTGCACTTCCATTCAATAACAATTATCTCATAAGTCAGCACTTATAAAGAAGTAAAGAAATAATTAAAGAAAATATGAATTCAAGACTTCACCAAAGGATCTTGCCGACTGATCAAAGATAACCATTCATGGATGCTGGTAACTGTACATTTTGTTATAGATGTCTATCTTTTGCCTATTCTCAATTAGGTGACTTCTTTGAGTTCTAATTTTCTAAATAGTCAATACTAGACATGAGCCAATCTAACAGCAATGGAGCAATTTTAAATTCAGAGCAGAAAGAACGCTTGCAAGGGCTAAGGAGTCTAAGAGTTTTCTAAAACCTGTGCAACAAATCCATTTTTGTGCATATCCTATAATCATTGCATTCCTTGAGATAACATTTCTTTGAGGCATTTTACTAGATAGTTCACGTTGCACAATCATTTTACTAACCTGCTGTAGAAGTTGTAAGAGATGCTCTTCCCCATAGCTCTTGATCTGATATTTTTCTAGCTACCATAACATTGCAAGCCTCGATGTAGAAGTATCATAAACAATTTTAACAATTTTATTTGAGAACTTACTGCCTTCCTTATTATATTATTGGAACGTAGTGCTCATTAAAAACCTAAAATTTAATTAAAGTAATAAAAATAAATTACCTTTTTAAAATTAGTCTGATTTATAATTCCATTAGCAACTCTAGTAATTTTATGTAGCAGCGAATTTAGATTATGTATGGTTGTTAAATACTCAGTACTGTATAACTCATAATATTGAATTAATTCATAATCAACATCAGTCTTAGTGTGTCCAAATATCAGTAAGTATGAAACTAATCATAAAGTAGATTGGTTATTGTTTATTCTGTATTGAATTGTAATCTCTATGAATTTAATTCTTATAGTTTCATTTCTAATTTATATTTTGATTAGAAACCTTTTGTAATTTTATATAATATTTGATTTAAAGGCTTAGCTATTTCTTTTGTGGAGACTCAACTCCCATAGTTTATTGGGACGCCCCCTGTAATGTCCATGCCAGAGTATGGTGAATGGCTGTTCTCTTTAAAAAATAATAAGTTTCAACAAATTGCCAAAATTTATATAGGGTTAAGATGATATGTAAATTAGGTTTAAATAATTTATTTATGCTAAGTAGGTTATATTATTTTAAAAGCACTATTATTTATGCTAAGTAGGTTATATTATTTTAAAAGCACTATTGAATAGATAACCATCATAAAAAGAATTTATCTCAGTTGGAAATGAGTATAAAGTAAATTTTGTTGGGCTATTTTTCACTTCTAGTTAAACAACTCATGCAAAGGTGTTAAAAAATTAGATTTGTCAGTTAATAAAAATTTTCCAGCACTACTACTACAGAAAGTTATTATATTTGATACAAAATTTTATGTAGTAATATTAATTATCCAATATCTATGGCTATTTTCCATTTTTAAATGAATAGTATATACAAAAAGGTTTAAAATTTTTATTTATGTTATTTAAAGATAGTATATAAGTGTTACAGTTGAAAATAGATAGTTCAGCTGTAAAATAAACTAAAAGGTTAAAAAGACTTATCATATGGAATAAGAGATTTACTCAATCCGTCAAAATTTATATAGGATTATGATGATATGAATATTTGGTTATATATATAATTTACTTATGCAGATTATAGTAATAGATAATTGTCATGTAAAAGAATATATATAATAATATATTAGATTTATTTTTAATGTTCGTTAATTTCTCGTTGGATGAAAAATATTTACAATCCAATACCAATGTAAATTAATAGTATTATTATTATTATTATTATTATTATTGGTAGTAGTAGTAGTAATGTCATTATTATTATTATTATTATTACAATAATATTGTTATTATTTAAATGTTATAGTGTCATTTCCAAGTAATCAAAGAATATATGAAAGTGAGTTTGTAACGCCCGCCTTGAACGCCTTAAAGAATACACACTTTTGCAATATGAAACAGGAAATTTTTTTTTTTTAAAAGATTAAATAACGATAACATAACTAATTACAACATATTCTCTAAGGGTCCAAGGCTGCATCACTTAACAAATCAACTAACATAATTTAACATACATCAACAACTGATCCAATTCCATACTCAATTTAAATAACTTATTCACATTCATTGCAATCATCAAATAACGGAATCCGCATGATTAAATACATAACTGAAATGCTTTCATATAAGTACATCATAACATCATTACATTGCTACTTTTAGTCTACATCAAAAGTTATATACATAAGAATGTTCTGTTACACAAATCTGGTACAAGGTTATGCACTTACATCATCACCATTGGAACAAGTACAACTAGAACAAATCCTTTCTGCATATGATCTTGACAGGAATAACCAATGGATAAAATAGCTCTTCCACCCGACCATGTGGAACCCTAAGGTCCACCCCCCGAGCTAGGAGTTAACATGAGGTCCCAAACACTGACAGTCAGGTAGACGAAAGACAAACAAGAACAAAGGACGACCAAACGCCAATACAACACATGGTAATAACAATACAACACGACATAACTTAACTTAACTTTCACTTCCAGAGGCGACACAAAACAAATGAGGAGAGACCGAACGAGGGATGCTAGGTTGTAGTAGGGAGAGTGTCATCACACGGTCCTAACATGGGTTATCCTGACAGCCTCTCACTAGGCGCCGGCCCCCATCTATGGTTATCCTGACAGCCTCTCACTAGGCGCCGGCCCCATAGGGTGACACATGCAGAATCAACTTTCCTTTCATGAGGACAAGGAAGTCAATCATGCTGACCAGGCCTTCTCTACCCATCCTTAGTCTAAACAAGCACTACAGGCCATGGGTGAGGAATCCATTAATCTTATTAATGTGAAGTCTACCCTTAACCCCCTAGTTTATTTTAGGTTATCACTTGATTAATCTACTTCCAACGGGTTATCCTGACTGCGACTTTGGGCTTCGGCCCCACGTTGAAAGCCACTCTCCTTCCTAACACCTAGTAAACCTTTAAACATCATGCAAGACTTAATAACAACACACGTATAAGTACACTGCAAGGCATAAACCTTCTTGCATCAAAATAGAATCATAACATCAATTGTTATCCAACACTTTTAATCATTACAAGACTTAATTCTTTTTTACAGATTTCGGATCTCTCCTTACGACAAAATGGTACAATAAGATCACAAGAGGTTTGATATCGCATCCTGAGATTATTACTTTACAAGACACAACATTCAACCTTGACAGTACCTCATTATACTTCATACTTTGTTTGATACACATAAACGCTATTACATCGTAATTACAAAATAGCAATACACAAGTTGCAAATACTTAACAATGACAACTAGCCTCTGGAATACAAGTTTGAACAACCGCAATCTGACTCATTACAACACTCATTCAACTCAATTCAATTTAGATTCAGGAGATGAAATACTACAATTCATTCTCAGTTCAATGCAAACAACTTCTAAAATAAAATCAACATTATATTATAACAATTAAATTAATGCCTTGCAACAAAATCTCTAACTAATCTTTATTTTACTTCAACAGACAAGTAAATTGATTAACTAAATCATTATAATAATTGATATAAGAACCACTTAATTCCAGATATGATCTTATATACTTTCCTTCAATCTTGTCCAATTAGCTTTATTCTATTAAGGATAATAATGCTAGGAGCGATATCTTACGACTGAACGGCAATCACACGAGGCAGATTCAATCACGAAATGTTTGTTATCCTTCACACGGTCTTGCAGACATTCTAACGAGCTTAACCAAATAGATTCTTTTATGATGATTTGAAGATGTTTCTGAAGTTGATCCTATCCGTGGTGAAATAATTTCTCAAGAGAACAATCGTAAATGCACCCTATGCGAACAGCTTGAGATATTTTACTACTGTGATGTAAAATTGCTATTGACTGTTTTACCACTGACGTGAATGATATTTGATCGTATCAGCGTTCCTCAACTTGGAATTTTAATAAATTGATGGCACAACTTAAGGGTTTTCTCTCTCTAACAAAAAGGCAAGGACTGCAGGAAAACATTGACACACAGAAGTGATGAACTGGAGTTGTCGAAAAAGATTACTTACGGCCTCTAACAGCGTTCTTCAAATACTCAACGCCATGCAGATTTCCAATTACAAAAAGGTGTAGAAACAGTGCTACAAACTGAAGGAAGTTTATCTTTGACGGAAGGTCACAGATTACAAAACCTCTGTAGATTTCAACTGCTGTTTACTGTGCGAAGGCAGAACCATCTTCCTTGGCAGCACATGCCTTTCTATGTGCTAACTCAGTTATTGATATATCTGATAACTCTGCACTGATTGTACGAATCCTTTCTGAGAAACCAGTTGAATAAGGGTAAAGATGAAACTTGAGCGCTCAGCTGAGTACAACGCTCCAAATAGATGGAATGATTGCAGGCCAACAATACTAGATTTGTTGCATAAACTTTACAAACTCGCCATAGGGCGATCTGTGGTTATAAAACTAGATTCTACAGAAATATTTTCTTTTGGGATGCAATCATATGGTAATCCTATTGTTGTGCAAGATCGCTGGTATACATAGAATGGTTTTGCTGACAAGGTATTAAATTCTCTATTTTTGACAAGGTGGGCTTTTGGTTCCCGATTTGCAACCCTACGATAGCTAGGAATAGTGATTACTGAGTTCGGAGGTATTAATAACCGTTGACCCACGCCATGTAACTACCATTTTGATCTTTCACTAACTAAAATGACAACTCGGCCATCACGTTTCCTTCTAGTTCTTCCCATGTGTTGGGTCATTCTTAATGGTGAAACATTTGCATCAAAACATATCACAAGATCAACTTCCATTATATCCAAACCCTCTTCTCCAATAGATGGTGCAACAATGGTGTTGTAACCACCTGCACGAAATTTCTGCAAAACATGTTGTTGAACTTTCTGAGTTTGGCCCTCGGAGATGCAAGAAAGAAAGATGGAGTTCAATGACTGAGTGAGGATAGCAATGTTCTCAGACTGTGCAACTGTTTCCGCACCCAATTACATTTGCTTGAAATTTTCTAAAGCCTTTTCAATGCTCATCCTATATCATTGTATTTACTAGGGCGGACATTACTTCGAAGCATTTTGTCAAACAGTTCACTTGTCTTGTCTATACATCCACATTTCGCATACATGCTTATCAGAGTATTAGAATACCCAGCAGGAACTTCTGGTTTCACTATGTTTTGGTGAATATCATCAATGATTTCGAGGCTCCTCTATTGATGGTAAAGGGAAAACATTATCAATGACATCATTACCACGCTTCGTTTACACTTCAACATCCATTTATGAAACATGGACTGGGCAATATGTTACATGCGCTGATATTGTTCATGTTCAAACTTGACTGTCACAGCACAAGAATATCCATATCCTCTGGTGACCTCACCACACCATTACTCGTAATAGTATAATGGCCATAAATTGTATATTTCACTGTTAACTATGGTGCCAATTCTATAATATTTTTTTTTATCTGCTTATTTTCAGGTAAGAGAGAGCTAGATACTGAACTTGTAGCACAACCAGCTTCGAAGAAATTAAAATCTTCAAACAAAGTTCCTCCCAAGAAGAAACTGGAGACATCTTCATCTGATGATAGTGATTCTGAGTCAGAAGAGGAGGTAACATATGCAAATTCCTATATTGGTCATCATTATCATTTGTTGGTGAAAACCTATTATGATTGAATTGCTTGTTTGGTTTGAGTATTGTGTCTGATCACGAGTCTATCATATAACACCATTCCAGTCATTAAAATATATACATAGCTAAGCTGTATCTAACTTGTTTATATATAATGCTATTATGTTTGTAACTAAAATTTCATAGCAATACTGACAAAATAAATAATAGATGTCGATTATTCCTTATTTGTTATAACCATTCCTCAAGTACTTGTATTTGGAGCTTTTCCATGCCTGTAACCTGCATATTACTGAAAGGTGTTGCATTCCCAGGCTTCATGGGTCGTGGATTGAGGGTTAATGAAATTTATTTTCCAAAAAATGCACCCACTTAACAATTAAAGTAGGACACATGCAAATGGAAGTACACCTTTTTTCAGCCTTTCGAAGAACAACACAATCAAAGAGATTCATATATGATTTTTATCTTCTAAAATAACCTAATTCTATATGATTATGTCTGTACGGAGGCTGAAATTCTACAAGACAAGTTTTTGAACTTTTGTGTATCTGATTAAGACACTAATGAACATCTGCACCGAGTCTGAAAAGAATAATAGACAATTGTCTCTGTTGAAGGGCAACAAGCCTATCAAACAATTCCCCTTTCTCACAAAGCTTCCTGATCAAATGCACGACATTGTCATCCTCATAGCTAGCCTTAAGCCGCACAATGTTGGGATGCTGATAAAGGTAGTGGAGTCTGGTTTACACACGCCAATTGCATTTGCTTGCCCAGAACTTGTTAACTATAATATCATTATGAGCGTCCATGAGAGGAAAACCCGCTAGAGATGATGAATTCTCCCTCTCGCAGATATGCGCTTATCCCCAAGCGACTAGGAATACACTAGGACGAGTGCAGAGTTGAATCCAGACAGAAGAACCTTTAATAATTGAAAATGATAAGGTTTCATTCGCTCCAGCTATGGCTTAGGTTATACAGTGGCATCACCGTATAATACTAAGTGAATGGTGAAGAAAAGGGATTCGAAACTTTCATACAGACGAATGAAAGCCAGGTAGAAATGCAGGAAACAAGGCAAAGTCAATATCAACAAGAAGACTTCATAACCGATAATGAGAGACTTCGATAGCTCCAGCTATGGAGTAAACTTAAACTACGGTACATAGCGTAACACCCAGAAAATGGCGAATAAAAAGGATTTGGTCTTTCATTCGAAACAAGTGTTATCCAGGCAGCGAACTTCCTGTTATTATCGTCCACAACAGAGATAGAACCAAACACATCGAAGCAATATTCATGGGACAGCAAACAACATGGCTACAGAGGTTTTTAACCAGTTTGAATAACCATAAGACAATAGCAAATCACACCCTAGCATTGCAATATGCAGCGCTACCTATCATTATCGAACCATAGTAAATAATACTAAGGGATACCAAAGAAATAACTTAAATCTTCAAATAACAATCACTATACAGGTCTCTGAGCAAATAGGACTTCCAGTTGCAGATGTGAGAGGGCAAGTTAAAAAGGTACGCAACCAGGAAAATCACATGAATACAAAGCGTCTTACAGTGAGTTCCCAGACAAGTTTATGACTAAACACAGAGAAATAAACAATAACAACATTAATCTGATCTTACAGGAACAGCTAGCTGTAGCCAACAGCGATTTACGGCAATTCTATCGAGGTGTCCTACAAACCCTACCAAGATCACGCCTGTCTGAGAATGCATACAGAGTGAATCAGCAACCAGTGGAACGAAAGCATTTGACTTACAGAATCCTTGAGCAGAAACGATGTATTTAAACCCTAAGAGAAGATGCTGATTACACACAGAGAGGACAGTCTACAGAACTATTTGGAATTGAATAAACTATAACTGCATTTGCAGATTTGAAATGAAGTTCAGAGATAAGGCATTCGACGGAACCTGATTTCGCAAATCACCTCGATGAACCTGCTCCCATTGTTGCAGTTCCAAGCTGCTTCTTTCCTTTCACCTGTGTGATATCCTTGATGCACCTACAGCTCTTTTATAACTCAGCCTCTCTCCTCTACCAAGGCTTCGCATGCGATCCCATGCTTCTCTCCTTTAAAGAATATGTATTTTTATTTAATTTAAAGATCCCAATTATTAGATATTTTATTTTATTTTGTTAATATATCTTTTTATAGCCGACCCAATTTATTGTTATAAATAGAATAGTACTATTTCGACAAACTATAATTTTGTACTATCCTTTAATTTATTTTATTAATCAAGTTGTAAATCACAATTTACAACATGATTACCACTATTTATTTATTTAAATATTTATTATAATTAATATTATATCGAATAATACAAACTTCTTACAACTTTATTTATCAACAACACTTCTATTAAAATAATAATTTATTTATAGCTAAAATTGACAACTAACGACATTATGCCCATTTAACAACACTTATACTCTTCCGTAGAATAATTCTAATTAAAGCACAACATTACCACACATACTTAGACACCTGCAGAACTCATTAGACTCCAAGATACAATATTATCTGACAGTAAGACATGAGCGAACAACAACCAATAACCACAAGGGTAAACTGACGACGAAGGGACACCGACTAGGGACCTCACTTTAACTCCAACCAACTAATCCATTGGTGAAGGCACGCTCAGACCTGTAATTAGGTGGAGTCGATGCCTAGTACCTGCATCCTGCAGCAATGCACGTTAACCATAGCAAGATATACATATACATCACATGCAGTCCTATCGTGAATGGAAGTCGCAGTGAGGTAGGGTACTCGAGAACGAGTAATACAACACTGTTCCATTCGCGTTTATAAATAACAATCAACTATATTGAACAAGGTATCAGATTACTAATCTACGACATAAAATGATCAACTAACTAACATCAAAGCATCTAAAACATCAGTTCATTTATCAAATTGTAAAGCATAAAATGGCATAATCCAACATCAACATCTGTTATCTTAACAATTAAGTTCACAATGAAGTAACAAGATAACAAGAGATCCATCATCTACGGTCTAGGACACTATAAAGTTTAAGCAAACATCAATCTAATGGACGACGAGATGAGGGGCACTACATCCTTCCCCCCTAGGATCAGGCTTACTCCTGGAAGCCTGCGAACAAATATGGGTGAAATGTATTGAGTTTGGGCAGTTTTCACAACACTATGCAAACATGGAAGCACACACTGTGCATGAGATCTATTAACAGAAAAGTCTTGATATACTGACTTTACACCTTTAGCAGCATGATACCATAATTTATCATTTTATAAGCACTATATTCATGATTTAACACACATACACGAATTCAAATTACCCTGAACCACATCTCAAGGCTACACAAGGATCCATCTGGACACCGGTAACTGACCTACTAAGGCATGACACAAAATCTATGAGCCAAGAGCTAACATCTATCCCACACAATCCATACCACACACTCTGAGACTTGATGGTGCTAGGGCACACACACATGGTTAGACCATCCAAACAAGACAACAATGACCTAACTCCTACAGCAAAAATTAGTTAGCCTCCATGAAATAGTCCTAGCCTTGGATATCCCCATCCTCAAGGTTCCCTGAGTCTGCTTCCTCGTATACACTCACCAAGTCCACCTCATACATCCTTGGAGAGGAAACACAATACGATACACGGCCGACATCGAAAACAATAAGGAAAAACTAGTTTAGCCACCAAAGTCATAAACAAATATAAAATAAAGATTAAATTTCATCAATAAAACAAGAAATGCGCACAGTTCAACACTAAACCAAATGTAACCACAAGGGTTACGCACAAATGAAGATCACAAGGTGTGGCTAAACCATCACAATCAAATATAAACAAAATGTCGGCCTTTTCAATTAATAGAAAATCATCAATAATTATAAGGAAAATACACAATCTTTGAAATTGCACTGTACAACACTGCGTGACTAGGTACTAGTCACCAAACGAGGAAGGAGGGAACAACGTCAGGTT
Source organism: Cunninghamia lanceolata (assembly GCA_027924645.1). Classification (NCBI taxonomy): domain Eukaryota; kingdom Viridiplantae; phylum Streptophyta; class Pinopsida; order Cupressales; family Cupressaceae; genus Cunninghamia; species Cunninghamia lanceolata. The sequence goes on along the minus strand of BSBN01001899.1, from coordinate 664,676 downwards.
ATCCTCAACTTTTATTTCACACAATAAGGACTCTACATAAGCACTAAGAATATCCAAGAATGCATACTTCACAAGAGGATGTACAGGCATCTAGTCCTCTACCTGACAACTCCTCTAACTACAACCAAAGCTCCTTAAGGATAGGATGATCGTCGAGAGACACCTCTCGACTCTCCCCTAATTCCAAATTGTTCACCATCATGGCAAACAACTGACAACCTTGACTCATGAATTTCTTTGACCGTATGGCAGATATCATATGCAGGGGAATGGATCTCTACATGCCAACTACCTCTACCTTAACCTCTAGGCATCTACCTATGTACACACTATCAAGGGACACCCTCACGCTGTTAGGCAAGGATGACAAAGGAAGAAGAAAATCTACAGAGTTTAAGCAACTAGGACAACATAATGGGACTATGCACACCCAGAGTACCCATTGTTTAAACCTGGCTCTGATACCAGATGTAACGCCCGCCTTGAACGCCTTAAAGAATACACACTTTTGCAATATGAAACAGGAAATTTTTTTTTTTTAAAAGATTAAATAACGATAACATAACTAATTACAACATATTCTCTAAGGGTCCAAGGCTGCATCACTTAACAAATCAACTAACATAATTTAACATACATCAACAACTGATCCAATTCCATACTCAATTTAAATAACTTATTCACATTCATTGCAATCATCAAATAACGGAATCCGCATGATTAAATACATAACTGAAATGCTTTCATATAAGTACATCATAACATCATTACATTGCTACTTTTAGTCTACATCAAAAGTTACATACATAAGAATGTTCTATTACACAAATCTGGTACAAGGTTATGCACTTACATCATCACCATTGGAACAAGTACAACTGGAACAAATCCTTTCTGCATATGATCTTGACAGGAATAACCAATGGATAAAATAGCTCTTCCACCCGACCATGTGGAACCCTAAGGTCCACCCCCCGAGCTAGGAGTTAACATGAGGTCCCAAACACTGACAGTCAGGTAGACGAAAGACAAACAAGAACAAAGGATGACCAAACGCCAATACAACACATGGCAATAACAATACAACACGACATAACTTAACTTAACTTTCACTTCCAGAGGCGACACAAAATAAATGAGGAGAGACCGAACGAGGGATGCTAGGTTGTAGTAGGGAGAGTGTCATCGCACGGTCCTAACATGGGTTATCCTGACAACCTCTCACTAGGTGCCGGCCCCCATCTATGGTTATCCTGACAGCCTCTCACTAGGCGCCGGCCCCATAGGGTGACACATGCAGAATCGACTTTCCTTTCATGAGGACAAGGAAGTCAATCATGCCGACCAGGCCTTCTCTACCCATTCTTAGTCTAAACAAGCACTACAGGCCATGGGCGAGGAATCCATTAATCTTATTAATGTGAAGTCTACCCTTAACCCCCTAGTTTATTTTAGGTTATCACTTGATTAATCTACTTCCAACGGGTTATCCTGACTGCCACTTTGGGCGCCGGTCCCACGTTGAAAGCCACTCTCCTTCCTAACACCTAGTAAACCTTTAAACATCATGCAAGACTTAATAATAACACACGTATAAGTACACTACAAGGCATAAACCTTCTTGCATCAAAATAGAATCATAACATCAATTGTTATCCAACACTTTTAATCATTACAAGACTTAATTCTTTTACAGATTTTGGATCTCTCCTTACGACAAAACGGTACAATAAGATCACAAGAGGTTTGATATCGCATCCTGAGATTATTACTTTACAAGACACAACATTCAACCTTGACAGTACCTCATTATACTTCATACTTTGTTTGATACACATAAATGCTATTACATCGTAATTACAAAACAGCAATACACAAGTTGCAAATACTTAACAATGACAACTAGCCTCTGGAATACAAGTTTGAACACCCGCAATCTGACTCATTACAACACTCATTCAACTCAATTCAATTTAGATTCAGGAGATGAAATACTACAATTCATTCTCAGTTCAATGCAAACAACTTCTGAAATAAAATCAACATTATATTATAACAATTAAATTAATACCTCGCAACAAAATCTCTAACTAATCTTTATTTTACTTCAACAGATAAGTAAATTGATTAACTAAATCATTATAATAATTGATATAAGAACCACTTAATTCCAGATATGATCTTATATACTTTCCTTCAATCTTGTCCAATTAGCTTTATTCTATTAAGGATAATAACGCTAGGAGCGATATCTTACGACTGAACAGCAATCACACGAGGCAGATTCAATCACGAAATGTTTGTTATCCTTCACACGGTCTTGCAGACATTCCAACGAGCTCAACCAAATAGATTCTTTTATGATGATTTGAAGATGTTTCTGAAGTTGATCCTATCCGTGGTGAAATAATTTCTCAAGAGAACAATCGTAAATGCGCCCTACGCGAACAGCTTGAGATATTTTACTACTGCGATGTAAAATTGCTATTGACTATTTTACCACTGACGTGAATGATATTTGATCGTATCAGCGTTCGTCAACTTGGAATTTTAATAAATTGATGGCACAACCTAAGGGTTTTCTCTCTCTAACAAAAAGGCAAGGACTGCAGGAAAACATTGACACACAGAAGTGATGAACTGGAGTTGTCGAAAAAGATTATTTACGGCCTCTAACAGCGTTCTTCAAATACTCAACGCCACGCAGATTTCCAATTACAAAAAGGTGTAGAAACAATGCTACAAACTGAAGGAAGTTTATCTCTGACAGAAGGTCGCAGATTACAAAACCTCTGTAGATTTCAACTACTGTTTACTGTGCGAAGGCAGAACCATCTTCCTTGGCAGCACATGCCTTTCTATGTGCTAACTCAGTTATTGATATATCTGATAACTCTGCACTGATTGTACGAATCCTTTTCGAGAAACCAGTTGAGTAAGGGTAAAGATGAAACTTGAGCGCTCAGCTGAGTACAACGCTCCAAATAGATGGAATGATTGTAGGCCAACAATACTAGATTTGTTGCATAAACTTTACAAACTCGCCATAGGGTGATCTATGGTTATAAAACTGGATTCTACAGAAATATTTTCTTTTGGGATGCAATCATATGGTAATCCTATTGTTGTGCAAGATCGCTGGTATACACAGAATGGTTTTGCTGACAATGTATTAAATTCTCTATTTTTGACAAGGTGGGCTTTTGGTTCCTAATTTGCAACCCTACGACAGCTAGGAATAGTGATTACTGAGTTCGGAGGTATTAATAACCGTTGACCCGCGCCATGTAACTACCATTTTGATCTTTCACTAACTAAAATGACAACTCGGCCATCACGTTTCCTTCTAGTTCTTCCCATGTGTTGGGTCATTCTTAATGGTGAAACATTTGCATCAAAACATATCACAAGATCAACTTCCATTATATCCAAACCCTCTTCTCCAATAGATGGTGCAACAATGGTGTTGTAACCACCTGCACGAAATTTCTGCAAAACATGTTGTTGAACTTTCTGAGTTTGGCCCTCGGAGATGCAAGAAAGAAAGATGGAGTTCAATGACTGAGTGAGGATAGCAATGTTCTCAGACTGTGCAACTGTTTCCACACCCAATTACATTTGCTTGAAATTTTCTAAAGCCTTTTCAATGCTCATCCTGTATCATTGTATTTACTAGGGCCGACATTACTTCGAAGCACTTTGTCAAACAGTTCACTTGTCTTGTCTATACATCCACATTTCGCATACATGCTTATCAGAGTATTAGAATACCCAGCAGGAACTTCTGGTTTCACTATGTTTTGGTGAATATCATCAATGATTCTGAGGCTCCTCTATTGATGCTAAAGGGAAAACATTATCAATGACATCATTACCACGCTTCGTTTACACTTCAACATCCATTTATGAAACATGGACTGGGCAATATGTTACATGCGCTGATATTGTTCATGTTCAAACTTGACTGTCACAGCACAAGAATATCCATATCCTCTGGTGACCTCACCACACCATTACTCGTAATAGTATAATGGCCATAAATTGTATATTTCGCTATTAACTATGGTGCCAATTCTATAATATATTTTTTTATCTACTTATTTTCCGGTAAGAGAGAGCCAGATACTGAACTTGTAGCACAACCAGCTTCGAAGAAATTAAAATCTTCAAACAAAGTTCCTCCCAAGAAGAAACCGGAGACATCTTCATCTGATGATAGTGATTCCGAGTCAGAAGAGGAGGTAACATATGCAAATTCCTATATTGGTCATCATTATCATTTGTTGGTGAAAACCTATTATGATTGAATTGCTTGTTTGGTTTGAGTATTGTGTCTGATCATGAGTCTATCATATAACACCATTCCAGTCATTAAAATATATACATAGCTAAGCTGTATCTAACTTGTTTATATACAATGCTATTATGTTTGTCGCTAAAATTTCATAGCAATACTGACAAAATAAATAATAGATGTCGATTATTCCTTATTTGTTATAACCATTCCTCAAGTACTTGTATTTGGAGCTTTTCCATGCTTGTAACCTGCATATTACTGAAAGGTGTTGCATTCCCAGGCTTCATGGGTTGTGGATTGAGGGTTAATGAAGTTTATTTTCCAAAAAATGCACCCACTTAACAATTAAAGTAGGACACATGCAAATGGAAGTACACCTTTTTTCAGCCTTTCAAAGAACAACACAATCAAAGAGATTCATATATGATTTTTATCTTCTAAAATAACCTAATTGTATATGATTATGTCTGTACGGAGGCTGAAATTCTGCAAGACAAGTTTTTGAACTTTTGTGTATCTGATTAAGACAATAATGAACATATGCACCGAGTCTGAAAAGAATAATAGACAATTGTCTCTGTTGAAGGGCAACAAGCCTATCAAACAATTCCCCTTTCTCACAGAGCTTCCTGATCAAATGCACGACATTGTCATCCTCATAGCTAGCCTTAAGCCGCACAATGTTGGGATGCTGATAAAGGTAGCGGAGTCTGGTTTACACACGCCAATTGCATTTGCTTGCCTAGAACTCATTAACTATAATATCATTATGAGCGTCCATGAGAGGAAAACCCTCTGGAGATGATGAATTCTCCCTCTGGCAGACATGCGCTTATCCCCAAGCGATTAGGAATACACTAGGACGAGTGCAGAGTTGAATCCAGACAGAAGAACCTTTAATAATTGAAAATGATAAGGTTTCATTCGCTCTAGCTATGGATTAGGTTATACAGCGGCATCACCATATAATACTAAGTGAATGGCGAAGAAAAGGGATTTGAAACTTTCATACAGACGAATGAAAGCCAGGCAGAAACGCAGGAAACAAGGCAAAGTCAATATCAACAAGAAGACTTCATAACCGATAATGAGAGAGTTCGATAGCTCTAGCTATGGAGTAAACTTAAACTACGGTACATAGCGTAACACCCAGAAAATGGTGAATAAAAAGGATCTGGTCTTTCATTCGAAACAAGTGTTATCCAGTCAATGAACTTCCTGTTATTATCGTCCACAACAGAGATAGAACCAAACACATCGAAGCAATATTCATGGGACAACGAACAACATGGCTACAGAGGTTTTTAACCAGTTTGAATAACCATAAGACAATAGCAAATCACGCCCTAGCATTGTAATATGCAGCGCTACCTATCATTATCGAACCATAGTAAATAATACTAAGGGATACCAAAGAAATAACTTAAATCTTCAAATAACAATCGCTATACAGGTCTCTGAGCAAATAGGACTTCCAGTTGCAGATGTGAGAGGGCAGGTTAAAAAGGTACGCAACCAGGAAAATCACATGAATACAAAGCTTCTTACAGCGAGTTCCCAGACAAGTTTCTGACTAAACACAAAGAAAGAAACAATAACAACATTAATCTGATCTTACAAGAACAGCTAGCTGTAGCCAACAGCGATTTACGACAATTCTATCGAGGTGTCCTACAAACCCTACCAAGATCACGCCCGTCTGAGAATGCATACAGAGTGAATCGGCAACCAGTGGAAGGAAAGCATTTGACTTACAGAATCCTTGAGCAGAAATGATGTATTTAAACCCTAAGAGAAGATGCTGATTACACACAGAGAGGACAGTCTACAGAACTATTTGGAATCGAATAAACTATAACCGCATTTGTAGATTTGAAATGAAGTTCAGAGATAAGGCATTCGACAGAACCTGATTTCGCAAATCACCTCGACGAACCTGCTCCCATTGTTGCAGTTCCAAGCTGCTTCTTTCCTTTCACCTGTGTGATATCCTTGATGCACCTACAACTCTTTTATAACTCAGCCTCTCTCCTCTACCAAGGCTTGGCATGCGATCCCATGCTTCTCTCCTTGAAAAATATGTATTTTTATTTAATTTAAAGATCCCAATTATTAGATATTTTATTTTATTTTGTTAATATATCTTTTTATAGCCGACCCAATTTATTGTTATAAATAGAATAGTACTATTTCGACAAACTGTAATTTTGTACTATCCTTTAATTTATTTTATTAATCAAGTTGTAAATCACAATTTACAACATGATTACCACTATTTATTTATTTAAATATTTATTATAATTAATATTATATCGAATAATACAAACTTCTTACAACTTTATTTATCAACAACACTTCTATTAAAATAATAATTTATTTATAGCTAAAATCGACAACTAACGACATTATGCCCATTTAACAACACTTATACTCTTCCGTAGAATAATTCTAATTAAAGCACAACATTACCACACATACTTAGACACCTGCAGAACTCATTAGACTCCAAGATACAATATTACCTGACAGTAAGACATGAGCGAACAACAACCAATAACCATAAGGGTAAACTGACGACGAAGGGACACCGACTAGGGACCTCACTTTAACTCCAACCAACTAATCCATTGGCGAAGGCACGCTTAGACCTGTAATCAGGTGGAGTCGATGCCTAGTACCTGTATCCTGCAGCAACACACGTTAACCATAGCAAGATATACATATACATCACATGCAGTCCTATCGTGAATGGAAGTCGCAGTGAGGTAGGGTACTCGAGAATGAGTAATACAACACTGTTCCATTCACGTTTATAAATAACAATCAACTATACTGAACAAGGTATCAGATTACTAATCTACGACATAAAATGATCAACTAACTAACATCAAAGCATCTAAAACATCAGTTCATTTATCAAATTGTAAAGCATAAAATGGCATAATCCAACATCAACATCTGTTATCTTAACAATTAAGTTCACAATGAAGTAACAAGATAACAAGAGATCCATCATCTATGGTCTAGGACACTATAAAGTTTAAGCAAACATCAATCTAATGGACGACGAGATGAGGGGCACTATAGAGTTCAACCCTAGGTTTGAAAACTCAACTAATTATTAAAAATATAACTATTTAGACTATTGAAATATTAAGAAAATTAGGTGATATTAGTTACTATGGTGTAATTTAAAATATTGTGATTACTATTGTTTCATTAAATTTAATTTTGATTTCAATTTTAATACAATATCCTTATCAATATTTATTAATTGAAATTTGATTAAATAGTTTAGTTATCAGATTTATTAACATTGTAAGAAGATAGAGGTTATGAGTATAGCATTTGAAAAAAAATTAGACTAGCACACAATATGTTTGAAATTTAACTTGTATGTTTAATTATTAGAGGTAAATGAAATTGTGTAAGTTGGTTCACTAGTCGTTATTGAGTTAAGTGGGCCGAGATTTAGGTTTCCAGAGGCATAGTATAAAATAGTTTGTTTTCAAGTAATGTGTTATTATGTGTTTTGGATTTATGACATCTTAAGAAACATGTTGTCTCTAGTTATGTATGGATTAAAAGACAATGTGAATGATAAAAGTATTTCTCTCTGGATGCATTGTTGTCTATTTAGTTGTATTTTTCTTGTATCAACTTTTGTGGTGAGTTGTGGAATGGGGAGACATGGAAATCATAAAGATGTAATGAATATGTGTTGTTATGGGCAATGGTTTAGGAGTTTTACCCTTATGATTATGTATTGGTATGCAAGAAGGTCAATGCCTTGCATCGTTATATATACATGTTGGTATGAGGATAATTGGTTTACAAGATGGTTAAGGCTTTGCATTGTTATGTATATTTGTTGTCATGATGATAGTTGTTATGCTTGATGGATAGGGTTGTTTAGGTGCAGGTAGGGGAGTGGCTTTCTGTAACGCCCCACCATGAAACACTAGAGAACAACACAATTACACTAAACAAATCAGTCAAATTTTTTTTTTTTAAATACAAGGAATAACAAGGTAACATCTAACTTATCTATACTAAGTAACATTCTCCCAGGGTTCCATGGCTGCATTACTGACAAAACTACTATCATGTTCTCTCACACATCACACATTAACTTAACAACAATAATTCATTCTAAATTTATTACGTTGATTGAATAACCTTATACATTTCCATGACATCAAATAAATGATCATCCATAACAAATACAACTACAGTTTTTTCATACATATGAGGATACAACATAATATAGTTTACATCACCAACTTTCGTTTACATTGGAATTACAAACATTATTAATAACCTGATACACAGGATGGTACATGAGCATAAATAACTGTCTTTATAAACTGGTACAAGATCTGAATCTGCTACAGGAGTTACAATCCTTCTTGCACACGAATAATGGCAAGGTAAAACCAATGGAGATAAAGCACATCCACCCGACCATGTGGAACCCTGAGGTCCACCCCCCATGCTAGGAGATAACATAAGGTCCCACAACATCATACAGTTAGGTAGACAAGTGCCTAATAGGAACAAGGACTAAACATAACTCCATCACAACACATGACAACATCACAAACAACTCAATATCACTTCCAGAGGCAACACAACGATAAATGGGGAGAACATGACTAGGGAATGCTAGGCTGCAGTAGGGAGAGTATCATCGCACGGTCCTAACATGGGTTATCCTGACAGCCTCTCACTAGGCGCCGGCCCCATAGGGTGACTCATGCGGAATCAACCTTCCTTTCGTGAGGATAAGGAAGTTGATCTTGCCAACCAGGCCTTCTCTACCCATCCTTAGTCTAAATGAGCACTACAGGCATGGGAGAGGAAATCCAATTATCTTGTTAATGTGTGATTTACCCTTTTCCCCCCAGTTCATTTTTATGTTTTCACTTAATTAACAACTTTCAATGGATTATCCTGACAGCCACTTTGGGCGCCGGCCCCACATTGAAAGCCACTCCCCTACCTGCATCTAGAAACCCTAACCATCAAGCAAGACAATTACTATCTTAATGATAAGTAAACATAAATAATGCAAGGCATTTACCTTCTTGCATACAAAGCATAATCACAATGACCAACCTTTACATCATTGTCCCAAAACTTTTAGTCATCAATCGCAATAACCATAACAACACATATCTAGAGCAAGGTATGGGTCATCTTGCTCTTCAAATCTCAACCATGAACAAATAGTTTCTCAATACGAATACCAAGATCTTCCCATTACAATACTACACACAAACTTGACGTCAACACTTCCTTGAAGGAGATTTAAACCCATCATAATATATTCACAACACAGTATGTATATCATCTCACATTACTGTTTACCAAGATCCACATACATAGACAAGAGACATCATGTTCTTACAACATCTTCATTCAAGACACCTATGAACAGAACACATGCCATCAAATCATATTACCTTATGCCTCTGGTACCTAAACTTGACAATTTACACATAGACCAACTCACATGGAAATTCTGCTTACAATAAGTGATTTCAACTAATTAACTCATTGACAACATAAATTTTTCTTACAAGAGCAATTCAATCTCTTAGTTATCCTATTACCTATAAGTTTTACTTATAAGGCTAAATTTTTAAGTACATTGTTGTTTAACCTAATTCCAAGCTTTAAATCCAATTTCAACTTAACAAAATCATTCTGACAAGATCTTACCATTTCAATCAAACTAGATTAAATTTTATCTACCCTAATTATTTTGTCATATCCATTTACATTTAATCGTATTAACAACTAAATTCAAGTAATATCTCCACAAGAATTCATAAATCCTCAATCTAGTTTAATAAATATTAATTCTATCTGTTATATTAAATCAATCATCTTAATCCAATAATCTTTAGCAACTAATTACTTGCTCTTACTCAAGGCAAAATACCCTTAGCAAGAATCACAATACTAGTAAAAAAACTTTATCATTTTCTTCCTACCCATCATACAAAATTTCTATATGTTACACCTTTCCAAACAAACTTAACTAACAATTCCATAATCTTTACTCAAAACTTTCTTAAGTAAATGCCTTGATAACTCTATGCAACAATTATAAGCTTTCTAATTTAATCTACCACCATTTTCTAATTCAACATTCTAATAGACATCTAAGTATATTAATTTTAAGTTATTAATCATTTCTAAACAAGTTAAATTCCTATTCTTACTATTAAACAATTATATATATATATATATATATATATATATATATATATATATATATATATATATATATATATATATATATATATATATATATATATATATATATATATATATATATATATATATATATATATATATATTATTCTTTCTATAAGTACATAAAATATATTTCTACTTACTATTCCTAAGGATCACAAAACAACAATTACTTTCTAATCTCAAATTTAAATGTATTCTTATTAACATACTTCCACAAATATAATATGCTCTTATAAGATCTTTATTGCTAATTTAAAACATGGGAAAAGTAATAATGGAAGAGTAGAGTAATTCTAATGCCATTATGTGCAAATAATATCTTAATAGTAAATAAGATCCATTGGCTATATTGGCTGGTATTAGCATATAAATATTATAAAGGTTTTAATATCCAAACATGGCTGCTACAGCAGCTTCTAACATTAAAGACTTCATGCCATTATATTGCAGTTTAAACATATAAAAAAAACATGGCTAAAATAGAATGTCTAACAGTAAGATTTCAATGCCATTATAATGCTGTTCAACACCACATAGAACACCACATATAAACAGTAGGTTATACACCAATAAATATAGTCAAATTAATCATAAACTTATGTGCAAACATAGGCCATTTTACCAAATTTTCTGGTGTAACTGTAAACTGGAATACCCCAGGCAGAGTTAATTGCTTGGAGTAACTATTATACAAAATTTGAATTGTTTCTGTTGATTTATAAGTATTAATTTCTGTGTATGCTGCTATACTATGAAAAATCAGAAATATTGTTCAGATTGCAAACTATTTATCTTGAATTCAAATATTATTACTGTTATTTGATGAGGAACAAGTAGCCTTCATGTAGGAGTGAGATTGGCTGGAAGACACAAATTTGGCTATATACTTGCATGCTATGGGAGCTTAATAAATTTCTGATTCTAATACAGTTGAGCATCATGTAAATTATTTATCTTAACAATTTAGATATGTGAACATAGTAGATTCTATTTCAATTTCATAAGATGAACGACATATCTAATCATCTTCCCTTAATGATTTTGGTATGCTTAGAACTATATATTATTTTCTGCAAAAGTTTTAGGTACGTCATCAATCAAAGATTCGCCCTTCTATATAACATCATCCCAATTTAAGATAAATGTATTCACTGAATTTATCAAATCTCTGATGTTGCTTAGTTTAGCAGCTCTAGTGTTGGCGGCCCCCTTGGCTGAGTTCGTCATTGTCATTGTGTAATAAACAAAAAATAGCTACTCTTAATTTGTATACAAACCTCACAGAAATACATAAGAAAATTGATATGAAAGTGGGCCTAAGCAATTATACCCGAGCGGCAGAGTTATTATAAATTGATACAATGTCATCCACTGCCCATCTCAATTAAAATTTCAGAGCAGTGAGTAAAGAGCGGTATTTGAAAAAGAAACTACATATTCTATTATGCACAAAACGGAACTGTAGAAAAGGCTTTAGAAACTCTTGAGCAAATGCAATTTGGAAGGTTTAAAGGCAGATCCCATGGCATTAGCAAATCAAAATGTGTGCATGGTTGACCTTCCTACCCACGCTGCTATCAAGAGGATACCCTAAGCTTTATCATTTGGATACTCGTTAAATCTGTGCTGGTTGTTGTGATGTGTTTTCTTAGTGCCCGTCGATCACATAAAAATATAGGCTTAGGAGTATTTACAACAACTTTGTTATATATTTTTTTTATTTATTTTGAATGTAGAAGTGATAGGTGCATGAAGATCGATGCCTGATTTGTTTGATCGATGTCTCAGAGAGGCTATCTCTTGAAATGCAATGATAGCATGATATAAACAAAGTAGATTCATAATTTTTACCAGCCTATAGCTAGCCTGCTCTGACCTGTGGCCAAAAAGGAAACCTAAACCACAGTAACGACATCCTACATAGCCTAAAGAATGGGGAAATTCATCAGGCATTGCGACTTATGTAAGCACAAAATATTAAATTGATTTGCAAGGATGTTCTAACAAGATTTGAGAATTAATGAGGCTCACTCGGATGCACCCTAACATTTTAAGCTTTGTTGATTTTCTAGCGTGTAAGCAGACATGGATTTGATGGATGGAAGCTGAGCATGGTATACCATCTTGCCTTCCTAATAAATCTATTTGTCACAGTACCTACTAATGATTTGTAATTCTATTATTGAAAGATATGCTAATTCCGGTAGTACAGGTGATGCAGAGCGAATTTCTAATAAATTGTCTCGTCAGATTTGATATCATGGGATGCAATGCTTTCAGGGTATTTGTAGAATGGTAGGACAGATATGGCATTCTTCCTGCTTAAGAGAGTGTCTAATCCAGATGTGGTATCCTGGAGTGCAATGATTGAAGGATATGAACAGAATGGGTAAAATGAGGAGGTTCTATTACTCTGATAGTATTAAAATTATGACACCGTGATATTCTAGCTGCGTAACAACAGTCTACACCAAATGGTAAATTTGAAACAATCTTTGGCATCCATCGATGCATGACAAATACAGGGATTTGTCAATGTAAATAATTATCTGGAAAGGCATCCATGCAGAGCTGGATCGCTAACAAACTAGAAGAGTAAAAATTCACATTCATAGACAAAATGCAAAAGAGTACATAGATAAAAATTGATGAAACCTGGTTACCATGTTTATCTGGCTAAGATTTGAAGCTGGATTCAAATGCCGCAGCTGCCAAAAAAACCCCCGATCCCCCTTTGCTCAAACGATTCTCTCCCCTTTTAGAGAGTAATCTCTCCCTCTCTTCCAGAACCTTCTTCCACCATTTTAGGAGGTGAGCACATGATCCTATGCCAACTAATAACAACTATTTATTAAATTTATCCCTCTACAACTCAGGATTTAATTTACAACTAAATATTATAATGTTTTATTTTATTTATTTTAATTATAATTATTTATACCTTATTTTTATAACATTTGAACCATAATACATATTAATTTATGCATTTTATTTTCATATTTTAATTTTATCAATATACAAGCTAATTAAGTTGTTTATAACTAATAAACCACTCATTATTCCACCTTTAATGTCATTTATTTAACTTATTATTTGGCTTACAATTAAATTTATTTTATTGTGGCAATAAACCCAAACATAACTCCAACACTACTAATTTAGTTAACCCCAAACTAACAAATGGTACTTGACTAGTAGGCATGATCAGAGATAAGACAACAACAATGGAAACAAACAGTCCAACTGATGACAACAACTAGACGCAAAACTGAAGACTCATCCTCTTCAAGGATGATGACAACTAGGGAACCTTATGCTATCTCCCTCCAACAATTCCATTGGTTTAAGGCACACTCAGACCTGTTAATTCAGGTGGAGTCGATGCCTGATACCTGCATCTTGCAGCAAACAACATGATTCAGTATGTATAAATGCATGTAATCCAGCACTAGATGAAAAGGAATCGCAACATTACAGGGCACTCGCAAGCAAGTGATGCAACATCGTCCCTTCCACATCATATCAATCTAGATTAGATCAACACATAATCATAACCAAATCAAATCTACCTCATTATTTGAATAGAACCATACACTAATCATACAGGTGCATGAAATCATAAGTGTCAGAAGTACTATCATAACAAGTAAATCTAGTAGAATCAGTCACATGATATTAATTCTAACATATGATAATTGTAGTAAGATCAACGTCTTAATCATTTGAATGCAAAGCAATGTCAGAGCATATGCATTACCAATGTTGCAATAGAGATTATCAATAAAACACACTAACTGTCATATGAAACCACATATGGATGAAACATCTATCCTATAATGTATAACATCAATTGTTTACCTTACCTTAAATACTCCTGTTATTTTACCTTCATCTTCATGCTCCTTGGTTAGACTACCTGCACATTTAAGGTGAAAACGGAGGGGCACTACACTTTCAATGTGGGGCCGGTGCCCAAAGTGGCTGTCAGGATAACCCATTGAAGGTTGTTAACTAAGTGAAAACCTAAAAATGAACTAAGGGAAAAGGGTAGATTACACATTAACAAGATGATTGGATTTCCTCTCCCATGCCTGTAGTGCTCATTTAGACTAAGGATAGGTAGAGAAGGCTTGGTTGGCAAGATCAACTTCCTTGTCCTCATGAAAGGAAGGCTGATTCCACATAAGTCACCCTATGGGGCCGGTGCCTAGTGAGAGGCTATCAAGATAACCCTAGATGGGGGCCGGCACCTAGTGAGAGGCTGTTAGGATAACCCATGTTAGGACTATGCGATGACACTCTCCCTACTACAGCTTAGCATTCCCTAGTTGTACTCTCCCCATTTGTTATGTGTTTGCCTCTGGAAGTGTTGCTAAGTTGTTTGTGATATTGACTTGTGTTGTTGGAGTCATGTGTTGTCTTTGTTCTTATAGTCTAATGTCTACCTGACTGTATGTTGTAGTGGGGACCTTATGGTAACTCCTAGCTCGGGGGGTGGACCTCAGAGTTCCACATGGTCGGGTGGAAGAGCTTTATCCATTGGTTTTTCCCTTGCCGTTGTTCATATACGAGGAGGATCTATCTTGTGTATCAAGCATCAGATCTTGTACCAATTATGAAGGAAGTGATTTATATTCATGTACTAGCCTTGTGTATCAATTGTATCATATTGTATATATTCAGATGTAATTAGGATGGTGATAATGTAAACTACATAATGATGTACTCATATGTATAGGCTTTTGAATATGTACATGAAATCTTGATCAAGTTGATTATCTAACTGATATCATGAAATGGAGATGTATATGTGTATTCATTAGTGCAATAGATTCAGAATGATCTACTGATGATTAGTTAATAATGTATGTTAAATTATATTAATTGATTTGTCAAGTAATGCAACCATGGAACCTTAGAAGACAAGTTGTTAGTTTAATGATGTGTATTGATTTGTTAAACATTACTTTGTTATCTTATATATATATTAAAAAAAAAAAAAATTCTGTATTGCATAGCATAGATGTGTTGTTCTCTAAGGTTTTCATTGCAGGGCGTTACACATCTTGAGGATAGAGTTCTCCTAGGTCCACAGATGCTCCAAGAGATGGAGCAGCAGGTTGATTGCATTAGAGAGCATCTGGTGGCAGCACAGGATAGACAGAAGAAATATGTAGATGCTCATAGACTTGATCATCAATTCTCAGTTGGCAATCGGATGTTCTTGTGGGTGCGTCCGCGAAAGAGTCTGATTCGTTACGGAAAAGGCTCTAAGCTCACACCATGCTTTGTAGGGCCATTCGAGGTTTTGGAGAGAATCGGTCATGTTGCATACCGTCTTGCTTTACCACCTACCTTGTCGTGCATCCATGATGTATTTCATGTTTCCGTTCTTAGACCCTATCATCTAGATATTTCGCATGTCCTTGATTGGAATGCCTTACAGGTAGAGGACGGGCAGCTAGCTTTGGAGCCCGTAGGCATTTTGGAGCACAGGAGACTCGCTCTCAGGGGTAGAGTCATAGAGCAGGTAAGGGTCCAATGGGATCCTAGTGATGAGACTTCAACTACCTAGGAAGATACATCCTGAATGCGAGAACTATATCCATATTTGTTTGTAGGCTTCCAGGAGTAAGCATGATCCTAGGGGGGAGGATGTAGTGCCCCTCAACTGGTCGTCTATCAGATTGATGTTTGCTTAGTAGTATTAGACATTATGATAGTATTTTAGATCATTTGATGATGGATCCCTTGTTATTTTGTTAATTCATTATGGACCTAATTGTTATGATAACAGATGTTGATGTTGGATTATGTTATTTTATGCTTTAGAATTTGATAAATGAACTAGATGTTACAGATGTTTTGATGTCAATTGCGATATTGGATTGTAAGACGATTGAATGTTTATATTGTTGACTAGTAATTAGACACCTTGTTCAACATAGTTAATTGTTTATTCATAAACATGAATGGAATAGTGTCGTATTACTCGTTCTCGAGTACCCTATCCCACTGCGATTTCCATTCACTATAGGACTGCATGTGGATATATATATAGTTATGCGTAACCGTGCGTTGTTGCAGGATGCAGGTACTAGGCACCGACTCCACCTAATTTACCAGGTCTGAGCGTGCCTTCACCAATGGATTAGTTGTTTGGAGTTAACGTGAGGTCCCTAGTCAGTGTTGTCTAGTTGTCAGTTTACCCTTGTGGTTATTGTTTGTCAATCGATCATGACTTGTAGACAGGTAATATTGCACCTTGGAGTCTAACTAGGTCAGAAGGTGTCTAAATGTGTAAGGTATCATTGTGCATTAAATAGAATCATTTTATGGAAATTATAATGTTGATAATTAAATATATTTATAAAAGATGATAATTGAGCATAATGCCGATAGTTGTTAATAATTGTTGTAAATAAATTATTATTTTATTAGAAGTATAGTTGTTAAATAAAAATTGTAAGAAATCTTGTATTGTTTAATATAATACTATCTATAATGAATATTTAAATAAATAAAATAGTTGTAAGTCATGTTGTAATTTGTGATTTACAACTTAATTAATAAAATAAATTAAAATATAGTTGTAAAATTATAGATTGATGTAATATTACAATTTTATTAATAACAATATGGTTGGATGGTCATAAAGAAATTAAATTTTGTCGGAATTATGTATTAATATTAAAAAAAAATTAACCTCTTGGGATCATTAAATTAAATAAAAAATATATCTTGAGGAGGGAAATGCACGGGATCGCGTGCCGAGTTCCTTGGAAGATGGAAGGGACTGTTTTATAAAAGGGAAGTTTGTAGAGGCAAAGAGGGGGGATTTTGGTAGGAAGAAGAAGGATCAAGTTTTTTGCAAAAGAAGAATTGAATTCTACATTGAATCTAGGCTTCAGATATAGGTTCTATTGTCTTCCATATTCTGTTTGCATTTTTATTTAGATGGAATGATGGAAATCTGTCTCTCTTTACTCCTCCAATTTGCATTTGCTTGATAGTTCTAGAGCCTCTTTGATAATTCATCCTATACCTATCCTGTAACCATTTCATTTCAAACAATTTTCTATTAGAGATATAATTAATTACCAACCCATCTCTGCATAAATGATTTAGAAGAAAATATGAGTCTTATTTTATTGTTTAGGGATCCAAATTAGTAAAGAGAAAGAAAACAGCCTCTAAATTTATACATGATCTATATCAGATTATTAAAATCATTTGTGCATTTCTTTGATCCCTATTTCCTGTACCCTTGAGGTGTCTGCATACCGTTTATACGATTACCTTGCCTATTATGCATCATCAGCTATGACGAGTGAGTATACTCGTACCAAGGCTCCTATTTTGGCGTGGTCTAGTTGTATACCTGCCAGAGTTATCTGCTTGATCAGTCTAAAGCACTTTCAAGGTTCATTTTGTGTGTATCTTGCAATCATTAAATTACTTGAGGGCCGTCCTAGATCTTTAAGGGAACCAGTCGTCTTTCATGTATTGTTTGCAATATCATTTAGTTCAGCCGTCGCTATCCACAACAGACTTCTTATGCGCCTCAGATCCTTCCATTTTGGTGGTAGGAAAATGTTGTTTAGTTGCACGGTTGGCTTTATATTTTCTGCATTTTCTTAAGATTTTTCTAAAGTTTTTTTTTAAACAAAACATTCGCTGTGTTTCCCTATTATTATCAAATCCTATAAAATGAAATTTCTCTTAAATGAAACCACAAAACAAATAACTCTACGGGTTCACATATACCGTTGGAAAGTTAAAATAAGAGGCATCGAACCCTAGCTTTTAGAGAGGCCAATATAATGCATCTGGATTGTGCTTATCATGCAACTGACCCATTCCATGAAATATTATCTCATTCCTAGATGGTAAATCATTGTGTCCAATAACCAGTGTCTGTGGTATTCCTCATGAAGCGGCGAGAACAAACAACTCAGGCAGGTTTATCAATATCGCAAGTTTTGAGGGTTAATCTATTTGCTTTCACTTTGTTATATCCTACAATCTCTCCAATTGACAGCTGTCTTTAGCTAGGAGCTCTTTAGAAGGACCTCCCTTATGCAGATCGCACCATATTCTTGATCAACATTTTCTTTAAATACTCCATAACCAGTGCAGGTTTAACAGATATCCCATTCCCTGAGTTAGCACAGTGAAAGGCAAGCGCTCCTGAGGAAGATGGTCATGCACACATCAATTAGCTGTTTGTAATCTGCAAAGAGTTGTGATCCATTAAATTTCTGTCAGAAATAAACTTCCATGAACATGTAACACTGTAATCACACTTTTCATAATTGGAAATCTGCACAACGATAAGAAGAATCATTTGGGCACTGAGTATAAGTAGAACGCTGATAGAAACCATGAAGAGCCCTTTCGACATCTCCAGTTTGTCTTTTCTTGAGTATCATAGCTTTCCTGTGATCATTACCTTTCATTAGAGAAAGAGATGACTGTTTATGTGGATGTCGTCAGTTCATTTGGACGCTGCCAGAAATCATTAGGCTGATTAGATATCCTCCACTTCAATGGTTAAACAGCCAATTACAATTTTTACAAGTCATCCGCTATAAAAGTAATAATGACGTTAATTTTAGAGTTGATTAAGGGATAAATAATTAATGTTATTTTTATTGTTAATGTTATTAATGTTATTTTTATTATTAATGTTATTCTTATTGTTAATGTTATTAATAATATGGTTATTTTTATTACTATTATTTCAACCAGAAAAGGTGATAGTCAAGTGCCCTAACGTAATAGTAATGTTATTTTTTTAATACAATACTAACATTGGAGTAATTTAATTATGTGATAAGATAAATTGGCATATATATCTGATACCGTTTTTAGGCAAAAGTTAATAAAACATTATAATTAAGTTTAGTAGTACATTAGATTAAATGGTTGAAATTTGGTTGGTTAAACCACTCGATTTATCTAAAGCTAGTGAGGAATAAAATAAAGAAATTGGATGACCTCGATTGTAGTGTATTAATATAATTGTTGCGTTAAATATAAAATCAATTGGTTTAGTTAAAAGAGTTATTGTATTTCGCTATTGATTTTATGATAGACTTTTTTACAAGAAGGAAGTTTAGTGTAACCCTAGAACTTGAACTAAATTGTATGAATTAAGAACTCTCATTGTCGTAATATGGTAAATTGTTAATGGTCATAATTCCAGAGGCATAGTTCATCATGTTTTGAGTACAACCAACATGTGGATAGGTGTACTAGTGTTGTGGTGTTTTAAACATGTGATTCTAATTGAGTATAAATATAATTTATTACGAATGTAGAATTGTCGAAAGTTGTTAATGCTTTTTGTGGATATAATATTCCCGGGATAAGATATTTATCTAGTTGTGACTATCTTGTATCCATTTTGTTGTAATTGTTGTATGGAGAGACTGGAATCTATAAAAGAGTAAAGTGTTGTAATGCTATAGGCAATGGATAACAATTGGTGTTATGATTCTATTTGTAACGTAAGAGGGTTTATGCCTTGTAGTGAATATGTATGTGTAATGTTATAATGCCTTGTATGATGGTTAAGGTTTACTAGGTGTTAGGAAGGAGAGTGGCTTTCAACGTGGGGCCGGCGCCCAAAGTGGCAGTCAGGATAACCCGTTGAAAGTAGATTAATCAAGTGATAACCTAAAATGAACTAGGGGGTTAAGGGTAGATTTCACATTAAACAAGATTAATGGATTCCTCTCCCATGACCTGTAGTGCTTGTTTAAACTAAGGATGGGTAGAGAAGGCCTGGTCGACATGATTGACTTCCTTGTCCTCATGAAAGGAAGGTCAATTCCGCATGTGTCACCCTATGGGGCCGGTGCCTAGTGAGAGGCTGTCAGGATAACCATAGATGGGGGCCGGCGCCTAGAGAGAGGCTATCAGGATAACCCATGCTAGGACCGTGCGATGACACTCTCCCTACTACAACCTAGCATTCCTTGTTTGGTCTCTCCACATATGTTAAGTGTCGCCTCTGGGAGTTGTGTTGTGTTGTTGCCATGTGTCGTATTAGAGTTTGGTCATCCTTTGTTCATGTTAGTCTTTGTCTACCTGACTGTCATTGTTTGGGACCTCATGTTAACTCCTAGCTCGGGGGGTGGACCTTAGGGTTCCACATGGTCAGGTGGAAGAGCTTCCTTATCCATTGGTTATTCTTTGTCAAGTTCATGTGTAGAAAAGATTTATCCTAGTTTTTAGACAATTGTACTTGTACCAGTTGATGAAGATGTATGTGTATAATCTTGTACCAGATTTGTGTAACAGATCATTCATAATGTATGATTCTGATGTAGTCTAAAAATGGCAATGTAATGATGTACTTATGAGTAAGGAAAGCATTTCAGTTATGTATTTAATCATGTAGATTGTATTACTTGATGACATGTAATGAATATGAATAAGTTATTTAATTGTGCTTTGGATTCAGATCAGTTACTAATGTATGTTAAATTATGTTAGTTGGTTTGTAAAGTAATGCAGCCTTGAATCCTTAGAGAATATGTCGTAACTAGTTATGTTAACATTACTTGTTATCTTAAACTTTAAAAAAAAAAATCCTATTTCATATAGCAAAAATGTGTATTCTTTAAGGTGTTCAAGGCGGGAGTTACACAAGCTCCTACCACCTTACTATCAAGAATGTTAGTCATATGATGAATTAAAGTCCTATTCCCACTACTAAGAACCCTCAATATATAAGGTTACTAATCAACATTAGATAACTCTATCCCAACCATGCAGAACATAAAGGATCGTAAGGTAGATTTAAAATTGAACATTCATTTAAATCCTTGGAAAGTATACGAGTTAAATACTAAACACTTTATATCATCAATATTCTACAAAAAAGAATCATACATCAGAGTATATAATGCAAGAGAATGAGTTTACAAGATTATAACATAAAAGTAATTTGCCTTAATATAAATCTCTATCTACCTAATTTAACAAGCTAGCATTCTAATTAGAAACTCTATCAAAATTATTCTTGTTCTAATATGATAGTGATTCTTTTAACTAGTTTCCATGTTTAACAAAACTACAAGCCTCCAAGACAATAATAACTGACAATGGCGTTATAAACACAACCATAAGCCATAACATAGGTCAAGCAATCTAAAGGAGTTTTATTGCTTTATTATTTGTTAACTACAAAACTAACTACTATACACAAAGCTAAATATGATAAGATAACCCTTATTTAATCTAAAAGACAAGTATATACAGTCTATAACAACAATCACAAGATTCTCATACTATTAAAATTCTTGACATAACACCAACAGACAATATAAACCGGAAAGCATTATAAGGTTTTTTACTCTCTTTAAAATAAAATAACATATACTATTACATCTGATATTTGCATAACCATTACCATAGAAATCTAATATAATAACTCAATTCACAATAAATCTCTAATTTATTTTTTATTAATTATAATCAATGTACCACAAGATAGTATATTACTAAATCATAACTAAACAAATTTATATGTAGATAAGATAAAATGAGTACAACTCATATTTAACTAAATATATTTAATTCTAGAATAATAATACCATTCATCATTTATTTATTCACTAGCATTACGATTATCACCTATTAATACTTCTAATTTAATTCATTTGACAAACATACATTTACTAATTCAATTATATTCTTAATAGAATATTTCAAATCTATTCTAACACAAATATGAGTTCACCAAATTTTATTCCTAAAAAGTAGATAAAAAAATCTAGATAACAATTTACTAACTCAAAGTGATATTCACTTAAGCAATATTTACTAAACATCCATGGAGCAACTTTCAAAATAAACTTATTCGCCAAGCCTCCTACTCTATTTCAATAAATTATTCTATAGGATAAAATATTACAAATCTATAAGTTATACTAAACAATAGTTTCTCAATTGTTAACTAAACAATAATCATTTAGGCAAGTTTATAAAACATTCATTTAATAGTTTGCATCTACTAAACAACTTTATTTTAATAAAATTAATTTTAAACTAATACAAATCTATCCTAATATTATAACTCAAACTACACTAAAACTCTAACTTACTAGAATCGATATAACACAGGATAAAATATAACAAATTTATACTTAATAAGAGCCTAACTACTTTAACTCAATGTATAGATAAATAAATTTATTAAATCATATCTAACAAACTTATATTGGCCAAATTAAAATGAATCTAGTTGATTATTATTAATCTGAGTTGAAGATAGCCATACAATTTATTAACAATTAGTTAATTTAAATTTACATCCTTCTAATAAGGGTTTGCTACTAGTCACTCATGAGTTTCAAAAGGAAATTTTCTAAATCACATATCCACAAATCTTCTTACTACATCCTAAAAGAATTATTTTGCAAATTGATCTATTATGCAAATCAGAGAATATGTGAAGAAATTTACAGAGAACAGATGAGTGAACAACCAAGAGTAACCAGAGGATTTTTTTTTTTGAATGAGAAAGAAGATGATAAACAGAGGGAGTGATCTGCCATGAAAGTCAAAGAGAGAAGATTTAAATGAAATGTCAAAATTCAGAGGAAAACATAATGTCAGGTAGCTGAGAGCAAGAACAAAAAAATAAAATCTACAGACAAAGATTTGCCTAGCTAGCTACGTACGACCAATTGTACGGCCGCGTGGGAGAGGAAACAAGGTAAAAGAAAGCATAATAATTAAATCATTTTCACACTAGAAAAAAAATATTTAGTTTAAAACATTTTCTTAACCATCAAAAAAATTCCAGACTTGTATAGGGTACGGCCATACGACGGCATAAGGTGAGTTGATTCCAGTTTTGAACAATATAAATTTTTACTGAACATTTCCCAATTAATTTTTATTGAATCTGGCAATGTAATGAAAACAAAAATGTGAAGAAAAAGGCCATTCGATTGGGTAGAAGGAAAATAGAGGATAGTAGTTTAAGTTTATGCTAAAATTGACCCCAAAACATTACTATAATCTAGCAGAAATCAAGGAAATGGTTGATAAGAAAATCAAATAGAGGTAAAAGAAATTTGATGAGATTCCAATGAAGTTTCATTTCAATACATGAATAAAGAGTAAAGATTGATTGATTTAGAGGAATTTCAATTAATAATTTGTTTGATAAACCTTGTAGATTTCTCATTTGGATTGACGGAGGATTGAGAGAATCCTAAGTTTCTCAAGGATGGAAAAACAAGTTATAAGATACAGAGTTGAATGGTGATAGGAAAGCAAGAATTTCACTAGGATAAAGAGACAGGTTCCAATATAGAAGAGATTCCTCAAGAAATTAAAACTACTTTTTCTGAATTGCTACAGAAAACACAAGTAAACATACCCAAAAATTCAACCCAAGCTTCAAATTCTTCAGCTACCTCTAGTTCTTCCTCCATTTTTTTATGACAATTTCTTTCCCAATTTATGTCCCCCTTCTTCAAAACAACTCTCCCCTCAAAATAATAACCCCCAAAAGAAAAAATAGTCAAGAGTCATAAATTCCACTATCATAAATCCGTTATAGAAAATCCCACTAACCCCCTTAAAATAGAAAATAATTAGTTTTTACTTTTTAGAGAGTTTCCCCAAATCTAGAATCTTATTCGACAGCTCACAAGAATTAGTTTGCTGAGTAATATTATTTTACTAATTATCATATACTATTTTAACCATAATAAATACTTATGACACATATTCTATCAAAAACATAAAAATATTTAATTTAATCTTTATTAAAAATAAAATACCAAAACTCATTAATAATATATGACTAAGAAAATGCCATTATATTTAACTTATAATAAGCATTACTATTATAATAATTAATGCATTTTCACAATACACATAGGCTTACTAAGTAAAACTCAACAATACCTCTACGACCACGAGATGACTAAAAACTAAGACAAGAATCTCAGAGTGACTTCAAGACCCATGACACAAACTAAAAATAGAAACTGACCTAGGAAAACCCCATGTTATCTCCCATCAACGTTATCCATTGGTGCAAGCACCCGCTCAGACCTGCTAAGTCAGGTGGAGTCGAGGCCCGGTACCTACAACCTGCATCAAAACAATATGTTGCATTTGAGTATATACACATATAGTGCACACACAGAGTTAGGGATTCTTAGTGTAGTAGGGTGCTCAGAATGAGAAATACTACACTACCCCCTCTTTGAAAGCATAACAATAACATAAGCACCTCCAACTATAAGTTAGATACCAACAAATCACATAAAGCATGATAATATCTAATCATTACTGATCATGTCAATCACATCATAAACTGGAATATTTTAATAATGTCATCACAAGTCAATAATCACCTCACTCAAACATAGTCCATCATGATCATAATAAACATAAACCATAAGTCAAACAACTCAAATGTCTCAAACTGTCTAAAAGCAATGGAAAACTATCAATTGACACAAGCCAAAATTGAGGGGCATTACATCCTCCCCCTCCCAAATTAGGCTTACTCTTGGAAGCCTGCAACAAGATAAGGATAGGGATCTCACATCTTGACCTCAACCTCGACCCCTAGGTAACATCTTACAACACCAAAGGATAATTCATTACACACAGAGAATAAACAATAGGGATGAAAGTTAATCTATAGAGTTTAAGCACCAGGTTACATAATGGGCTCAATTATAACCAGAGCACCCACTATTTAAACCTAGCTCTGATACCAAATGTGATGCCCCATCATGTAACCCTAGAGAGTTAGACTAACAGGTGCAAAATATATAGAAATATTTTTTTTTGAAGCAAGTAAATACATTAGCATACAATTAACACTATTTACAATAATTAAACAAGATTAGAAACAAACACCTCTAGGGAACATAACTGCATCAGATAAACATAAACTTATAACAATACAAATAATATACATTATTATACAACAAAATTACATTATTCATCTATAGATACAAATAGTTACATAAGATCAAAAACATGATTATATGATTCTTGATTGATTACATCAATTTACAATATACAACATGATTATACAACTTTTAAAGTATAGTATAGCTCTTGCGGATGCAAGTACAAATTAGGAACTAGGAACACTTCTGCATTGATCATGAACCAGGATGACCAAGAATAACCAATGGATTAAGCTCTTCCACCCAACCATGTGGAACCTTGAGGTCCACCCCTCTGAGCTAGGAGATAACAATGAAGTTCCACTAAGTCAAGGGATACAAGAAGATAGATACAAACTGGACATAGGCAAAATAGATTATCAAGACTACACAAATCATCAAGACAAGACAGTACTCAAATCATCAAGACCAGACAGATCATCAAGACAAGTCAATTTATCAAGATAAGTCAATTCATCAAGACAAGACAAATCATCAAGACAAGTCTATACTCTAGAGGCAACAACAAAAGATAAAGAGGAAGTAACTAGACTGCAGTAGGGAGAGTGTCATCGCATGGTCCTAGCATGGGTTATCCTAGAGATCTCTCTCTAAAAACCAGCCCCCATCTATGGTTACCCTGGCAGCCTCTCACTAGGCACTGGCTACATAGGGTGAGATATGCGGAGGTGACACATCCTCTTATGGAGACAAGGAGGTCAACCTTGCCAACCAGGCCTTCTCATCCCATCCTTAGCTTGTGAGAGCACTCAAGGCATGGGTGAGGCATCATACTTATCTTGTTATGTGAATTACTACCCAACCCTCCTAGATAAATTATTAAGTTATCACTTGATTACAACTTCCATGGGGTTATCCAGGCAGCCACTTTGGGAACCAGCCCCACCATGAAAGCCACTCTCCTACATGTAACTAGCAACCCCTAACCATCACCCTAAAGCTAATAACATGCATGGACAAGGGACTATGAGGCATCTATCTTTTACAATCCAAAACATTACATAGACCATTTCAAATTTCAACCTCAACAATAAAATTTTCCCTTATCCACTTCAAAATCTCAAATCAATAAAACATTTAATCAACAATTTTCAAATTCAAACAACAATCTTTCCCAATCCACATCAAGACCTCATACCAAAATACACATCACCAATATATCCTTGCTACAATATCTCACTGGATTTCAAGGTAACAAGCCTCTAGAGCTAAAAAGATTTTAACACAAATATCAAAAGATAACTATTGAAAGCATGACGCTTAACAACCTTGACCTCTTACAAAACTACATGATCACCATTACATTAAGCTAGACAAAACCTAATAGCAAGACTAAAAACCAAAATAAATGTAATGACCCAATTGCATCATTGATACAGATCGGTTTAAAATTAACAATAAATAACAAAGAATATATATATATATATATATATATATATACATATACATATACATATATATATACATATACATATATATATATACATATACATATATATATATATACATATACATACATATATATATATATATATATACATACATATATATATACATATATATATACACATGTATGTGCATACATATATATATATATATATGTATGTACATACATATCTATATATGTATGTACATACATATCTAGATATGTATGTCCATACATATATAGATATGTATGGACATACATATCTAGATATGTATGGACATACATATATAGATATGTATGGACATACATATATTGTAACGCCCGCCTTGAACGCCTTAAAGAATACACACTTTTGCAATATGAAACAGGAAATTTTTTTTTTTAAAAAGGTTAAATAACGATAACATAACTAATTACAACATATTCTCTAAGGGTCCAAGGCTGCATCACTTAACAAATCAGCTAACATAATTTAACATACATCAACAACTGATCCAATTCCATACTCAATTTAAATAACTTATTCACATTCATTGCAATCATCAATTAACGGAATCTGCATGATTAAATACATAACTGAAATGCTTTCATATAAGTACATCATAACATCATTACATTGCTACTTTTAGTCTACATCAAAAGTTACATACATAAGAATGTTCTGTTACACAAATCTGGTACAAGGTTATGCACTTACATCATCACCACTGGAACAAGTACAACTAAAACAAATCCTTTTTCTGCATATGATCTTGTCAAGAGTAACCAATGGATAAAATAGCTCTTCCACCCGACCATGTGGAACCCAAAGGTCCACCCCCCGAGCTAGGAGTTAACATGAGGTCCCAAACACTGACAGTCAGGTAGACGAAGGACAAACAAGAACAAAGGACGACCAAACGCCAATACAACACATGGCAATATCAATACAACACAACATAACTTAACTTAACTTTCACTTCCAGAGGCGACACAAAACAAATGAGGAGAGACCGAACAAGGAATGCTAGGCTGTAGTAGGGAGAGTGTCATCGCATGGTCCTAACATGGGTTATCCTGACAGCCTCTCACTAGGCGCCGGCCCCCATCTATGGTTATCCTGACAGCCTCTCACTAGGCGCCGGCCCCATAGGGTGACACATGCGGAATCGACCTTCCTTTCATGAGGACAAGGAAGTCAATCACGCCGACCAGGCCTTCTCTACCCATCCTTAGTCTAAACAAGCACTACAGGCCATGGGAGAGGAATCCATTAATCTTATTAATGTGAAATCTACCCTTAACCCCCTAGTTAATTTTTAGGTTATCACTTGATTAATCTACTTCCAACGGGTTATCCTGACTGCCACTTTGGGCGCCGGCCCCACATTGAAAGCCACTCTCCTTCCTAACCCCTAGTAACCTTAACATCATACAAAACTTTATAACCAAAACACGTATATGAACACTGCAAGGCATAAACCCTCTTGCATCA
Organism: Cunninghamia lanceolata; assembly: GCA_027924645.1. NCBI lineage: Eukaryota > Viridiplantae > Streptophyta > Pinopsida > Cupressales > Cupressaceae > Cunninghamia > Cunninghamia lanceolata. The sequence continues at coordinate 636,252 of BSBN01001899.1, read as the reverse complement.
ATTGTTATCCAACACTTTTAACATTGCGAGACTTTATTCTTTTACAGATTTCAGATCTCTCCTTACGACAAAACGGTACAATAAGATCACATGAGGTTTGATATCTCATCCTGAGATTATTACTTTACAAGACACAACATTCAACCTTGACAGAACCTCATTATACTTCATACTTTGTTTGATACACATAAACGCTATTACATCGTAATTACAACATCAACAATACACAAGCTGCAAATACTCAACATTGACGACTTAGCCTCTGGAATTCGGGTTTGAACAACCTCAAATCGACTCATTACAACACTCAATCAATTCAGTTCAAAATTCAGGAGATGAAATACTATCATTCATTCTCAGTTCAATGCAAACAACTCCCGTAATAAAAGAACGTTTAATTACAACAATAAAATTAACACCTTGCAACTAAATATCTAACTAACCTTTATTTGTTTCAAAAGATAAATTAATTGGTTACTAAATCATTACAATAATTGATAAAAGAACCACTTAACTCCAGATACAAACTTTATATTCTTACCTTCAAACTTATTAACTTTATTCTATCAAGGATAAAGTGAATAATAACGCTAGGAGAGATGTCTTATGGCTGAACGGCAATCACACGAGGCGAAATCGATCATGAAATCCAAAAGAATTCTTTTATGATGATTTGAAGTTATCTCCGAAACTGATCTTATCCATAGTGATTTAATTCCTTAGGGAGAATGGTCGTAAAAGTGCCCTATGCGAATAGTTTGAGATACTTTACTACTGAGATGTAAAATTGCTATTGACTGTTTTTCCATAGAAATGGATAGCATCAGACCTTAACCAGTCATTTCTGACAGACATTGACCTCACCACACTCTGTAGGTTTCGACAGTTGAACGCTGTATGAGCTCCGTCGAATTTCTTCACTGCACTGGCCTTCGGAGGAGCGCCAATCTACATCTTCGAGATATCTTGCTAGGTTTGTGTTGGTAGAGTAATTTGTTTGCTTGAAATCCAGTGACAAGAGCAAGAATGCGAACTGAGGTGGGACGTTCACATGAAAAGCTCCAACCAGATATATTACAAGGGATAATAAATATAATTAGACTAATGTAATTTGTCAAGCGCTGGACCACCACCTATATTTCATCCCTTTCTAAGACTAGTGTTCGCTTATAATCCAAATGTCCTTTAAAACTTTCCAGATCCACAGAAACAAAGGTCTAAAAAGAATGCCACTGCTCAAGCCATAGTTCAAACTGTTAACTATTGTAGTGTCATTTAGATGATTGGTAGAACCATTTATTAACAGAAGGGACAAGACAAATACCGAGGCTGTGTTATTCATCTCATCAATATAACTGGTAAATCTGCATACCCTAAACTTAATATTTGAGACCACAGTTAAATCTGCGGTGATTGAAAGGTTGTGATAGCTAATATACACAAGGTGGCGATTGGCTGGTAACAGCGTTCCAGCAAATATAGGACATAACGTGTTTCAGACAATATCCTCCAGATTCACTGTGAGGGCAGTAGTGAACGATGCAAGACAAAACAAACAACACTAGCCAATGAATTCGCTCAAAACAAGGGCGATCTTTCCCGGATGATTATAATTCGCTCAACTGATAGTAATCAACTATTTGCAGGCCAGCGTGACTTCAATCACCCTAGCTATGGAGTGGACTGGTCAGATATAACAACTTTTCCAGTTTTGCAATGCAGGAAACCTAATTTATTAATACAAGTAAATTATAAGGACGGCAGTTTGATAAGTTCTCAAATGGAATTGTTAAAACAGATTATAATACGACTAGAACCAATTATTAGATAACAGTTACAGGTGAGAGCAACTTTGACAATTTCTTTTTTTACAGCAGGTTGGTTGAGTGACGCAGATTTAATGATCTTAGTGGTGGTGGTAATTGTATATCTGATGACACATCTTAAGTAGATATTCATTTCGCTCTCTGATCTTTGCGAAATTCAATTCTACAAATGCAAGTGTGTAAATGCTATGAAGCATTGATTCTATTTAAGTGACAGCTGTTCAGTGGTGGAGAAGAATCCATTTAGGTGTCAAGTAAGCTGTACGTTATAGGTTATTAACAATTTTCTGAATGAATCTCTGCATTGAATATGTTGACATGGAACATCTAGTGTCCACATAATCACATGGCACCTATTGTGTTTTTTTTAATACCATTTTCCTGTGGTGCTTGTTTACATTGGCCTTCCTAGTTGTTGCATAACTTTATCCATCGAGTAAGATGTATTCTGGAAAATGGCGTTATGGAAGCATTATCACTATTAGTAATAGTTGATGGAATACAGTATCATGGTTCAGAAGGGTGGACTTAGAGAAAGCACTAGAGGACAACCATTCTAAAACCACCGAATATCATATTATTGATGTTTAACTTTATTTATATGGATCATTGTCTGTGTGCTAAGAACAGAGTTCATTCCTTCCTATAGCACATCTCCAAAAGCCGTCAGTAAAAATCCCACTCCAACCCAATGAACATTTCCAAGGGCATTCAACACAGATATTGTTGTACTGTGTTTATCACCAGAGTAGTTTGATATCTGGGTGGATATTAGCCTAACATTTTTTTGATGTTTCTACTGAGAATTTGCCAACGCTGGATGCAGAGGGCAACCCACCTCGCACAGAAGCCAAATTGTCATGGGTGGCTGTTTGTTTCCCCTTATTGGTGTAAAGACCAAGAAGATTGTCAATGTTGTTGACTAAATTTGGGAGATAGTCTGGCATGCTTGTGTCTGTGCTGAGAATGTGTTCGATGATCTGAGCAGACATAACAGAGGATGTTGGGGAAGACATTGTTACGGATGTAAATGAGGTAATAAAAAAAATGGACGATCTAAAAAGAATGAATTCTTGAGGGTAAATGTGCGCCCGTCTATCTCAGAGCAAGAAGGTGTTAATAATGGAAGTTATAGAGTGCAGAAAGGTATCCAAACAAGAAGAAAACTCCAGCTATGGAGTACGCTGGACAATGGAACATAGTAAAATGCTGAGTAAATGGCAAAGGAGGGATTCAGACTTTCATTCACAGCGAATGACAACAAAGCGGCGGACTACTTAATAATATCAGCCCTCAAAAGAAATGAAACCAAACACAACCAAAAACACCATACATGGACTGTCGTCTCACCACACCGGAGGAAAACGAAATGACAAGGCTACAGGACTTTTCAAACAACGCGGATACTAGGGTTACGGCAGTGATCTCTTTCTCACGCCCAGTATACCATTTGCAGCGATGCTTAAAAAAAATATCAATCTGCTAGAAATAACACCAAAGAAACAAAATAAGATAACAAGAAACCCAGGCAGCCCGATAAGTTTGACACCACTGTACGCTGGTCTCACGTCTAGAATAAGAGGGATTCGCTTTTTTCTGTATTGCACTTGCAAATCAAATGCGAACCTCATGACTAACCTCCGTGGGGTAAATACTCAGCCCAAAATGGCTTGGTTTACAATAGAACGAGAGCAGCTAATATAACCAGAACCCAAGAACACTTCAATATTGAAGAAGGAAGAGTTTCGAGGCATTAAGCAATATCAGAGGTCTGTCGCCTCCCTAACGGCATTCGCACACCTATACGAATAGCGCCTCCTCCAATAGTGGAAACAGAGGCCAGAGGAGAGTGTCCTATCATGGTCAGAGGAGAGACATTCTCAGAAGACAAGAAAATAACATGGCGAAGGATTCCTGTAGGAACTTCTGCCTTTAAACTATTACTTCTTATACCTGCACTCTTTCGAGGGATAAAACTAGGGTTTGAAGAACGGTGTAAGGAAATTCTAATTAATACAGACCCAACGATTTACATCCACAACCGTCCATACAAAAGAATATACATTTTCAGAATCAGACAAAGAGCTTCGGCAGAAACCATTTAACCAAACCATTTCATTTGCAGACAAAGAAGCAAACAATCAACATGCTCAGATTCAGAGAAAGGAAACAGCGAAAGAAGGCAAGTATTCCAAGGAACCTGGTTTCGCAATCAACTCGACGAATCTGCTCCAATCATTGCAGTTCCAAACTGCTTCTTTCCTTTCACCTGTCCCCATCTCCTTGAAGCCCCTCCCGCTCTTTTATAACTCAGCCTCTCTCCTCTCCAAGGGCTTGGCACACGATCCCGAGCACCACTCATTTAAAGAATATGTATTTTTATTTAATTTAATGATCCCCACTTATTATTTATTTTATTATTATTTTTCTTTATAGCCGACCCAAATTATTGTTATAAATAGAATAGTACTATATCGACAATTATATATTTTTGTACTATACTTTAATTTATCTTATTAATCAAGTTGTAAATCACAATTTACAACATGATTACATCTATTTATTTATTTAAATATTTATTATAATTAATATTATATTGAATAATACAAACTTCTTACAACTTTATTTATCAACAACACTTCTATTAAAATAGTAATTTATTTATAATGACAATCGACAACTAACGGCATTATGCCCATTTAACAACACTTATACTCTTCCGTAGAATAATTCTAATTAAAGCACAACATTGCCACACATACTTAGACACCTGCAGAACTCATTAGACTCCAAGATACGGCATTACCTGACCGTAAGACATGGGCGAATAACCACCACTAACCACAAGGGTAAACTGACGATGAAGGAACACTGACTAGGGACCTCACGTTAACTCCAACCAACTAATCCATTGGCGAAGGCACGCTCAGACCTGTAATCAGGTGGAGTCGATGCCTAGTACCTGCATCCTGCAGCAACGCACAGTTAACCATAACAAGATATACATATACATCACAAGCAGTCCTATCGTGAATGGAAATCGCAGTGGGGTAGGGTACTCGAGAACGAGTAATACAACACTGTTCCATTCACATTTATAAATAACAATCAACTATATTGAACAGAGTATCAGATTACTAATCTACGACATAAAATGATCAACTAACTTTCAATCCATATAATGAATAACATCAAAGCATCTAAAACATCAGTTCATTTATCAAATTGTAAAGCATAAAATGGCATAATCCAACATCAACATCTGTTATCTTAACAATTAAGTTCACAATGAAGTAACAAGATAACAAGAGATCCATCTTCTACGGTCTAGGACACTATAAAGTTTAAGCAAACATCAATCTAATGGACGATGAGACGAGGGGCACTACATCCTCCCCCCCTAGGATCAGGCTTACTCCTGGAAGCCTGCGAACAAATATGGGTGAAATGTATTGAGTTTGGGCAGTTTTCACAACACTATGCAAACATGGAAGCACACACTGTGCATAAGATCTATTAACAGAAAAGTCTTGATATACTGACTTTACACCTTTAGCAGCATGGTACCAAAATTTATCATTTTATAAGCACTATATACATGATTTAACACACCTACACGAATTCAAATTACCATGAATCACATCTCAAGGCTGCACAAGGATCCATCTGGACACTGGTAACTGACCTACTAAGGCATGTCACAAAATCTATGAGCCAAAAGCCAACATCTATCCCGCACAATCCATACCACACACTCTGAGACTTGATGGTGCTAGGGCACACACACATGGTTAGACCATCCAAACAAGACAACAATGACCTAACTCCTATAGCAAAAATTAGTTAGCCTCCAAGAAATAGTCCTAGCCTCGGATATCCCCATCCTCAAGGTTCCCTGAGTCTGCTTCCTCGTATACACTCACCAAGTCTGCCTCATACATCCTTGGAGAGAAATCACAATACGACACACAGCCGACGTCGAAAACAATAAGGAAAAACTAGTTTAGCCACCAAAGTCAGACACAAATGTCAAATAAGGATTAAATTTCTTCAACGAAACAAGAAATGCGCGTAATTCAACACTAAACCAAATGTAACCATAAGGGTTACGCACAAATGAAGATCACAAGGTGTGGCTAAACCATCACAATCAAATATAAACAAAGTGTCGGCCTTTTCAATTAATAGATAATCATCAAAAATTATAGGGAAAATACACAATCTTTGAAATTGCACTGTACAACACTGCGTGACTAGATACTAGCCACCAAACGAGGAAGGAGGGAACAATGTTAGGTTATCCTCAACTTTTATTTCACACAATAAGGACTCTACATAAGCACTAAGAATATCCAAGAATGCATACTTCACAAGAGGATGTACAGGCATCTAATCCTCTACCTGACAACTCCTCTAACTACAACCAAAGCTCCTTAAGGATAGGATGATTGTCGAGAGACACCTCTCGACTCTCCCCTAATTCCAAATTGTTCACCATCATGGCAAACAACTGACAACCTTGACTCATGCATTTCTTTGACCGTATGGCAAATATCATATGCAGGGGAATGGATCTCTACATGCCAACTACCTCTACCTTAACCTCTAGGCATCTACCTATGTACACATTGCCAAGGGACACCCTCACGCTGTTAGGCAAGGATGACAAAGGAAGAAGAAAATCTATAGAGTTTAAGCAACTAGGACAACATAATGGGTTTATGCACACCCAGAGTACCCAGTGTTTAAACTTGGCTCTGATACCAGATGTAACGCCCGCCTTGAACGCCTTAAAGAATACACACTTTTGCAATATGAAACAGGAATTTTTTTTTTTAAAAAAGGTTAAATAACGATAACATAACTAATTACAACATATTCTCTAAGGGTCCAAGGCTGCATCACTTAACAAATCAGCTAACATAATTTAACATACATCAACAACTGATCCAATTCCATACTCAATTTAAATAACTTATTCACATTCATTGCAATCATCAATTAACGGAATCTGCATGATTAAATACATAACTGAAATGCTTTCATATAAGTACATCATAACATCATTACATTGCTACTTTTAGTCTACATCAAAAGTTACATACATAAGAATGTTCTGTTACACAAATCTGGTACAAGGTTATGCACTTACATCATCACCACTGGAACAAGTACAACTAAAACAAATCCTTTTTCTGCATATGATCTTGTCAAGAGTAACCAATGGATAAAATAGCTCTTCCACCCGACCATGTGGAACCCAAAGGTCCACCCCCCGAGCTAGGAGTTAACATGAGGTCCCAAACACTGAAAGTCAGGTAGACGAAGGACAAACAAGAACAAAGGATGACCAAACGCCAATACAACACATGGCAATATCAATACAACACAACATAACTTAACTTAACTTTCACTTCCAGAGGCGACACAAAACAAATGAGGAGAGACCGAACAAGGAATGCTAGGCTGTAGTAGGGAGAGTGTCATCGCATGGTCCTAACATGGGTTATCCTGACAGCCTCTCACTAGGCGCCGGCCCCCATCTATGGTTATCCTGACAGCCTCTCACTAGGCGCCGGCCCCATAGGGTGACACATGCGGAATCGACCTTCCTTTCATGAGGACAAGGAAGTCAATCACGCCGACCAGGCCTTCTCTACCCATCCTTAGTCTAAACAAGCACTACAGGCCATGGGAGAGGAATCCATTAATCTTATTAATGTGAAATCTACCCTTAACCCCCTAGTTAATTTTTAGGTTATCACTTGATTAATCTACTTCCAACGGGTTATCCTGACTGCCACTTTGGGCGCCGGCCCCACATTGAAAGCCACTCTCCTTCCTAACCCCTAGTAACCTTAACATCATACAAAACTTTATAACCAAAACACGTATATGAACACTACAAGGCATAAACCCTCTTGCATCAATTGTTATCCAACACTTTTAACATTGCGAGACTTTATTCTTTTACAGATTTCAGATCTCTCCTTACGACAAAACGGTACAATAAGATCACATGAGGTTTGATATCTCATCCTGAGATTATTACTTTACAAGACACAACATTCAACCTTGACAGAACCTCATTATACTTCATACTTTGTTTGATACACATAAACGCTATTACATCGTAATTACAACATCAACAATACACAAGCTGCAAATACTCAACATTGACGACTTAGCCTCTAGAATTCGGGTTTGAACAACCTCAAATCGACTCATTACAACACTCAATCAATTCAGTTCAAAATTCAGGAGATGAAATACTATCATTCATTCTCAGTTCAATGCAAACAACTCCCGTAATAAAAGAACGTTTAATTACAACAATAAAATTAACACCTTGCAACTAAATATCTAACTAACCTTTATTTGTTTCAAAAGATAAATTAATTGGTTACTAAATCATTACAATAATTGATAAAAGAACCACTTAACTCCAGATACAAACTTTATATTCTTACCTTCAAACTTATTAACTTTATTCTATCAAGGATAAAGCGAATAATAACGCTAGGAGAGATGTCTTATGGCTGAACGGCAATCACACGAGGCGAAATCGATCATGAAATCCAAAAGAATTCTTTTATGATGATTTGAAGTTATCTCCGAAACTGATCTTATCCATAGTGATTTAATTCCTTAGGGAGAATGGTCGTAAAAGTGCCCTATGCGAATAGTTTGAGATACTTTACTACTGAGATGTAAAATTGCTATTGACTGTTTTTCCATAGAAATGGATAGCATCAGACCTTAACCAGTCATTTCTGACAGACATTGACCTCACCACACTCTGTAGGTTTCGACAGTTGAACGCTGTATGAGCTCCGTCGAATTTCTTCACTGCACTGGCCTTCGGAGGAGCGCCAATCTACATCTTCGAGATATCTTGCTAGGTTTGTGTTGGTAGAGTAATTTGTTTGCTTGAAATCCAGTGACAAGAGCAAGAATGCGAACTGAGGTGGGACGTTCACATGAAAAGCTCCAACCAGATATATTACAAGGGATAATAAATATAATTAGACTAATGTAATTTGTCAAGCGCTGGACCACCACCTATATTTCATCCCTTTCTAAGACTAGTGTTCGCTTATAATCCAAATGTCCTTTAAAACTTTCCAGATCCACAGAAACAAAGGTCTAAAAAGAATGCCACTGCTCAAGCCATAGTTCAAACTGTTAACTATTGTAGTGTCATTTAGATGATTGGTAGAACCATTTATTAACAGAAGGGACAAGACAAATACCGAGGCTGTGTTATTCATCTCATCAATATAACTGGTAAATCTGCATACCCTAAACTTAATATTTGAGACCACAGTTAAATCTGCGGTGATTGAAAGGTTGTGATAGCTAATATACACAAGGTGGCGATTGGCTGGTAACAGCGTTCCAGCAAATATAGGACATAACATGTTTCAGACAATATCCTCCAGATTCACTGTGAGGGCAGTAGTGAACGATGCAAGACAAAACAAACAACACTAGCCAATGAATTCGCTCAAAACAAGGGCGATCTTTCCTGGATGATTATAATTCGCTCAACTGATAGTAATCAACTGTTTGCAGGCCAGCGTGACTTCAATCACCCTAGCTATGGAGTGGACTGGTCAGATATAACAACTTTTCCAGTTTTGCAATGCAGGAAACCTAATTTATTAATACAAGTAAATTATAAGGACGGCAGTTTGATAAGTTCTCAAATGGAATTGTTAAAACAGATTATAATACGGCTAGAACCAATTATTAGATAACAGTTACAGGTGAGAGCAACTTTGACAATTTCTTTTTTTACAGCAGGTTGGTTGAGTGACGCAGATTTAATGATCTTAGTGGTGGTGGTAATTGTATATCTGATGACACATCTTAAGTAGATATTCATTTCGCTCTCCGATCTTTGCGAAATTCAATTCTACAAATGCAAGTGTGTAAATGCTATGAAGCATTGATTCTATTTAAGTGACAGCTGTTCAGTGGTGGAGAAGAATCCATTTAGGTGTCAAGTAAGCTGTACGTTATAGGTTATTAACAATTTTCTGAATGAATCTCTGCATTGAATATGTTGACATGGAACATCTAGTGTCCACATAATCACATGGCACCTATTGTGTTTTTTTTAATACCATTTTCCTGTGGTGCTTGTTTACATTGGCCTTCCTAGTTGTTGCATAACTTTATCCATCGAGTAAGATGTATTCTGGAAAATGGCGTTATGGAAGCATTATCACTATTAGTAATAGTTGATGGAATACAGTATCATGGTTCAGAAGGGTGGACTTAGAGAAAGCACTAGAGGACAACCATTCTAAAACCACCGAATATCATATTATTGATGTTTAACTTTATTTATATGGATCATTGTCTGTGTGCTAAGAACAGAGTTCATTCCTTCCTATAGCACATCTCCAAAAGCCGTCAGTAAAAATCCCACTCCAACCCAATGAACATTTCCAAGGGCATTCAACACAGATATTGTTGTACTGTGTTTATCACCAGAGTAGTTTGATATCTGGGTGGATATTAGCCTAACATTTTTTTGATGTTTCTACTGAGAATTTGCCAACGCTGGATGCAGAGGGCAACCCACCTCGCACAGAAGCCAAATTGTCATGGGTGGCTGTTTGTTTCCCCTTATTGGTGTAAAGACCAAGAAGATTGTCAATGTTGTTGACTAAATTTGGGAGATAGTCTGGCATGCTTGTGTCTGTGCTGAGAATGTGTTCGATGATCTGAGCAGACATAACAGAGGATGTTGGGGAAGACATTGTTACGGATGTAAATGAGGTAATAAAAAAAATGGACGATCTAAAAAGAATGAATTCTTGAGGGTAAATGTGCGCCCGTCTATCTCAGAGCAAGAAGGTGTTAATAATGGAAGTTATAGAGTGCAGAAAGGTATCCAAACAAGAAGAAAACTCCAGCTATGGAGTACGCTGGACAATGGAACATAGTAAAATGCTGAGTAAATGGCAAAGGAGGGATTCAGACTTTCATTCACAGCGAATGACAACAAAGCGGCGGACTACTTAATAATATCAGCCCTCAAAAGAAATGAAACCAAACACAACCAAAAACACCATACATGGACTGTCGTCTCACCACACCGGAGGAAAACGAAATGACAAGGCTACAGGACTTTTCAAACAACGCGGATACTAGGGTTACGGCAGTGATCTCTTTCTCACGCCCAGTATACCATTTGCAGCGATGCTTAAAAAAAATATCAATCTGCTAGAAATAACACCAAAGAAACAAAATAAGATAACAAGAAACCCAGGCAGCCCGATAAGTTTGACACCACTGTACGCTGGTCTCACGTCTAGAATAAGAGGGATTCGCTTTTTTCTGTATTGCACTTGCAAATCAAATGCGAACCTCATGACTAACCTCCGTGGGGTAAATACTCAGCCCAAAATGGCTTGGTTTACAATAGAACGAGAGCAGCTAATATAACCAGAACCCAAGAACACTTCAATATTGAAGAAGGAAGAGTTTCGAGGCATTAAGCAATATCAGAGGTCTGCCGCCTCCCTAACGGCATTCGCACACCTATACGAATAGCGCCTCCTCCAATAGTGGAAACAGAGGCCAGAGGAGAGTGTCCTATCATGGTCAGAGGAGAGACATTCTCAGAAGACAAGAAAATAACATGGCGAAGGATTCCTGTAGGAACTTCTGCCTTTAAACTATTACTTCTTATACCTGCACTCTTTCGAGGGATAAAACTAGGGTTTGAAGAACGGTGTAAGGAAATTCTAATTAATACAGACCCAACGATTTACATCCACAACCGTCCATACAAAAGAATATACATTTTTAGAATCAGACAAAGAGCTTCGGCAGAAACCATTTAACCAAACCATTTCATTTGCAGACAAAGAAGCAAACAATCAACATGCTCAGATTCAGAGAAAGGAAACAGCGAAAGAAGGCAAGTATTCCAAGGAACCTGGTTTCGCAATCAACTCGACGAATCTGCTCCAATCATTGCAGTTCCAAACTGCTTCTTTCCTTTCACCTGTCCCCATCTCCTTGAAGCCCCTCCCGCTCTTTTATAACTCAGCCTCTCTCCTCTCCAAGGGCTTGGCACACGATCCCGAGCACCACTCATTTAAAGAATATGTATTTTTATTTAATTTAATGATCCCCACTTATTATTTATTTTATTATTATTTTTCTTTATAGCCGACCCAAATTATTGTTATAAATAGAATAGTACTATATCGACAATTATATATTTTTGTACTATACTTTAATTTATCTTATTAATCAAGTTGTAAATCACAATTTACAACATGATTACATCTATTTATTTATTTAAATATTTATTATAATTAATATTATATTGAATAATACAAACTTCTTACAACTTTATTTATCAACAACACTTCTATTAAAATAGTAATTTATTTATAATGACAATCGACAACTAACGGCATTATGCCCATTTAACAACACTTATACTCTTCCGTAGAATAATTCTAATTAAAGCACAACATTGCCACACATACTTAGACACCTGCAGAACTCATTAGACTCCAAGATACGACATTACCTGACCGTAAGACATGGGCGAATAACCACCACTAACCACAAGGGTAAACTGACGATGAAGGAACACTGACTAGGGACCTCACTTTAACTCCAACCAACTAATCCATTGGCGAAGGCACGCTCAGACCTGTAATCAGGTGGAGTCGATGCCTAGTACCTGCATCCTGCAGCAACGCATAGTTAACCATAACAAGATATACATATACATCACAAGCAGTCCTATCGTGAATGGAAATCGCAGTGGGGTAGGGTACTCGAGAACGAGTAATACAACACTGTTCCATTCACATTTATAAATAACAATCAACTATATTGAACAAAGTATCAGATTACTAATCTACGACATAAAATGATCAACTAACTTTCAATCCATATAATGAATAACATCAAAGCATCTAAAACATCAGTTCATTTATCAAATTGTAAAGCATAAAATGGCATAATCCAACATCAACATCTATTATCTTAACAATTAAGTTCACAATGAAGTAACAAGATAACAAGAGATCCATCTTCTACGGTCTAGGACACTATAAAGTTTAAGCAAACATCAATCTAATGGATGATGAGACGAGGGGCACTACATCCTCCCCCCCTAGGATCAGGCTTACTCCTGGAAGCCTGCGAACAAATATGGGTGAAATGTATTGAGTTTGGGCAGTTTTCACAACACTATGCAAACATGGAAGCACACACTGTGCATAAGATCTATTAACAGAAAAGTCTTGATATACTGACTTTACACCTTTAGCAGCATGGTACCAAAATTTATCATTTTATAAGCACTATATACATGATTTAACACACCTACACGAATTCAAATTACCATGAATCACATCTCAAGGCTGCACAAGGATCCATCTGGACACTGGTAACTGACCTACTAAGGCATGTCACAAAATCTATGAGCCAAAAGCCAACATCTATCCCGCACAATCCATACCACACACTCTGAGACTTGATGGTGCTAGGGCACACACACATGGTTAGACCATCCAAACAAGACAACAATGACCTAACTCCTATAGCAAAAATTAGTTAGCCTCCAAGAAATAGTCCTAGCCTCGGATATCCCCATCCTCAAGGTTCCCTGAGTCTGCTTCCTCGTATACACTCACCAAGTCTGCCTCATACATCCTTGGAGAGAAATCACAATACGACACACAGCCGACGTCAAAAACAATAAGGAAAAACTAGTTTAGCCACCAAAGTCAGACACAAATGTCAAATAAGGATTAAATTTCTTCAACGAAACAAGAAATGCGCGTAATTCAACACTAAACCAAATGTAACCACAAGGGTTACGCACAAATGAAGATCACAAGGTGTGGCTAAACCATCACAATCAAATATAAACAAAGTGTCGGCCTTTTCAATTAATAGATAATCATCAAAAATTATAGGGAAAATACACAATCTTTGAAATTGCACTGTACAACACTGCGTGACTAGATACTAGCCACCAAACGAGGAAGGAGGGAACAATGTTAGGTTATCCTCAACTTTTATTTCACACAATAAGGACTCTACATAAGCACTAAGAATATCCAAGAATGCATACTTCACAAGAGGATGTACAGGCATCTAATCCTCTACCTGACAACTCCTCTAACTACAACCAAAGCTCCTTAAGGATAGGATGATCGTCGAGAGACACCTCTCGACTCTCCCCTAATTCCAAATTGTTCACCATCATGGCAAACAACTGACAACCTTGACTCATGCATTTCTTTGACCGTATGGCAAATATCATATGCAGGGGAATGGATCTCTACATGCCAACTACCTCTACCTTAACCTCTAGGCATCTACCTATGTACACACTGCCAAGGGACACCCTCACGCTGTTAGGCAAGGATGACAAAGGAAGAAGAAAATCTATAGAGTTTAAGCAACTAGGACAACATAATGGGTTTATGCACACCCAGAGTACCCAGTGTTTAAACTTGGCTCTGATACCAGATGTAACGCCCGCCTTGAACGCCTTAAAGAATACACACTTTTGCAATATGAAACAGGAAATTTTTTTTTAAAAAAAGGTTAAATAACGATAACATAACTAATTACAACATATTCTCTAAGGGTCCAAGGCTGCATCACTTAACAAATCAGCTAACATAATTTAACATACATCAACAACTGATCCAATTCCATACTCAATTTAAATAACTTATTCACATTCATTGCAATCATCAATTAACGGAATCTGCATGATTAAATACATAACTGAAATGCTTTCATATAAGTACATCATAACATCATTACATTGCTACTTTTAGTCTACATCAAAAGTTACATACATAAGAATGTTCTGTTACACAAATCTGGTACAAGGTTATGCACTTACATCATCACCACTGGAACAAGTACAACTAAAACAAATCCTTTTTCTGCATATGATCTTGTCAAGAGTAACCAATGGATAAAATAGCTCTTCCACCCGACCATGTGGAACCCAAAGGTCCACCCCCCGAGCTAGGAGTTAACATGAGGTCCCAAACACTGACAGTCAGGTAGACGAAGGACAAACAAGAACAAAGGACGACCAAACGCCAATACAACACATGGCAATATCAATACAACACAACATAACTTAACTTAACTTTCACTTCCAGAGGCGACACAAAACAAATGAGGAGAGACCGAACAAGGAATGCTAGGCTGTAGTAGGGAGAGTGTCATCGCATGGTCCTAACATGGGTTATCCTGACAGCCTCTCACTAGGCGCCGGCCCCCATCTATGGTTATCCTGACAGCCTCTCACTAGGCGCCGGCCCCATAGGGTGACACATGCGGAATCGACCTTCCTTTCATGAGGACAAGGAAGTCAATCACGCCGACCAGGCCTTCTCTACCCATCCTTAGTCTAAACAAGCACTACAGGCCATGGGAGAGGAATCCATTAATCTTATTAATGTGAAATCTACCCTTAACCCCCTAGTTAATTTTTAGGTTATCACTTGATTAATCTACTTCCAACGGGTTATCCTGACTGCCACTTTGGGCGCCGGCCCCACATTGAAAGCCACTCTCCTTCCTAACCCCTAGTAACCTTAACATCATACAAAACTTTATAACCAAAACACGTATATGAACACTGCAAGGCATAAACCCTCTTGCATCAATTGTTATCCAACACTTTTAACATTGCGAGACTTTATTCTTTTACAGATTTCAGATCTCTCCTTACGACAAAACGGTACAATAAGATCACATGAGGTTTGATATCTCATCCTGAGATTATTACTTTACAAGACACAACATTCAACCTTGACAGAACCTCATTATACTTCATACTTTGTTTGATACACATAAACGCTATTACATCGTAATTACAACATCAACAATACACAAGCTGCAAATACTCAACATTGACGACTTAGCCTCTGGAATTCAGGTTTGAACAACCTCAAATCGACTCATTACAACACTCAATCAATTCAGTTCAAAATTCAGGAGATGAAATACTATCATTCATTCTCAGTTCAATGCAAACAACTCCCGTAATAAAAGAACGTTTAATTACAACAATAAAATTAACACCTTGCAACTAAATATCTAACTAACCTTTATTTGTTTCAAAAGATAAATTAATTGGTTACTAAATCATTACAATAATTGATAAAAGAACCACTTAACTCCAGATACAAACTTTATATTCTTACCTTCAAACTTATTAACTTTATTCTATCAAGGATAAAGTGAATAATAACGCTAGGAGAGATGTCTTATGGCTGAACGGCAATCACACGAGGCGAAATCGATCATGAAATCCAAAAGAATTCTTTTATGATGATTTGAAGTTATCTCCGAAACTGATCTTATCCATAGTGATTTAATTCCTTAGGGAGAATGGTCGTAAAAGTGCCCTATGCGAATAGTTTGAGATACTTTACTACTGAGATGTAAAATTGCTATTGACTGTTTTTCCATAGAAATGGATAGCATCAGACCTTAACCAGTCATTTCTGACAGACATTGACCTCACCACACTCTGTAGGTTTCGACAGTTGAACGCTGTATGAGCTCCGTCGAATTTCTTCACTGCACTGGCCTTCGGAGGAGCGCCAATCTACATCTTCGAGATATCTTGCTAGGTTTGTGTTGGTAGAGTAATTTGTTTGCTTGAAATCCAGTGACAAGAGCAAGAATGCGAACTGAGGTGGGACGTTCACATGAAAAGCTCCAACCAGATATATTACAAGGGATAATAAATATAATTAGACTAATGTAATTTGTCAAGCGCTGGACCACCACCTATATTTCATCCCTTTCTAAGACTAGTGTTCGCTTATAATCCAAATGTCCTTTAAAACTTTCCAGATCCACAGAAACAAAGGTCTAAAAAGAATGCCACTGCTCAAGCCATAGTTCAAACTGTTAACTATTGTAGTGTCATTTAGATGATTGGTAGAACCATTTATTAACAGAAGGGACAAGACAAATACCGAGGCTGTGTTATTCATCTCATCAATATAACTGGTAAATCTGCATACCCTAAACTTAATATTTGAGACCACAGTTAAATCTGCGGTGATTGAAAGGTTGTGATAGCTAATATACACAAGGTGGCGATTGGCTGGTAACAGCGTTCCAGCAAATATAGGACATAACGTGTTTCAGACAATATCCTCCAGATTCACTGTGAGGGCAGTAGTGAACGATGCAAGACAAAACAAACAACACTAGCCAATGAATTCGCTCAAAACAAGGGCGATCTTTCCCGGATGATTATAATTCGCTCAACTGATAGTAATCAACTATTTGCAGGCCAGCGTGACTTCAATCACCCTAGCTATGGAGTGGACTGGTCAGATATAACAACTTTTCCAGTTTTGCAATGCAGGAAACCTAATTTATTAATACAAGTAAATTATAAGGACGGCAGTTTGATAAGTTCTCAAATGGAATTGTTAAAACAGATTATAATACGACTAGAACCAATTATTAGATAACAGTTACAGGTGAGAGCAACTTTGACAATTTCTTTTTTTACAGCAGGTTGGTTGAGTGACGCAGATTTAATGATCTTAGTGGTGGTGGTAATTGTATATCTGATGACACATCTTAAGTAGATATTCATTTCGCTCTCTGATCTTTGCGAAATTCAATTCTACAAATGCAAGTGTGTAAATGCTATGAAGCATTGATTCTATTTAAGTGACAGCTGTTCAGTGGTGGAGAAGAATCCATTTAGGTGTCAAGTAAGCTGTACGTTATAGGTTATTAACAATTTTCTGAATGAATCTCTGCATTGAATATGTTGACATGGAACATCTAGTGTCCACATAATCACATGGCACCTATTGTGTTTTTTTTAATACCATTTTCCTGTGGTGCTTGTTTACATTGGCCTTCCTAGTTGTTGCATAACTTTATCCATCGAGTAAGATGTATTCTGGAAAATGGCGTTATGGAAGCATTATCACTATTAGTAATAGTTGATGGAATACAGTATCATGGTTCAGAAGGGTGGACTTAGAGAAAGCACTAGAGGACAACCATTCTAAAACCACCGAATATCATATTATTGATGTTTAACTTTATTTATATGGATCATTGTCTGTGTGCTAAGAACAGAGTTCATTCCTTCCTATAGCACATCTCCAAAAGCCGTCAGTAAAAATCCCACTCCAACCCAATGAACATTTCCAAGGGCATTCAACACAGATATTGTTGTACTGTGTTTATCACCAGAGTAGTTTGATATCTGGGTGGATATTAGCCTAACATTTTTTTGATGTTTCTACTGAGAATTTGCCAACGCTGGATGCAGAGGGCAACCCACCTCGCACAGAAGCCAAATTGTCATGGGTGGCTGTTTGTTTCCCCTTATTGGTGTAAAGACCAAGAAGATTGTCAATGTTGTTGACTAAATTTGGGAGATAGTCTGGCATGCTTGTGTCTGTGCTGAGAATGTGTTCGATGATCTGAGCAGACATAACAGAGGATGTTGGGGAAGACATTGTTACGGATGTAAATGAGGTAATAAAAAAAATGGACGATCTAAAAAGAATGAATTCTTGAGGGTAAATGTGCGCCCGTCTATCTCAGAGCAAGAAGGTGTTAATAATGGAAGTTATAGAGTGCAGAAAGGTATCCAAACAAGAAGAAAACTCCAGCTATGGAGTACGCTGGACAATGGAACATAGTAAAATGCTGAGTAAATGGCAAAGGAGGGATTCAGACTTTCATTCACAGCGAATGACAACAAAGCGGCGGACTACTTAATAATATCAGCCCTCAAAAGAAATGAAACCAAACACAACCAAAAACACCATACATGGACTGTCGTCTCACCACACCGGAGGAAAATGAAATGACAAGGCTACAGGACTTTTCAAACAACGCGGATACTAGGGTTACGGCAGTGATCTCTTTCTCACGCCCAGTATACCATTTGCAGCGATGCTTAAAAAAAATATCAATCTGCTAGAAATAACACCAAAGAAACAAAATAAGATAACAAGAAACCCAGGCAGCCCGATAAGTTTGACACCACTGTACGCTGGTCTCACGTCTAGAATAAGAGGGATTCGCTTTTTTCTGTATTGCACTTGCAAATCAAATGCGAACCTCATGACTAACCTCCGTGGGGTAAATACTCAGCCCAAAATGGCTTGGTTTACAATAGAACGAGAGCAGCTAATATAACCAGAACCCAAGAACACTTCAATATTGAAGAAGGAAGAGTTTCGAGGCATTAAGCAATATCAGAGGTCTGCCGCCTCCCTAACGGCATTCGCACACCTATACGAATAGCGCCTCCTCCAATAGTGGAAACAGAGGCCAGAGGAGAGTGTCCTATCATGGTCAGAGGAGAGACATTCTCAGAAGACAAGAAAATAACATGGCGAAGGATTCCTGTAGGAACTTCTGCCTTTAAACTATTACTTCTTATACCTGCACTCTTTCGAGGGATAAAACTAGGGTTTGAAGAACGGTGTAAGGAAATTCTAATTAATACAGACCCAACGATTTACATCCACAACCGTCCATACAAAAGAATATACATTTTCAGAATCAAACAAAGAGCTTCGGCAGAAACCATTTAACCAAACCATTTCATTTGCAGACAAAGAAGCAAACAATCAACATGCTCAGATTCAGAGAAAGGAAACAGCGAAAGAAGGCAAGTATTCCAAGGAACCTAGTTTCGCAATCAACTCGACGAATCTGCTCCAATCATTGCAGTTCCAAACTGCTTCTTTCCTTTCACCTGTCCCCATCTCCTTGAAGCCCCTCCCGCTCTTTTATAACTCAGCCTCTCTCCTCTCCAAGGGCTTGGCACACGATCCCGAGCACCACTCATTTAAAGAATATGTATTTTTATTTAATTTAATGATCCCCACTTATTATTTATTTTATTATTATTTTTCTTTATAGCCGACCCAAATTATTGTTATAAATAGAATAGTACTATATCGACAATTATATATTTTTGTACTATACTTTAATTTATCTTATTAATCAAGTTGTAAATCACAATTTACAACATGATTACATCTATTTATTTATTTAAATATTTATTATAATTAATATTATATTGAATAATACAAACTTCTTACAACTTTATTTATCAACAACACTTCTATTAAAATAGTAATTTATTTATAATGACAATCGACAACTAACGGCATTATGCCCATTTAACAACACTTATACTCTTCCGTAGAATAATTCTAATTAAAGCACAACATTGCCACACATACTTAGACACCTGCAGAACTCATTAGACTCCAAGATACGACATTACCTGACCGTAAGACATGGGCGAATAACCACCACTAACCACAAGGGTAAACTGACGATGAAGGAACACTGACTAGGGACCTCACGTTAACTCCAACCAACTAATCCATTGGCGAAGGCACGCTCAGACCTGTAATCAGGTGGAGTCGATGCCTAGTACCTGCATCCTGCAGCAACGCACAGTTAACCATAACAAGATATACATATACATCACAAGCAGTCCTATCGTGAATGGAAATCGCAGTGGGGTAGGGTACTCGAGAACGAGTAATACAACACTGTTCCATTCACATTTATAAATAACAATCAACTATATTGAACAGAGTATCAGATTACTAATCTACGACATAAAATGATCAACTAACTTTCAATCCATATAATGAATAACATCAAAGCATCTAAAACATCAGTTCATTTATCAAATTGTAAAGCATAAAATGGCATAATCCAACATCAACATCTGTTATCTTAACAATTAAGTTCACAATGAAGTAACAAGATAACAAGAGATCCATCTTCTACGGTCTAGGACACTATAAAGTTTAAGCAAACATCAATCTGATGGACGATGAGACGAGGGGCACTACATATATAGATATGTATGTACATACATATATACATAAGTATGTACATACATATATACATATGTATGTACATACATATATACATATGTATGTACATACATATATACATATGTATGTACATACATATATACATATGTATGTACATACATATATACATATGTATGTACATACATATATACATATGTATGTACATACATATATACATATGTATGTACATACATATATACATATGTATATATATATATATATATATTCTGATTCTGAGACCCAATTACTACAACACTTTTCGAACAATTTAACATGGATTCAATAAAAGACTTAAAATCTCCCTTAAATCATAACTTACTTAAGATAACAATATTCTAATCAAATCTCAAGATCTATAATGCCCTCTATGATTTATTTAGTAACTTACTACTATAATTCACATGTAAACTATAATCATCCCAATCTCAACTCAACTGTAAGTAAAACTATGTCCCTAAAAAGATATAAAAGAAAAATGATTTTTAAAACAATATTAAGATTTGAATCTTGACATCAAGTTCCTACCACCTTATTATCAAGAATGTTAGTCATATGATGCATTAAATTCCTATTCCCACTACTAAGAACCCTCAATATATAAGGTTACTAATCAACATTAGATAACTCTATCCCAACCATGCAGAACATAAAGGATCATAAGGTAGATTTAAAACTGAACATTCATTTAAATCCTTGGAAAGTATACGAGTTAAATACTAAATACTTTATATCATCAATATTCTACAAAAATAATAATCATACATCAGAGTATATAATGCAAGAGAATGAGTTTACAAGATTATGACATAAAAGTAATTTGCCTTAATATAAATCTCTATCTACCTAATTTAACAAGCTAGCATTCTAATTAGAAATTCTATCAAAATTATTCTTATTCTAATATCATATTGATTCTTTGAACTATTTTCCATGTTTAACAAAACTACAAGCCTCCAACACAATACTAACTGACAATGACGTTATAAACATGACCATAAGCCATAACATGGGTCAAGCAATCTAAAGGAGTATTATTGCTTTATTATTTGTTAATGACAAAACTAACTACTATACAAAAAGCTAAATATGATAAGATAACCCGTATGTAATCTACAAGACAAGTATATACAGTGTATAACAACAATCACAAGATTCTCATACCATTTAAATTATTGACATAACACCAATGGATAATATAAATTGGCAAGAATTATAAGGTTTTTTACTCTCTTTAAAATAAAATAAC
Source organism: Cunninghamia lanceolata (assembly GCA_027924645.1). NCBI lineage: Eukaryota > Viridiplantae > Streptophyta > Pinopsida > Cupressales > Cupressaceae > Cunninghamia > Cunninghamia lanceolata. The sequence goes on along the minus strand of BSBN01001899.1, from coordinate 614,257 downwards.
ATATACTATTACATCTGATATTTGCATAACCATTACCAAAGAAATCTAATATAATAACTCAATTCACAATAAATCTCCAATTTATTATTTATTAATTATAATCAATGTACAACAAGGTAGTATATTACTAAATCATAACTAAACAAATTTATATTTAGATAAGATAAAATGAGTACAACTAATATTTAACTCAATATATTTAATTCTAGAATAATAATACCATTCATCATTTATTTATTCACTAGCATTACCATTATAACCTATTAATACTTCTAATTTAATTCATTTGACAAACATACATTTACTAATTAAATTAATAGAATATTTCAAAGCTTTTCTAACACAAATATGAGTTCACCAAATTTTATTCCTAAAAAGTAGACAAAAAAATCTAGATAACAATTTACTAACTCAAAGTGATATTCACTTAAGCAATATTTACTAAACATCCATGGAGCAACTTTCTAAATAAACTTATTTGCCAAGCCTCCTACTCTATTTCAATAAATTATTCTATAGGATAAAATATTACAAATCTATAAGTTATACTAAACAATAGTTTCTCAATTGTTAACTAAATAATAATCATTTAGGCAAGTTTATAAAACATTCATTTAATAGTTTGCATCTACTAAACAACTTTATTTTAATAAAATTAATTTTAAAATAATACAAATCTATCCTAATATTATAACTCAAACTACACTAAAACTCTAACTTACTAGAATCGATATAACACAGGATAAAATATAACAAGTTTATACTTAATAAGAGCCTAACTACTTTAACTCAATGTATAGATAAATAGATTTATTAAATCATATCTAACAAACTTATATTGGCCAAATTAAAATGAATATAGTTGATTATTACTAATCTAAGTTGAAGATAGCCATAGAATTTATTAACAATTACTTAATTGAAATTTACAACCTTCTAATAAGGGTTTGCTACTAGTCACTCATGAGTTTGAAAAGGAAACTTTCTAAATCATCTATCCAGAAATCTTCTTACTACATCCTAAAAGAATTATTTTACAAATTGATCTATTATGCAAATTGGAGAATATGATTCAGAGAGAGGATATGAAGAAATTTACAAAGAATAGATGAGTGAACAACCAAGAGTAACTAGAGGAAATTTTTTTTTTTGAATGAGAAAGAAGATGATAAATAGAGGGAGCGATCTGCCATGAAATTCAATAGAGAGAAGATTTAAATGAAATGTCAAAATTCAGAGGGGAAGATAACGTCAGGCAGCTGAGAGCAAGAACAAAAAACAAAATCTACAGACAGAGATTTGCCCAGCCAGCTGTGTACAACCAATTGTATGACTGCGTGGGAGAGGAAAAAAGGTAAAAGCAAGCATAATAATTAAATCAAATTCACACCAAAAAAAATTCTTTTAGTTTAAAACATTTTCTTAAATGTCAGAAAAATTCCAGACTTGCATAGGGTACGGCCGTACGGTGGCCTAAGGTGAGTTGATTCCAGTTTTGAACAATATAAATTTTTACAGAACATTTCCCAATTAATTTTTATTGAATCTAGCAATGTAATGAAAACAAATAAAGTGAAGAAAAAGGCTGTTCGATTGGGTAGAAGGAAAATAGAGGATAGCAGTTTAAGTTTATGCTAAAATTGACCCAAAAACATTACTATAATCTGGCAGAAATCAGGGAAATGGTTGATAAGAAAATCAAACAGAGGCAAAAGAAATTTGATGAGATTGCAATGAAGTTTTATTTCAATGTGTGAATAAAGAGTAAAGATTGATTGATTTAGAGCACTTTCAATTAATAATTTGTTTGATAAACCTTGCAGATTTCTCATTTGGATTGACGGAGGATTGAGAGAATCCTAAGTTTCTCAAGGATGGAAAAACAAGCTATAAGATATAGAGTCAAATGGTGATAGGAAAGCAAGAATTTCACTGGGATAAAGAGACAAGTTCCAATACACAAGAGATTCCTCAAGAAATTAAAACTACTTTGTCTGAATTGCTATAGAAAACACAAGTAAACATACCCAGAAATTCAACCCAAGCTTCAAATTCTTCAGCTACCTCCAGTTCTTCCTCCATTTTTCCTTGACAATTTATTTCCCAATTTTTGTGCCCCTTCTTCAGAATAACTCTCCCCTCAAAATAATAACCCCGAGAAGCAAAAATAGTCAAGAGTCATAAATTCCACTATCATAAATCCATTATAGAAAATCCCACTAACCCCCTAAAATAGAAAACAATTAGTTTTTACTTTTTAGAGAGTTTCCCCAAATCTAGAATCTTATTCGACAACTCACAAGAATTAATTTTCTGACTAATATTATTTTAGTAATTACCATATACTATTTTAACCATAATAAAGACTTATGACACATATTATATTAAAAACATAAAAATAATTAATTTAATCTTTATTAAAAATAAAATACCAAAACTCATTAATAATATATGAATAAGAAAATACCATTATATTTGACTTATAAATAACATTACTATTATAATAATTAATGCATTCTCATAATACACATAGGCTTACTAAGCAAAACTCAACAATACCTCTAGAACCACATGATGACCAAAAACTGAGACAAGAATCTCAGAGTGACTTCAAGACCCATGACACAAACTAAAAATAAAAAATTGACCTAGGGAACCCCCATGTTATCTCCCATCAACATTATCCATTGATGCAAGGGACTGCTCAGACCTACTAAGTCAGGTGCAGTCGAGGCCCGGTACCTGCAATCTGCGTCAAAACAATATGTTGTATTTGAGTATATACACATCTAGCACACACACAGAGTTAGGGATTCATAGCATAGTAGGGTGCTCAGAAGTAGCAATACTACACTATCCCCTCTCTGAAAGCATAACAATAACATAAGCACCTCCAACTATAAGTTAGATACTAACAAATCACATAAAGCATGATAATATCTAATCATTATTGATCATGTTAATCACATCATAAACTGGAATATATCAATTATGTCATCACAAGTCAGTAATCACCTTAGTCAAACATAGTCCTTCATGATCATAATAAACATAAACCATAAGTCAAACAACTCAAATGTCTCAAACTGTCTAAAAGCAATGGAAAACTATCAACTAACACAAGCCAAAATTGAGGGGCATTACACTTGCAAGTTTAAAGATGCAAATTGTTCTCTAGGAGGAGAAGAACAGAGTCTCTTAAAACAATGGAACATTAGCCCTGACTCTTCCCGGGTTAACAATTCTAAAAGGAGTGCTAGGGCCAAGACCAAATGTGCCTTACCACAACAAGGGTGGTTCAAGCTCAATTTTGATGGAGCTGCTAAGGGGAACCCGGGGATGGCCAGCAGAGGAGGAATTATTGGAATTGCCATGGGGACCTTTGTGGCTGCCTTTTCAGGCGGCATTGGTCTAATCAATAACAATGAGGCAGAATCATTTGATATGCTATGGGGGATCAAGCTGGCCATTTCTCTAAACATCAAACTTCTTCATGTGGAAGGAGATTCTTAACTTGTCGTTACTGTTTCCCTGGGTTCAACCTAGATCGGGTAGAACTTAGTAGACATCATGGGAGATATCAAACTGCTCCTTAACGGAATGGAGGATTTCAATATTTTGCATATATACAAAGAAGGGAATGTTGTCACTGATGCCTTGGATAATGTAGGTAGTGGCAGAGAAGGATGGCATTGCTGGAGGAGTATGCCCAGCCTAGCTAAGGAGATTCATACTCTCATTCTGAAGGATGGTGATAGCTACAGGAATTAGGTGGCTTGGGATTGTTGTCATTCTTTGGTGTTGGCTGGTGGGTGGTTGGAATGGATTTTATATTGGCGGCTAGACAAGGGAGTGTTGTGGCCTGGTTTGTAGAAGTGACGAGTCCAACCTTTTGAATTTTCAAAATTACATGAGTGGGAATTTGACCTTTCAAAATTGTAGAGGCATGAATAGAGGTATCTCAGATAGGCCATGGTCTAGTCAGCTGACTAAAATTCCTAAGTGCTATGGGATTGAGTCTTACATGGAATGCTATAGTGCTACCTCCCCCCTTGTCGATAGGTGGATGGCTGGGAGGATAGGTTGGCAAATTAGAAGATATACGAACATTGAGACTAGTGGCTATCTAGGAATAGGCATAGCTAGATCATAAGGATGCCGCATGGTCCATTGGTAGGGTTACGAAGGACTGATGGGATGGTTTTTCAGATGGGTAATTATATTTGGTTAATGTTCGCAGCTAGTGACGTCTACTATCACACGAGGTGGTGATTGAGTTCTCTCCCTAAGGAGATGTTTTTGAGTGGCAAGGATGTGGTGTATCACCTCATTAATTACACTTTAATTATTATTTCCTTTCCATGGCTTTCCCATTTTAATAGGCTGCTTGCTATTTTCAACACTACTTGTTTCAATTTTAGCTGCCTTAACAATTCAAAACTCAATTGCCTCCACAAGTTTCAAATTGTCACGATGGGCGGAGATATTATCAAGATTGAACCCAATTTGGTGGAGGAATTCAAATAGGACCATATAGTGTGGCATATCATTCAAGAAGGGGAGGTGATTTCTTTTTTAGAAGGGATGGCTAGTCATGATGAGAACCTTTTGCGCTAGTTCATAGAGACTTGGGATGATGAAACAAGAGAAGTCAAGATTGGTGGCATTGGCTTCCAAGTGTCTGAGGAAGTGATTGGGTAGGCTAGGGGGCTTCCTATTAGAGGGAAGAAACATTCGAGATGTAGCAAGGTGCCTGACCTTGAACATATGTCTCTCTTCTTTAGAGAGGGGGAGGCGGCCGTGAAGCTGCATGGTGGGTTTGAGAGAGAAAAGCTATCGGAGCCATGGGGCCATATCTGCTTAATGATTATGAAGTTCTACATGTTGGAAGGGAGATTCAAGGTTTTTTACTGCTACCACTTTGCTGTCCTTAACCACTTTAGAAATTAAATGGAAATTAGTTTTCCTTTTCTTCTACTTTCTTCCCTGGATAACTCTATCAAGTTGGTTAGAGAGCTTAGGGATAAAAATGCTGGCCACCCACTTGTTCTCATTCATCAAGGACTCATTCTGAGACTTTACCATTTCCACCTTGCCCTGTGCCCCCTAAAGAAAATTAAGGTTAAGCTTCTTGAGGACCCCCAACCGAGTGTGTCTCCTCGTTCTAAAGGCAAGGTGAAGACTTGTGTGGGGACCCCTAAGGTTGATCCCCATACTGTGGATGGTATACCTATTGGAACCCCTTGTTCCTCTAAAAAGAAGCCCCATAAATGTGCCATCTCGATGCTAGGGAAAAAGTCAGCCAAAAGAGATAGACTGGATTCAAAGGATGAAGGGACCACTCTTGAGAAGAAAGCTAAGAAGTGTAAGGAGGCTGTAACTATGGATGAGCCTGTGAAAATTGTTGAGCTGGACCCTGGGCATAGACTTGTTGGTAGTGGGGAAGGTGTGGAGGTTGCTAATCTAAGGGTTCATCGGTCTACCTACATTGATAGTAAACCTTCTGCAAACCCCCAAGGGGTGGAGATCTCTGATGACTCAAAGTTTGTTGAGGAAATGATGGAGGAGGGAGGTGAGGAAATCCACACTGAGTCTATACATGAAGTTGAAGGGGCGAGTCACTTCACCTCCATGAACAAGTTTAGTTTTAAGGACTTGGGTGAAGCTGTTAGGATTTCTAGGGGACAAGACAACAAGGGGAATTGTTCAATGTGCATTAAAACTAATCAGGATCTAAGGTACCTCCAAAAAAAGATGGAAGAAATGTAGAAGAAGTGGAAGATTATGGCTGAGTTTGTTGCTAAGGCCCTACATTGGGCGGCATCGATCTTCGAGGCTATCAAGGACTTGGATGACAAGGTCAAGTAGGTGGGGCTTGGTAGCCTAGGAGACTACAAAGACATGGTTGATTTCTTGACCAAGTTTAGGACGACTAACAACCTCTAATTTCTTGTTGTTTTTGTTGTTTCTGCTATTTTTGATTAGGTGTTTTTTCTTTGTTTTTCATGCACTATTAATGTGTTGTTTCTGGCTTGTTAATGGTATGTAGCTCAGGGGGCCATTTTGTATAGGGTTATGGACCCTCTTTTCCAACTGAACTAATAAAAAACAATTTAGATTATTGGTACAAATATAAAAATACTAAAGTAATGCTAAAATTAAATGATTATGTGTTCTATAGGTCTCATTTCCCAGTGCAAATATTTTATTGACAATATTTCTTTTTACTATAATATAAGATAAATATAAATACATTATAAATTTCTATAATCAAAGATTTAATCAAATATAAAAATACCAAAGTAAAAAATTGGTTGGGTTTTCCTTCTCTACAACTTCCCTGTCCAAAATTTGAATTTGATTATGAGTAGGAATGGCGATCGATAATATGTGGGGGTCACTGTGGCTTGCTTGCCCCTCCCTAAGAAGGTGTTGTCTGGCATTGGCATGGGTAACTACATTGATCACGTGAATCCATCCTTGGATTTAGGACCTAAGGGTTGGAAGGTGGCCCTTGTGGGTATTGTGCATGCTGATCAAGCTAGTGGGTCAATAATGCCCTTTCTATCAGAATCTAAAGAAGGAACAACTTTGAAATTGTTGGATTTGACTTTTTAGAGGGTGGTATTAATAATGGAAAACACATTGGTGGGTAAGTTCTTTGTCTATCACCCCAACATTGACCTTATCAGAAGAGATTGCCTCCAAATTGCAGTTGAAAGACAGTGTCTCTGCCATCGCCATGACGGATGGTATGTTCCTCTTCAAATTTACCTCCATAGAGGATCTCCTCTATGTGTTATTGAGTGGACCATGGTTTTATGGGAAGCATTCACTTTCCTTGTGCAAATGGAGACTTGGGTTTTATCCTAAGGTTGACCTAAACCAGTCAGCTCCTCTATGGGTTAGGCTTCTTGGGTTGCCTCTGGAATAATGGGATGAAGAAATATTTTCTTGGATTGGTAACTCATTTGGAGATTATGTGACTGTGGACAAGGTCACTAGGGATAAATTGAGGTTAGTGTTATCAATAAGATATGTACCCTATGCTAAGCTACCGACTTAGCTATCTATTGACACATGGGAACACTCCTAGGCCTATGGGTTGCCTAAACTTAGAGTGAACCTTCAGAGTGGGCTGGTTCCCCTAGTTACTTCATCTAATCTAAATGATTTTTTGAGAAAAGGGATAAAAAGTTAACTGTAATTGAAATCCTAAACTCTAATAGGTGATGCACCAAAACTCTATCTATTCACTGACAATTAGCCTCACAAAGACTTTTAACCCTCACAATTCTACTAAAATTAATGCAATACAATAGTGATTTGTATGAAAGTTTGAAAAGCTAGAGGTTTTTGAAGGACAAACATGAATTTTATCACAACTTTAACCCACTAAGAAAGATAAACACAACATACAACCTGTATCACATGAAACTCCTGAACTGAATTCTATAGTAATGAGACATAGAAAAGGACTCAAAACTAATTCACAATTGAATATCAGATCATTTACTGCAAAATGAAGTAGAAAGTATGAAAAAGGAAAACACTGCTACTCTATTGAAACTGAAAGGAGTAGAAATGAGTACAAAGTGAACAAGAGAGAAGAAACAATAATCTAAACTCTAAAAAAAACTAAGTTTTTTCCTATATAAGCCTACCAAAAGATCTCCTAGAAAGAAAAACTAAAAAAAAATCCTAAAAATAGTCTTGTTGATCCATTTTCGAGCTCCCAGAAAAAGCCACCAAAAGAGCCTCTAAACTACCTCCAAACAGATTGCAAAAGTTACCCAAAACTCCTCAAATGTGGTCCCATTGAAAAACATGCTTTATCTACTCTGTGAAGGCTCCATTTTGTCCATATCTTCTCAAAAGAAAGCAAACACAAAAAAACAAAGATATTGTTTGCTTTACTTTGATTTAACTGCATAAATAATGAATATTTATAAGCAATTTATAGGATATTGCTTTAAGCATCATTTTACAATAATTTGCAATTTTATTCTATGATCTGGCTTGGTTTGATTTTTTACAAAAATATCACAAGACTTGATATGTCTTATCTTGCCAACTATACTATTTGGGCATATTGATTTTCTATAAAAAACCATTAAAATATGTCAAGACATATTAAATAGTTTTGCAAAAAATAAAAAGACTATAAGGCTTGACCTTCATTTGGCTCTATAAAATATCTAAGGCATTATGTAATGTGTGCCTTTCCTTTCAGATGTGACTAAAAGCCTCTAAGGCATAAAGCCTAGGCATTACAAGGTGGACATAATACCCCCGGGGTATTAGATATGCATATGAAAATGAAAATGATTTGATAAAATACCACATTCGATCCAAGGGAAAATGAAAACCCTAATCACAAAATAATGATGCCCTAGAATCTCAGGCTCATTTCACACTTTTCATTTTTGGGTTTCTTAGCTCTGCTACAACCACCACCATTGCTAAGGCTAGGGTTTGGACTGGAGAGAACTCCTGACTCTCTACTATCTCTACAATTTTTTGAAGCATTTTATACAAGAAAAAGAAGGTAAGATACCCTCAATCACATATCTACTCCATTTCTTCATTCTAAATGAGATATACTGGCCTTAAAGGGCCGTAACCACATACATTTTATTGATGAATTTTATCCTATTTTATTATTACTTCCTTCTGGTGTTTCTATTGTATTCAATCTGCCACTTTGTTGCATTTCCTAAGGCTTTTAACTTGGGGTTCAAAAATGTATCTTCAACACAAACATGGTAAGCTATTCATACTTTGAACTCTGTATTTCTTTTATTCCCTGTGTGTTGTCATATTACTCAGCCTTGAGCTTCAGAACATTGCAATAGAGAGAACTCCTTTTATTTTCTTTCCTTTTAGATAGGCTGTGACTATATAATTTTGTATATTTCATTTCTAAAATGAAAAAGAAACAAACCCTATAATGGGCTTATGTTGAGCCTTGGATTGATATATCTAATTTTTATCATTTCAAGTATGTAGTTGATTCATTTTGTTCTTCAGAGGTTGCCATGGCGAACTATTACTAAAATTCTTCTATGTGCAAAGCTTTCATCTCTATTTTGTACCTTTTGTATCTTGCAATTTTTCTTTAAATGCTAATGGGTTTAACCTTGACTAGGCCGCGACTACTTCATTCAGTAGTTTTGAGTAGTCCTTTTTGTTCAGGCTCCTACATTTCTACATTTGTGACTTCTTATTTGAAACCCTAAAGTGGGTTTACTTATTGTGAGAAAAATGACTCCCTTTGGCTGTGACTAAATGTCAAATAAAATGGTTTTTTTAATCATTTTTCTGCTATATCTAAAACTTGTGCATGCAAAATATGACAAGGGTTTGCAAGACACACACTCCTAGGTAGCAAACCTCAAGAATATGAGCCAGGTTTTCTCTTGTTCCTATATATGAAAGATAATATCATTAGCCTATCCTATGACTGAAAAATGCCTTATGTTTTATCTCTATAGAAGCACTTGGCGAGCTGTAATATACATATACATAAAACCCTGATTTACATTTATATCTGTGGTTTCAATATGCAAATTTATATGGGTTTTGTCCTTTGTGAAGGAAAATGTATTCTTGGTTGCTACCTTGTTGGCACAAAATGATTTTCTCCATTCATTTTCTATATGAAATCACATTGTTCTTTCATCCCTGAAACTGTAGAAAAACAAACCTCTATTTGGTATTATGCAGGGCCACGACTCTAGATATTTAAATTCCCATCTTTGTAATAGCATGGAGGTTATTACAAGAATGCATAAAAATAATACCTCCATTTTACCTTTTACTGTAGCCACATGACATCTCTATTATTTCATTTCACTTATCTTTCTGATTACAAAATTTACTATGAGATATGGCATCATTAAGGAAGACTGCAATCTCATTTTGTTGTTCCTACTACACTCTTTTATGACAAAACTCATGCTATTCCTTTTGGTACTTCCTGTAGATGATTATGACTTTGAAAATCCATTCCTTTTACCATGACAAGGAGTATCTTGATGTTTTAACTTTGTGTATGCTCCATTTTATGACAACCACATACATTTTGATCATTATGAGACTTTAACTTACCTGTTCTGTATACACTTGGTGATAACACTTAATCTATGATATGGCATCAATTTGACTGTTCTACTGTTGATCATGAAGGTTGTATGGCTGTCTATTTCATAACTTTGACTTGACATAAATCTCTATATACACTTGGTATGATCTTTTTGGCTGCTATCATTATACTTGATCAATAACTTGATTACTTCAAAACAACAGAAAAGAAAAATACATGTTTTCATGTTGTTAAACTATTATCCATCTGTCATGACTGTAACTTCTCTATGGACTATTCCATTGCATTTTAATGATGAAGGACTGAATCCTTGATTGATTACCATGCATATGATCAACTTATGATGACACAATCACTTTCTTTTGCCTCTTATATGTGAGCATTGTAAAAAGATTATTTGATAAATATGTTTACAATGCATCTTTTATATTGGCAATGGATGTCATACCTCAACCAACACAAGACTATTGTCTTGTCAGTGCTCTAAATTGTATTCTTCTTCTTATGTAATGATTGTTGAGCTGCCTAGAATGAGCTCATTGCTCTTTGATAGCTTTCATTTCATCTCATTTGAACTGCTAGTTATAGATGACAATGAGCTTATAGCTTATGCACTTAGTGAAAGTAATGCTCCTTAGCTGAAAAATGTCATGATTTGAGAAAAAAAAAATGTACTCACATTCCATCCCCTCTTAAGAATCAGGGGCAGCATACTGGTCTCAACCCTTGTGGAAGCCCACTTTGCACCACATGTTGAAATGTCTTCAAAACAACAACATAATTTTCTTCTATACCTGTATAGGAAACAAAATGTTAGTTTAAAACAATGAATTTCAATGATTGTTTCATTTTTAGTCTCTCTTGCATATGGATGATTTGATCTTCTAACTCAGTGCATCGTATGCAATGAATTATGTCTCTATTGATAAACACATAGGAAACCATATCCAGAGCTCTAACAATTTTTTTTTCAATCCTGCAGGTTCTCTCAAAGATTAGGAGAGAGGAGGAGCCAGTTGCAAATAAAGATCGAACCAAGACCCCCTAAACAGGCAATGATGGATATGCTTTTCCCTTCTTATCTTCAAATGCATAGTGTATTTCCTACGTTTGTACTAGTTCAGCTATTCCCATAGCTTGTGTAGGACATTTGATCTATTTTACTTTCATTCAATGCAATGTTTATTCAATTTGTGTATATCTCATTTGTAAATTGAATGGATATTGTATTGTGAAATGAAATAACTTGTACCACTGATGAATACTCTACAATGCATTAAATGATGAACTAAAATTCTCTCTTCTGTCATACAAAAGCATGATAAAACTGCACCTTTCAAGCACCTTAAACTTTGCAAAACATTGTAGCATAAAATGTTAAAAATCTATCATTTGAGAATAAAACTTGATGCACACCAGCTTTGCCAATTCAAGCTGCAAATGAAAAATTCGTAACAATTAGTATATGCTAGATTTTGTGTCAATGTGGATATTGTCAAAATACTTCCAACCTCCATCATCTAGGAATTTAAATTTGGGAGATGGACTCAAAGTATTCTCTACGAGAACTGTCGGGTCTTCTACCAGAACTACATGAAGCCGGGCCATGTCATAACACAGTGTCAAGATCCCAAAAAACCTACACTCAAACTAAAGGAATTTATGCAGAAAATGAAAGAGAGTCTAGATGAATACACCTTTAAGGAGGAAATTCATAACCTTATTAGTTCCCTCTACCCCACCAGTGAAGAACTCAGAGGATGACTTGATGTAGGGCCCTACCCAAAATGTGGAGGTTCAAACTACAGAAAGGAGAGATGCTAAGGATGAACAACACTTGGACAATGAAGTTGAGGAGCTGCTATTGGAGGCACATATTGAGAGTGGTAATCAGGTTGATAGCCCCTAGAAGAAGTCTAGAGGTTGTATGCTAGGTAGAAGCAAACTATAGGAAAAAATTCTCCCTATCCCAAAGGGCAGGTTCCAACAAGCTTGTAGAGGACTCTAAGGGATGGTCAATAGAAAAAATGAGAAAGGTCCAAATAGAAATATCAATACAACTACTTGTGCTAGTACCCAGACAAAACATGTTCAGGGAGGGGCAAACGGGCCATAGGAACCCCCCAAACTATCAACTGTCATTCCTGCTTAGAATCAAATTCAAATTTTGGATGGATTCACGTGATCGATGCAACTTCCTATGCCAATACTAGACAATACCTTCTCAAGGAGGGGCAAGTGAGCCAAAGGGACCTCGCATGGTCTGTCGACCACCATTCTCACTCAAAATCAAATTCAAATTTTAGGCGGGGAAGTTGCAGAGTAGGAGAATTTTATTTTTTTACAGGGTTAAAAAATTTATTGGGTTTTTTGAAAGTATGATTCCCCTTCTTGTGTCTTTGGGGATGGGCCCAAGATTGAAGAAGTTTGAGAATCCCCATAGATTGAAACCCCTATTCCCATGTCTGGCTCTAAATCCAAAGGTAAACCCACCCCTAAAAAGACTAGCAAGAGCACTAAATCTTTGGGCCATGATACCAATAAGAGGGAGACTTCCTTAGGGACAAGAGGGTTGGAAATGATAGAGGAAGGTGTTAGCCTCATAAAATATCAAAATAAGGGAAGATGGAAGTTTTCTACAAATTGGCTACATCAAAATTTATTGACTTGGAGGTTGTTGCTAAACATGGGGAAGATGGTGGTACACCGAGTACTGCTAGTAATCCTATGTAGAGTGTTAAAAGGTCATGTCATATAACTAGCATTCTTTTGTCAACTCTCAGGGTGTTGAGTTGTCAAGTGAGTTAGAGTTTGTTGAGGAAACCCTAGGTGAAGATGATGGTGAGACCCCTATGGTGTCTGTTCATGAGGAGGAGGGGATTAGTCACTTCCTCCATATGAACACCCCTTATTCAGAGGATGAGGAAGAGACTTAGGAATAGGAAGGAGACAAAAGGAAGTGAACCCTATTTATGAAAATAGTGGAAGAAGTTACTGAACTTAGATTCAAAATTAAGAAGTTGCAAAAGAATTAGAGGGTGATATTGGAGTTTGTTTCTAAACCCTTGCACCATGTGGCCACTATGTTTTGTACTGTGAAGGATTTTGACGACAAGATCAAAGGTATAGAGATTGATAGCATGGGTGATTATGAGTGTATGCTCAAATTCCTCACTAAGTATGGGATTGAGTGAATCCCTAGTTAGTTGTCCTATGTTTTTTGTTGTTTTTTTAAAGTTAGTTAGTTTGGGTTGTTGGTTTTTCTATGTTATTGTGGTTTGATTAATGATGTTTTATTAATGTGTTGTTTCTAGACTATGTGAGTCTTATATTTTTCCCTTTGGGCTATTTTTTAGATGGATCTAGACCCTCATTTCCAACTAATTTTATCAAAAATAATACCAGAGTAATGTTAAAATGTTCAACAATTATATGTTTCATAGATCTCATTTTCATTTTGTAGTGTAAATATTTTGTTGATAATATTTCATTTTACTACTAGCATATCTATATATTTAAACAATATATCTAAAGTACATCAAAAGATATCATTCTTGAGTTTCCTAATTCCACCTATGTGTGGTAAATTGATTAAAAAAATAGGTGCCTCGAAGAGGATATCTCTCGGTGTACTTTAGATATATATTTTTAAATATAGATATGCTAGTAGCATCCAAAGTGACAAGCTTAATTCTAACTCTATTATATATCTTAAGAATTATTATAATTATATAATATAATATTATAATATAGGTTAGATATATATATATATATTTTTGTTAGGTAAATGCCATCATGGGGATGGCTCCCTTTGAAATATAAAGCCTGTCAAACAAACCACATTTATTTATGGGCTAGTACTCTAATGAGTATGCCAAATATAACTTCTACATATTCAAAGGCTATTAGTGCCTTTAGAGATTACAACACACTTCCCTCAGCCCCAAGTATTGAGGTGGTTACATAATTTCATGTAAGATCATCATGATGCCATCTGGGGCCTCCAGCAACCTTCCAACTTGTCCGTTAGTAAATTCACCTTGGTTCTCCTGTAGTAGTTTGTGGAAAGGCTCCATATTACAGTTTTCTATTCCTTCTCTGTATACTACCAGCATATCCTTGGCTTTCTTCGAGTGGATCGTTCTCACATAGGAGGATTTCAATGTTTCTTCCGCCCGATCAGTGCTCACTTCATCGATCTGTCCCATTACCATAGTGTGATTGGCCTACGCAACCAGACGGGCACCCCAAGAAACTCTGTAGAAGGATCCTCCCATTATTAGAGAGATGTTTGCAAAGAAAAGTTGATATACCCATCCATCATGAACATGGCCTCCACTCCAAGAGCCCCCGCCAATCACTTGAAGGATTGCTGTCCTCACCGCTTCCTCCTTCAGTTTGAACAAACATCCTATTTGCTGCTTCTTCCCCTCCTCCAGACACCTGCACTTTACTTCCATGACCCGCACCATTTCTAGGAAAAGAATGAAGAACTTCCCTTGGTTATAAAGCAATACCTACTGTGACACACCCCAGCTCAAGATCTCCTTCCGGCCTTCATTCCGACCCATGCTTATTAAGAATCTTGACCAAATCTGCAATGATAGTCATAGCAAATGTTCTCCTAGATCTCCTCGACATCTGAATACATGGCTCTCGCTGTCGGATGCAAACTTGGTGGTTCATCTTCTACCTGCGAAAGCTCCTTGTCTGACTGAAGTACCACGGCCAGACCTATCCATTCTGCTGCATCCGTACAACTAATGTCTTGTGAGCCCCCCGTGACTCCATGGTTTGCTAAGAGGTCCACAGCCCTGTTGGCTTCTCTAAAGATATGGGAGATGGAAAAATCTAAAAACCTTAAGTCCTCCTTGATTCGTTTTATTCCTTTCTTTAAAAGCCAATTTTCTACATTGTTTTGATGGATTGCATTAATTATTAACTGGGAGTCTCCTTCAATATTTATATTGGCCCATCATTGTTTCCTACATTTTGCTACTCCCCAAGCTAGTGCTTCTAATTCTGCTATGTTGTTTGAAGCTATTTCGAGGTGGCCAAAAATTGTCCAAACAAGTTCTCCCTTCTCATTCCTTATTATAGCACCATATCCTACAAGTCCGGGATTGCCCTTTGAAGCTCCGTCAAAATTTAACTTGAGTCTGCCATTGGGAGGGGACAACCATCTAACTTGACTCCTCTTCTTCTTGCCTCCACCTAGTCCCCTCGGGATCTTTAAGTCTGTCTACTTTTTCATAAGATAGTCATCCCAACTAGTGAAGTTACATCCTCCCCTGTGAAGGGCTTTGGAATTTAGAATTTCTATCAACCTTGTTTCTATTTTCCTTATCAATCTATCTGTGGTGAATTCTTTCTCTTCGAAAATTCTCTGATTCCGTTCTCTCTAGATATGCCATGCGATCATGGATGGAGTGGTGATCCAAATGCCTCCCCAAAAACCTTTTTTTTGTAACATTGGCCAGCTCTTTAGGAAATCCACTATTGAGGAATTCATAGCCCCTTTCCATCCTAGTAGGTTGAGGAAGTAGTTCCATACTTCTGTAGCTACCTGGCATCCTAATAACAGATGATCCAGTGTTTCCTCATGTTGTTTACATAGCACACATCTACTAGGTCCATTTATTCCAAATTTTAGTAATCTGTCCCTAGTTAAAATGCTCTTATGAAGTACTGTCCATAAAAAGGCTTCTACCTTGGGTAGTACTTGATTGTCCCAGCATAACTTCCTGGGTCAGCTATCGATGGTGTTGCTGTCTCATTCAAGTTTTAAAATGTGGTACCCAAGCTTGACTGAGTAATTGCCGGATTTGGCTCCACACCATTGTATTTCATCTTCATCGTTATTGAGTCTAACTCTTCTCTCACTAAGCACTTCCAAGTATTTCTTTTTGACTTCCTCACTGACATTATATCCCATCGGACTTGCCCATTTGACTTTCCTGTCTTCATTTGTTCCTTCTGAATAGTTCATCACCTTTTCCCCTTTGTCTTGAGACATTTGTATTTGTAATTCTTGAAGTTCTTCTAGAGTGTCTAACGCTGGCCAACCCTCCCACGAGTCTATCCAGAAATTTGCTTTGTTTCCTTTGTTTATGCTCCACGTGAGATGGTTAATAACTAAAGGTCTGCTTTTCTTGATAAAATTCCAAACCGTCGAGCCTCCACCGGGATTAGCGATGGTCAGGATTCTGATGGGATCCTACTCGTCCAAATATTTACTTTGCATTATTCTGCACCAGAGCTTCTGTGGTTGCTTGACCATCTTCCATACTAATTTGGCTCCCAGTGCTTCATTTTGGAGTTTCAATTCTCTCATTCCCATTCCTCCTTTATCCAGTGGACAAGTTTCTTTATTCCATCTGATAAGAGGGATTCTTCTTACATCCTTCGATCCTTCCCACAAAAATCTTTTCCATCCGCTTTCCAAATTGCTTCTAGCTTTATTTGGAACCTGAAAACATGACATTAAATGAATTGGAACCGCTCCTAGAACTGCTTTAAGCATGGTAATTCTTCCTGCCAAAGTTAACCACCTTCCTTTCCATGCTTCCATTTTGTTTTTGGATTGCGCTATTACTTCTTCCCATAAAACCGATTTGTTTGGTCCATTGAAACAAGGAGCCCCTAAATACTTTGTTGGTAGTGAGTCCACCTAGCACCCCAGTATGGAAGTTAACTGGCGCTGCCATCGTTTGGAGGTGTTGAAAAAATATATTCTAGACTTCTCCTTGTTTATTAGCTACCCTGAAAGATTTGTATATGTGTCCAGTGTCCTTTTGATGGCCTCTGCTTCGGCAAGCATAGCCTCCCCAAAAAGAAAAGTGTCATCTGCAAACTGTGCATGTGTGACTGGCTCTATACCGCGGGCCACCCTAGTTCCTCTCCAGCCTCTCGTTGATTGACACTTTTGAATCATTTTCCCCAATGTTTCGGCCATTAGAACAAATAGGCAAGGGGACAAGGGATCTCCTTGCCTAAGTCCTTGTGAGATTTCAAAAAAGCCACTTAGCAAACCATTGACTGCCACAGACATTCTTGGAGATGATATACACTGGAATATGCCTTCTAACCACTTCTTGCTGAAGCCCATTTTTTCCAAGATTTTGAGTAGGAAATTCCATTTAACCCTATCGTAAGCTTTACTCACATCGAGCTTAATTAACATACCTTTTTGCCAATTCTGATTTATCGAATGAATTACTTCATTCACCAGGATAATGCTGTCTGCAATTTCTCTGCCTGGGGTGAATCCATTCTGATTTTTATATATTATTCTTCCCAGTATTGGTTTGAGCCTATTAGCTACTGATTTGGCCAATATTTTATAAACCGTGTTGCATAAGGAGATAGGTCTGAAGTCACTAACCATTTTGCAATCTGATTTTTTGGGAATGAGAGCAATTACTATATTATTTATCTCTTTTACGAATTTATTCTTTTTTTTGAAATCCTCTATGATTTTCCAAACCTCTTTTCCCACAATTGACCAACATTTTTGGAAAAAAAGGGTTGGGAATCCATCCGAGCCTGGCGCTTTGTCTGGATGAAGCTGAAAGGCTGCCTTTCTCACTTCCTCCTCTGTGTAGGGCTTCTCCAAGTCAGCTTTTTCTTCCTCGGTAATTATTTGATCAAGACAACTAATGGCTGGGCCAACATCTTTCCAATGTAGGCCTTCTTCTAGAGCTAAGAAATTCTGGAAATAATTCACTACTTCCCTTTCTATATCTTTCATTTTCTGCAAAACGACTCCATCATTATTCCTGAGCTCTGATATTTTGTTCATCATTCTCCTAGCTTTAACTGAGTTGTGAAAATTTTTTGTGTTTTTATCCCCAGAAGTCAACCATACTTCTCTAGCTTTATTCCTCCAATACTCTTCTTCTCTTGCAAGTAACTCATCCCATTCTGCCATCAGAACTTTCTCTTTCTTGTAATCGCTTTGAAACATTCCATGCAAAATTATCTTTTTATTAAGTTCCTCTAATTCTCCCTCCACTCTCTCCTTCTCTACAAAAATGTCTTTAAAAGTTGTCTTATTCCATTCCCTTAACCTTTTTTTAACATGCGCCAATCTTTTGCAGAACAGAAAGCTAGCTAAACCTCCATTTCCATGTATCTCTAGTGACCATTTCCTAATCTGATCTATCAAGTCCTCTCTCCGCCACCATATTTTTTCAAATTTGAAGTATGAATTCTGAGGTTTGACTAATAATTTAATTTCTAGTTTGATGGGGAAGTGGTCTAATAAGGAACATGGCTGTATGCTTGATTCTATCCCTAGATCTGATTCCAACCAATTGGTACTGCATAAAAATCTGTCCAATCTTTCGGCTATATTATTGAATCCTTCCCTTTTGTTAGTCCAAGTAAATTGTCCTTCTTTAGCCAGAATTTCTAAAAGGTTCCCTTCTACTACAAAATCCTGAAAGTCTTTGGTAGCTCTATTTTCTATTCTTAGTCCCCCTGATTTTTCCTCCAAGCTTAATATAGCATTAAAATCTCCCCCTAAAATTATCCTTTCTTCACCAAGTCACTATATTGTACTTATTATGTTACTCCAAACTTCTCTTTTGTCCTCTATCTTGATAGGTCCATATACGCTAAAAATCCAAAAGGTCATATTTGAATGAAAATCAAAGACTTTCCCTACAATCTAGTTTTGACTTACCTCTATTTCCCTGATATTGACTTTGGAAGGGTTCCACATTAAGCTGACCCCTCCTGTTGTGCCTCTAGGATCACTAAATACGCCTGTTAATGGTCTGCAGTGTTTTATAAAGTTTGTGGCTTCTTCCTGAATCAGCCTGGTTTCCTGAAGTAAGATTACATCTACAGTCATCTTAGCAAGGTGGTGCTTGATTGCACACCTTTTGTTAGGGGCATTTAAGCCCCTAACATTCCATGATAGTATTCTCATGGCTTCTCAAGGGAGGTTCTTCCTCCCTTGGATCTTAACATATATTTTTTGATGCTCAAAAGTCCTTGGTCTGTTGCATACTCCTCTCTTTTTTCCTTATCGGACTTCCTTCCTAACTTCCTTATTGCTCCTAACTATCCTTGTGCTCCTCTCACCGTGGTCTAACTGATGTCTCTAGGGTCAATAATGCCAATCTCCTCTCTCTCCTCTGCTATTCCTTCATCTTCTAACCAAGCGTCATCTATCCTCTCAACTACTTCCAAAGTTTCCAAGACCACTTCTGGAATGGAATCCTCTTTAGCATTCTGACTGCCTTGATTTGCCCCTTCTTCTATCTCTTTAGGAGAAGTGATTTGCTCCTGGATTTCCTTTCTTTCACCGGGTTCCTTTGGTGAATTTACGGCAGGGACCTCTGGATCCATTCCTAACTTAGATTCCGCCTGTGCCCCCCTTGAGGTGATGCGGCCTGCTTGTTTGAAGATTCTGCCAAAACTTTTGCTTCTTCTTTCCAATTCCTTTTTTGTATCTCTGTAGCTTGCGGCTCCTCATTTTGTTTATTTTTTTTCCAATAACTTGCCTTCGTCCTTTTCTAATTTTTTAGGGTATCTATTTCCCATGTGCCTTCTACTGCCGCAATTAGAGCAAAAGTATTTCTTTTCTTCTAATTCAATATTTTGTTCCCATATTCCAGCCGAAGTAATCAAATTTATTTTCTTTGGTAATTTCTTAATTGCTATCAGCAAAATTCGTGCAAAGAAAACTGAGTCACTATCTCCCATATCTAAATCCACTGCGTTCCCTAGGGTGTCTCCAATTTGGTATAAGCATCCTCCTAACCAGAACTCGAAAGGTAGATTGTATAATCTTATCCAGATTGGCTCCTTGTATGGATCAAAGTCGTTAGGGTTGAAATTTGGTCTCCATTTCTGCGTATATACAAAATCTGCCCCTATCTTCCATGGCACTTCTTCCAGAATTGCATTCCTTTCTTTCTCCCCTTGAAAATCCACAACAAAGAATTGTTTAGGAAAAAAATGTACTATCTCTGCCTTTTCCCAATGTTCTCCTATCCATTCTTTGATTTTCTGCTTGGATCTGTTTCACCCTATGACCCTTCCTATTATGGCTATTCGCTCCAGAGCTTCTATGTCTTTGTCAACTTTTTCCTTTACATTAATTGTCAATTCCCCTTCCTGTTTCGAAGATGTTCCTTCTTTGATGATTGCCGCATAGCTTCTCCTTTCTTTATTGAGTGGAATTGTGTTCACTCCTATCACTGCATAAGGTGCATTCCCTTGCCCATTCCATGACGCTTCTTCACCTTTGAAGCTTCCTCTGATCGCATCTGTGAAACCTACTTTGTCCTGCTTGTTCACGCGTTCCTACTTTTTCACATCCATATTTGGTTCGATATAATTATTAGGTTAGATATATTATTATAATATATTATATATAATATAACCCCAACCCTAACCCTAACATTAATCATGACAATAAGTCTAACCCTAATTCTACCCTTAGATCTACTTAAACCTAATTCTATTCCTAATTTAAACCCTTATCCCAACCTTAATTCTAATCGTAGTTGTATATATAGATATAAATGTAAATGAATTTTGGTGTTTTGTTGTAACTATAACCCTAACCCTAACGTTCAGGCCAATGCTAACCCTAATTGTAACCCCAACCCTAACCCTGATTCTAATCATAGTTTTAACCCTAATTCTAATCTCAACCCTAACCCTAACCCTAATTCTAACTATAATTTTAACCTTAACCCTAAATCCAATATAATTCTTATATTTATTTTATCCCTAACCCTAATTCTTACCCCAATACTAATTCAAACCTACATTATAACTATAAGCCTAACCCTAACCTTAATCCTGATAGCAATGCTAAGCCTAACCCTAATTGTAACCCTAACCCTAATTGTATCCCTAACCCTAATTCTACCCTTATATCTGTCCCTATATAAAATAATACGTATGCTAAAATTATATATAATATAACCCTAACTCTAATCCTAACATTAATCCTGACAGTAATTCTAGCGCTAAGCCTAATTCTACCCCAACCCTAATAGTAAACATATTTATAACCCTAATTATAACTTGAACCTAAACCCTAACCCTAACCCTAATTGTAGGCCTAACTTCTAATTTGAACCCAAATTGTAACTATAACCCTAACCCTAACATTAATCCTGACAATAATTCTAACCCTAATTTTACCCCTAGATCTACTTAACCCTAAGTTTGTTCCTGATTCCAACCTAATCCCAAATCAAATTCTAACCATAGTTCTATATATAGATATAAATGTAAATGACATTTTTTTTAATTGTAACTATAACCCTAACCCTAATGTTCACCCTAATTCTAGCACTAAGTCTAACGGTAATCCTAACCCTAATTGTAACCATAACCATAAATCCAATTATAATTCTAATCTTGATTTTATCTCTAACCCTAATTTTCACCCCATTACTACTTATATTACTAATTCAAACCCATATTTTAACTATAACCCTAACCCTAACCTTAATTCTAATAGTAATGCTAAACCTAACTCTAATTCTAACCCTAACTCTAATTCTAACTATAATTCTAACCCTAATGGTAACCCCAATTCTATCCCTAACCCTAATTCTAACCTAACCCTAATTCCAACCCTAACCCTCATTCTATCACTAAGTTTAATTCTATCCTTAACTCTAACCCTAATTCTAACTCTAACCCATGTCATAAAACTCATTCCACACCTCAATATTAGTGTTTCATTGTCCCACATCAATATTTAAAAGTTAAATTGCATCACATGGTATTGACCCCTGAATTTCAAAATTTAAAACTTATATTTTTCATCTCTTTCCCATTTGTTTCCAACCATGAGCTAACTTGGTACACATTTTGTATGATATATCACTTTTAGGGTCTTAGATATGTGATTTCTGATGGCATTATCATTTTTTAGATTTTTTGATGGAATGTATTCTTACTTATCATTATTACATTATTATATCTATTCTTTTAGAGTTTTGTGCTATGTTGAGATCTATTCTTTACGCACCCTAGCCACCCTTTCCAATCTCATTAGGTTCCAATTTTCATATCTAATATACCATAATTCTAGTCCTCGCCCTAATTCTATCACTAGATATAGTGTTAGGGTTAGGGTTAGGGTTGGGTCATTTCAAATGATTTCATTGGTACAATATTAATTCCTAAATTTATATTAATAGATAAAACCATTTGGGATGGAGTAATTATTTAAACACGTCATTTGCCATCATAAGCAAAACATGTACATTGCCACTCTAGTACTTGTAGACACAAGAATAGTAGTTGTCAACATAATATTCTTATCTATTTCTTTGCAAATACTCTTACCTTTCAAAATTACACAAATCATTCATATCATGGTTGTTTGATTTGAGTTCCACAAATCACTCATGTTTTGTTTGGATCTCTTAGCATTACATTTTAGGATCTTACTTTTTTAAGCCCAAAATTACACTCTTTTGGTTCAAACTTTTCTTATTAAAAGCCAATAAAATTCATATATTAAAAATTTTAGTAACTATTCTAATAAGTTTGTAGTCTAAATATTTCCATAATCTAGGTCCATTTCTTTCCAATTTGTATCTATTTTATATTGTGCTGTGTGAATTTTTTACAATACAATTGGATTGTATACCAAAACCCAATTTCTTAATAGTGATATTTTCAATGCAAGATTGGAAATGTTAGTTCTTGTTGAAACAATTTGATATGTAGCTTGTTAAACACTTTTTAATGGTCTTTACTCTTCATATTTGTTCACCTTGATAATATTTTATGCAACCATGGGAGATAGAATGTCAACAATTGACATAATTATAATATTGGTTAAATGTATGATTCTAAGATCTTTTTTTGTAGTATGATCTTTGATAAAATAATTCAATTGAATTTTTTCTATGTATATAGAGTTGATAGAAATAGAACGATTAATAGAGTAGTTATAAAATTTTACTTTTTTGAGGATTATGTATTTAATATCTTCCAAAGATGGAATTCCCAATATAACCCTAATGACTAATATAGGTTATATATTACTAATAAAATGAATAATACTATATATACATCACTTATATTTAGTTTTTTTATCCAAATGTGGTTGTAGTAGTTATTATAAAGGCCCATTAATAATGTAATTAATTAGTTTTATATATTTAGTTTTTACTTTATCACCAAAAACTCCAAGATAAAGAATGAATACTATTTTTAACTTTTAATATAACACTTAGAAAATTTATGAAATAAAATGAAATAGACATTTTATGGGTTTGCATAAAATATTTTTAAAAAGAAAAATTAAATTCATATAATCAAGGATTTTACAGGTGTTCAATTGACTCCAAGTCATGTGCAATGTCTTTTGGGGAATATATATTATGATGTTTGTAAATTGTAAAAAGTAAATAAAATAACTTAGGTAAGTCTAAGTTCCATATTATGAAAAATTACTTAAATTATTTTTTTAATATTCTAGGAATATGAAATGATATATGCATACACCATTAACACCAAGCTAAAGCATACAGATTAATATCAAGCCAAAATAATTTTGACAGATGATTATTGATATTTTTATCAATAGTTATTTTGATTTTGATTTTTTTTGTTTCTTAATTTTTAGTTTGTGCTTCTTCCTTCTATAATAGATGTTTTTTTATTTTTAGCTTCTTCGGCTTCTTATTTGCTAATTGTTGTTGGTTTTGGAGAGTTGTCAAACATGTATGTTATACATATATATGTTTTAATTATTAATTTGGATTTGTGGGCTATATTTTTGTAATGATTATGATTATTATTTTACCATGTCCTCTATATAAATATTTTTACAATTTGTTTTTGTTAACACACTCACGCTATTACACTCCACCCATTACACCTCTCGACGTAATAATACTAGCATATGTAACGCCCCCACCAAGAAACCCCAGAGGACAACACTAAACTAGGTCAAATTAATGGAATTTTTTCAAGCAAATAACAATAGAATGCATAACATAACATAATAATCTAAACCTAGGTCCTATAAGGTTCCTCAACTGCGTGTAATGCCCTCAGCAAGGAATCCCAGAGGACAACACTAAACTAGGTCGAATTAATGGAATAATATTTTTTTAAAAGCAAATAACAATAGAATGGATAACATAACATAATAATATAAACCTAGGTCCTCTAAGGTTCCTTGATTGCATTACTCACAAATCAAGATTATAGGAAATAAAGGTTACGTAAAGAGATACAAATGGAGATACATCCCAATTTACAAATACATGATAAGAGATCTTTACAAATAGGAACAAGACATCTCTCATGCATTTACAAAAAATTATAGCAAGAACCATAAGGTCATCCTTAGCATAGTGGAAAAACATATTCTTTGCTCTAGTAATCTACTTAGTTAACAGACCTATATTTGTACATCTAAAAGTGAACATTAGTTCCACAAAGATTATCGATAAACATAAAAGAGAACTATATACAAGCCTAGGGACCTAAGGGGTTGACCTAATATCTCTGGGGGATCATGATGGTCTTCCCTACATACTCATAGTGCAAAGACTTCATAGTTTGAAACAACTAATTTTTCAACCATAAAGTTGACTTAAATACAATATCTCAAAAGGGATCATATATTAATTTCTAGAGTATCATTCAAGATCTAGAAAGCATAATAAATTCCTTCATTTATTGAGACATTCACGATCGCATCAAAGATAATCATAATTTCAAGGAAATATTAATCAAACTTAATTCCATTATTCACCAAGTATTGTTTTGTTATTCAATCAAGTTGAACCCACTTCCTATTAGTCAATAAATCTCTAACCAAAACAATAATGAATTTTATCTCTTTACTACGTAGAACCATTTCCTTGCACCACATTAATTTCAATATTCATATCAATGTCTTTAATATCATAATATTGAAAAGGAGGCCATTATTCATAAAACAACTGAGTGTAGAAAGTAAAAATATCCTATTTTAAATATCTACTAGAGTATTGAAATTGCTAACTTAATCATTACTAAGTCACTTACTTGAGGTGGAAGGATAAGATAAAGATCTATGCCATGCAACATCTTTCCTTTCTGCAACATATTCCACATGATTAAGATACTTACATATATTTAGATGCATTGTGCTACAGACATACACACAAGTAGATCAAATGGTGCAGGAGCACCCTCAGGACCTGATACCTATAGGAGGCAAAGTTTGATTTTTCATCTTATTTTGTGTTGTTCAATGTTAATAAGATCATTTTAGACAAATATAAGTCATTTGGAGTCATTGATAAAGGTTTGGTGTCATTTAATTGAAACAATGAAAACATTGTCAAAAGTTGTCAAGTGTTGTCATAACAACTTTTCTTGTCAAATGACAAATTTTTAAAAGTTTGTTAAAAGTTGTTAAATGGTATTTGTAGGTTGGTTGGGGGCATAAATTGATTGTACAAGTATAAATATGATCCTCCAAGTTGAATGGATGGTTGGTGGTTGGATTTTGGAAGTTGAAGCAATAAAAATACCCTGTTTTATGTCGTTTCCAAATGTTTTCTACTATTATCTTGCATGGTGTAGATTTGTAAAACCTAGTATTTGTCTAAGACTAATTGGTGATGAAAGTAAAGTGAATCTACTTTCCATTTATTTTTGTTGTATCTAATTTCATATAGATTTGAATAAGTTATGGCATTTTTATTGAGGGTAGGTCTGTAAAGTTCAATTTTCTGAAAATGCAGTCTGAAAATATGCATGGTACAGCCTGGTACAATATCATATTAGAGAATGTAATAGATGGATAGAAATATATTTGTTTCTAGTTTACAATGTTTTTGGTTTCATGTGATTTCATTAGGTTTTTAGCGAGTTATGACATTTTTACTAATAGAAGGTCTGAACTCTACCTAGCATTCCCAGTTTGGAACAACCTTGTTTTCCCCTATTCTGTACAAAACAAACTAGCACATTTTGACAGATGTTTAGTAAGGCCCAAAATGGTATCTCAAACAGGTCTTAGATTTGTAATATTGGGTTTGCAATGAAATCTATGCTCAAAAAGGTCTAAATTGTTGCACCCATGCTTTAGGCTTTAAGAGCAAGTTGCCAAGAATGAACAAGAATGCATATTTGCATCATTTGTATTGAAACCCTATTTGGAATGTGTCAAGTTAGTCTTGTTTGAGTCCTTTCTCTATATGATAAAAGAATTATAGTTAAACTACATCAATTTATTTTGCAAATGACATATTATCCCAAAGCATATAGAAAATAACCTAATATAGAAAATGTAATATTAATGTCATTAGTAATCTCTTGAAAGAAGAGGACAACAAAAAAAACAATATGGCCACAAGATCTCTTCCGAACCATAGGATTGATGCTCAATCCACCCCCAAGCTCTAAGGGTCACATAGCTCTTCCCCAACTTATATGGCTTACATTTCCAAACATGACACAAATCAACCATTCATTCACATAACTCAAGCTTAACTTTAACACAAAAAAAAGGCTATTAATGTTCAATTCGACAAGATGGAACTCCTACACACACAAACCCCAACACACACAACATCTTCACAAGGAAACCAACATTAACTCTTCACATAGATTTCAATCACAAATACCCATTTAAACAAGGGTCACCAAAGATATACATACACCAACAAAAACTTGAATAATTCATTTTCATATCAACAAAACTCAAATCCAAAAGGGTAGATCTTACCAAGATAATTGGTGACCCAAATATGGTAGAAACCTCACTTTCTCTAAGCCCTTTCCTCCATTCTTTCTCACCCATCCTTTCATTTTATTTCCATCAAGAAATATCCTCCCAAATGAGGAAAAGCAAGAGCAAGTGAGAGAAGTCAATGTAAAAAGAGAAAATCCCCCTCTCCTTTCAAAGAGAAGGAATATATATAGAAGGAAAAAGGCAACCAACTCCCCATAACTTCCCAACCACCCAACCAACTCCAATTTTCGCCACTTTTCATAAGTGGGTAATTAGAGTGGGTTTTAGAATTTATTTAAGGGGTTTTATGGAATAAAAGGACCCCTAACCCATAGACCTACCACTAGGAAACTTTTTATACAATTAAAACCACATAAAGACTTCATAAAACATACAATAAGTAATCACATTTAAAAAGGGGACTCAAGGGTCTAATAAAACAACTTGCCACACATTCACAACCCTTATAAACAAGGTTAAAAGACATTCACAAGAATAGCATAAGAGAAGTAGTTATGTGAACCCTTCATCAACATTGGCCTTTTTTTTTACATGTATACTCAACCAAAAGTATCAGTACTTCTCATAATTAATAGTAATTGAAACAAAGGGCTTATGAAAAATAACCTTCTAAGAATAATAATCAAATAGAGGATTAAATCTACACAAGTATAATTTAACTCTCCCTACTTGCATAATATCTTTTAGAATCAACCAATGATTGATCATACTATTTAATATCAAAATCATGTAACAAATACTACTACAAGCAAATATTTAATATCGATCATTACTTTTATATTCACACTTACTCACACTCATATTATAAAATCACCTAACATGATGCAATCTATTTGATATACATATTAATATTACCAATAACGAAACATCTTGATCATTGCATACTTATGTAGATAAGGAATATAACTCATTTGCCTATCACACGAAATCACAACAACCACTAGTTAGTTAGTTAACAATCAAAGTATAAGCAACTTCATGTATAGGAACAATAATCACTAATGTATATTGTTCAACATAAAAGATCATAAAATATAGGACATAAACCATTGATGACTAGCAAGATCAATAAGGCCACAAGGGATAGGGTCTTACACTCTCCCCCCTAGGATTAGGCTTCCTCCTGGAAGTCCCTAGAAATGAAGGTAAACACAAACACTTGTGAATAATATTTTATGCAAAAAAATTCCAAGTATGAGAATAACAAATTTTATCTTCCAAGGCATTCTAAAATACTAGGAAACTTACATTTTAGCTGTCTACTCAAAATATCATCCATCCATGTTGCACAACAATATTGCAGTTGTTAATTTTAAACATTAACTGCTTAACATCATTAACACATACCTTTAATATCCCTATTATTTTGCCTTCATCTTCAAGTTCCAAAGCCAACTACCTAGACATCCATGGTGAGAATGGAGGGGCACTACAATGTGCTACTCACAAATCAAGATTACAAGAAATAAAGGTTACATAAAGAGATACAAATGGAGATACATTCCAATTTACAAATACATGATAAGAGATCTTCTCAAATAGGAACAAGACATCTCTCATGCATTTACAAACAATTATAGAAAGAACCATAAGTTCGTCCTTAGCATAGTAGAAAAACATATTCCCTCTAGTAATCTGCTCAGTTAACAGACCTATATCTATGGATCTAGAAGTGAACATTAGTTCCATAGGATTATCAATTAACATAAAAAAGAACAATATACTAGCCTAAGGCCCTAAGGGCTGACCTATTGCCTTGGGGGCTCATCTCAGATGGTCTTGCCTATGTATGTGCAACGCAGAGGCATCGTAGTTCGGTACTTGACCATATAATCACAAAATGATATCATACAAAACCAATCCTCTAAGATGATATCAACATCTTCTATTCATCCATACACAATTGCATTTCAATCCTTACTTGAGGGTAGAAGAATGTTAAGGTTTCCTTTACATAAACATCACAAATATAATTGAATCTTTTCAAACTAAAATTCAAATTACTATAATGCTTAATTAATCATGCAAGCATAAAGCTAACATTAAATACTCTTATCATCTAATTAACATCATACTACTAAATTAATGATATGACATATAACTACCTTTGATACCCCATGAATGGTAGACAACACATCTTAGAACATGAAGCATTCATTAACCAATCATTTGTAGACAAGAAATATTTATTAGAGGAGAGCATTTACTGATGTGCTATAAGTAACATTATTACCTCTAAATCATCAATTAAGGCATATGCATGCTTGCTTAATATACACACAATCCTTGAGAACTAGTAAGGCGTAGGGATTCTAACATATTTGAGAGAAAAAGAACACAATTAGTAGGAATAGGTGCTTAAGTTAAAGAAGAAATCAATGCTCCTTGAGTAAAACCAAGATCACAAATTAAATCAAAGGTAATCACAATACAATATATAATTCCAATCAGTGAACACACCAAACCCAAACAATTAAGTCTATACATCATAAAGAATATGAACTTCTCTTAAATATCTTTACTCTTCTCATGATAGCATTAAATTTTAAATTGAAATAACGATAGTAAATTGTAATCTAAAAGGTGAAATAGTTTTAATCTAAATTTAATCAATCCTTACCTAAATTAAGATTATCCTTGACTCCAAGCACCTAAAGTATTTCTAACCTTACAAGATATACAATTATATAATTTGAATAGCACAGAAAAAAAACACATTCTTCCAAAATCTAATTCTCAAGAGAACTATTTAACATTATGAGTTATCTAACACCATAAACTACAACATAACTGAGTAAGATTTAGTTTAATAGAAATAAGCCAAATAATATCAAATGAAAAAATCATACATCAATTCATATACAAACACACCACTAGATACCCAAGGAATTATTGAAACAACATCTATCTCATATAACAATACCAAATCAAGTAGCATAGAACCATGTCCAAACAAGACATGTAATGCCCCTCCATTCTCATCTTGGATGTGTAGATGGTCTAGCTAAGGAGCATGAAGATGAAGGTAAAATAATAGGAATATTTAGGGTATGTTTGACAGTTGATGTTGTACATTATATGATGCTGGTAGATGCTACATTGATGTTGGTGACATTCCTGATTATCCTCATGTGGTTTATGATGATAGTTAATATGTATTATCGATAGTGTTTGTTGTGACACTGATATTTACTTGACTTATGCATATGTTATGACAACTTTATGGACTTAATTGATTATGTGGATCAATCTTATTATGTGCACCACACAATTATTTGATGATGTTTCTTATCTGGTTGATCAACTTTTGATTATTATACGTGATGTGGTTACTTGTTTGATGTGTGGTTGTGAGAGGAATAGTGTCGCATTACTCATGTGTGAGTACCTTGCTACACTGTGATTCCCTTTCATGGTGTATTTGACTATATGATTATATATATGTCTGTTTGTTCAACTATGTGGTTGCTGCAAGATGTAGGTACCTGGCATCGACTCCACCTAAATTGACAGGTCTGAGCATTCCTTAAATCTAATGGAAACTGTTGAATGGAGATAACATGTGGTCCCCTAGTTAGCCATCATCCTTGAAAAGGATGAGTATCCAGTTTTGCATCTAGTCAGTGTTGTTGGTATGGGTGTAATGGTCAGTCATTGTCATTGTGGTCATGCTTTCGATCGTGCATTGTGTCAGGTATTGTTTAGCATTTAGGTTATTTTGTTGGAATTGTTTGATTAATGTTCTGGTTAATTGCTTCATTACAATAAAATTATTAAGTCAAGAGGGCACTTTGATAAATAAATATAGATGCTTTTATGTAAATTATAGTTGTGGGGAAATATGTATTATTATGTCTAAAAAATATTCTCTTTCTTTATTAATATTGCCTTGAGTAATTATTTTCCATTTTGGCCACTTGGAAGAAGTGGCAGTTACGCACCTGAAGAGAGAATCTTAGAAATAATTATTTCTTTTGTGTAAGAGACTAATTTTAGAAAAGTAGAAAGAAACTATTTTTGTTTGGTTGTAAATGAAATAAATAGCAAATTCTAAAATAAATAAAATCAGAGAGAAATTATTGTTTGGTTAAAAATAGCAAATTCTAATAAAATAATAAAGGAGAATCTTCTGGAAAAAATTATGGGGATGGTTATGCATGCTCATCTTTATTTTGAAATCTCAAGACATAATTTGGGGAGGAGGGTGCATTTCAAATAGAGAATATGTTTTATGTTTTGGGGATCTCTCTCTCTCTCAGGAAGTTTTCATTTTTCTTTTGGCTCCATATACCATAGTTTCTAGAAGAAAAGACTTGAGGAAAAATGGATGCAAGCTAGGAAATTTATGAAGATGTGATTGAAGCAATATTCCTGGTATGGATTGAGATATGAAACTGATTTATTGTTGCATTAGATTTAGTGAAATATTTTGTGAATTCTCTTCTACATTTTCTGAACCCAGTCTATTGCATGAGCCATAACCTTATTTTTATGAACTAGGTTTCTCTAATTTTTTTTATATATGGTGGACAGCTTGGATATCTAAATCATATCCAAAAATTAGCTATACCCAATTTGTCATTTTTGAGATATGAATATTTTGTGACTGTCTACCTCTCACCCATTTTGTCTATGTTTTAGCAGTCTGTTACGGCAAATTTTACAAACTGGGTTTCTCTAATTTTTTAAATATATGGTGCACGACCTAGTTATCTAAATCATATCCAAAAATCAGCCATAAACAGTTTGTTATTTTTGAGATATGAATATTTTGTGACTGTCTACCTCTCACTTATTTCGTCTCTATGAAAATAGTTAGTTGTGTCACCAATGACTATATTTTCGAACAAGGTTTCTCTAAGATTTTTCAACAAATTCATTTTGTGCATATCCTATGATCATTGCTTTCCATAATATGACTTCTTTGAGGCATTCTACCAATCAGTCTACATGCCCGGTCTATGCTTTCACATTTTGTATTATTGGTAGCTTCTAAAGCCTTCTCAACAAATTTATTTTGTGGTGATCCTATCATATGCATCTGGCTAAAAGTGTGGTAGATTTGATGAAAATGTTAGATCTATAGGAATGTTTTGTTGTTCTATATTCCTTTCCTCTCAAGCTAACTTTAGAACAAGGTTCTTTCATTGTAGCTTCAAGTTTTGTATCTTGTGATTCTATCTAGTGTAAGATATTTATAGCATTCTAATATTATAGGCTTTTAGCCTTGCTTATACAGTTATATTTAATAGTATTTACAGAACTGTCTAGATTATTAATCAAATCTACATCAGTGTAAATAGTGTAAATAATTGTTGTGTTTAATTTGTATGCCTTAGGGTTATTTGAATGTTGTTCACAATCATTTTAATTAAATGAAATTAAAATAAGTCTTGAGAATTATTAGCTAAAATATTGTTGCTCATGGACACTTATATCTTATGATCATATTGTAACTGCTACTGGTGATTAGAAAGTTACAGTTCTATATTATTGAGATAGATTCACTTTATATTTGTTAGATGATTGATCATACTTGGATTAATGTTACATTCCTTAAAAATATTGTTGAACGGTATTAGTTTATGATGTGCATTTGAGAGTGAATGTGATGTGAGACCATAGTGTTTGGTGCGTCAAGTGTTTGTGTCATTTGGGAAAGTTGATTCTAGAGGCCAAGAGGGGTAGTTGTGTGTATGACTCTTGTGATTATGTAATCTTGCTAATGGTTGAATATGTATTGGTTATATGTTGACTCCCCTCTATTTATGGATTCATGTGGTTATGATGACTATGCAAGATGGATAATGCCTTGCTCAGTGTACCTATTCATGTGGCTATGATGACTATGCAAGATGGATAGTGCCTTGCTTAGTGTATCTATTCATGTGGTTATGATGACTGTGCAAGATGGATAATGCCTTGCTTAGTGTACCTATTCATGTGGTTATGATAACTATGCAAGATGGATAATGCCTTGCTCTGTGTAATGTGAAAGGATGTATATTTTATGTTGTAAATGTATCATGATGAGAAACGTGATAGTTCATGCTTGGGTTTTGTTTTTGGCTTTGAGAATCTAGATGCAGTGAAGGGGGAGTGGCTTTCAATGTGGGGCCGGCGCCCAAAGTGGCTTGTTAGGGTAACCCATTGGAAGTTGTTAATCCGGTGATAACTTAATAAATTTAGAGGGTTGGGTAGTTTTCACACTAATCAAGATATTTCGATGCCTCAGTCATGCCTGTAGTGCTTGTTTAGGCTAAGGATGAGATGAGAAGGCTATGGTTGGAAAAATCAACTTCCTTGTCCTCATGAAAGGAATGTTGGTTCTGCATGTGTCACCCAATGGGGCCGGCGTCTAGTGAGAGACTGTCAGGGTAACCATAGATGGGGGCGGGTGCCTAGCGAGAGACTGTCAAGGTAACCCATGGATGGGGGCTGACGTCTAGCTAGAGACTGTCAGGGTAACCCATGCTAGGACCATGCAATGACATTCATCCCTACTGCAATCTAGCATTCTCTAGTTGTGTTCTCCCATTTGTTTTGTGAATGTCTTTGGAAGTGATGTTCAAGTTTCTTGTGATGTCTTTGTTGACCAGTGTTGTATTGGAGTGATATGCAGTCCTTGCATCTGCTAGGCTTTTGTCTTCTTGATTGTTTACTTAGTGGGACCTTATTGTTATCTCCTAGCATGGGGGGTGGACCTTACAGTTCCACATGGTCGAGTGGTTGTGATTTTATGTCCATTGGTTTCCCTTGCTGTTGTTCGTGTGCGAGAAGGATGTACTTTGTATGGTAGATTTCAGATCTTGCTCTAGCTTGAGGAGATAGATACTTCTGATCATGTTTTAGTCTTGTATATCAGTTGAATCATGTACTGTTATCTTGATATATGTACTCCAATGTAATCTGGATAGTGATATTGTAAATAATGTAATGTTGTACTCTCTTGTAAAGGAACTTGTTTATGTACTTGTGATCCTATGTGCAGGATCTTGATGCTTACTTATCTAATGATATAATATGGAATTATATGTGTTTATTCATTTGATGCAATTAGATTTAGAATGAACTATGGTTATTAGTTAATTCATAACGTTGGTTAGATCTTGTTTTAGTTCGATAGTAATGCAGCCATGGAACCATAGAGGATAAAGTTTAATTTAAATGTTATGAATAAATATATGATTGTTGTTGTTTCTTTTGTTTTAAAAAAAAAATTGTCCTTTTTGTAAGCTTAGTTGTGTTATCCTCTGGGTTCTTTGGCGGGGCATTACAAGATAAGTAAAAGAATAATAAATATAAACATCACTACTTTAATGAGGATGGAAAACATGACAAATCTGCACCAGAATGCATCAAGGCAACCTATTATAATATTAGCATTATCATAAAATGATAACATTATCTCTGTTCTTAAATACTATGCACCACAATGTAGGAATTTGAAGATGGTAGGGTGACAATATGCAAAATAAATAATAATGATCTGTAGATCATACTCAGCACAATAGGATAATGGGTTTCACCTTAGTTAACTCTATCAATCTGGTGACTAAACATAACAAAATATACAATCCAAGAGTAATCTTTCCCATAACCAACATCGAAGCTATTTTATTTAATTTAATATCCCACTCAATCAAATATAATCTAATTATTCAATTTTAGAAACAAGGTAAAATATTTATATGTAGTATCTTCTATTATCAAGATAGCAACATTACTTTCAAGAGATTGATTTTATTAGAATTGATAAGAATCTTCTAGTATGAATTGATCACCGAGCTATGCTCTCAATATTGTCTCAAGACTAATAATCTTGATATAATTGAGCCATTTGAGAAGATGTACCATTTTCTTGGGGGAATAATAGGTGATGCTAAAATAAGAAGAAATAGACTTGCACTATAACAATGTGTCAAACTACATAATTATTGCATTTTACTCTATGATAACATTTATTCCATATTAGCATCTTCTTTGTGTTTTTATTTATTCTATCATACTATTATGTTCATACATTTGTCCTAAGAATTCTATCATTTTTAGATGTATTCTTTCTATATTATAAATATTCTCATTTCATCCTACTATAACATTCTTATTTTATTATTACTGACTTAGAGAAATCCTTCATAAGTGCATTATCATGAATAGACTAGCTTAAGGTAAGTAACATACATTGTAGTGATGAATATAGATTGCTTGCTGCTCAAATATATTAAAATTCCTTACGATTGCAGGAGGCGTCAATCTGCTATAAGTGAATAATGATTCAATGATAGCTGTTGTTTTGTTCTATTTCTATTTGTTCTTCTTTGTTCGATGGTTTTTGGAGTTGTAGTGTTCTTCCAAATGTGTGATCCAATATCAATGTTGATGAGCTGATCTCCCCCCTAGATGCCTACACCAATTGATATTATTAGATTGTGAGGGGTTTCTTTCTTGCTAAGCGATGTTGCTTCATATGATGATCGCCACTCTTCCAAATCTTAATCACTTTACTTTCTTTTATTTTATAATCAGAGGTATTTTCTAATTGGATTTCTATGTCTCTTTTAGCAAGCATTCCCTAATTGCTTCCTTGATAATTTTATTGTTAGTTGTTGGCATCGATTTGTTTGCTAAGACAAGTTTATTTGGAAAATCCTTGTATTATTACACATGATTCCTTCTCACAAAAAACCAAAGCAAGAATCTGAAATCCAATTGTTCACGGAAAATGCTTTCTACACCTCTCTAGGAGCATTAACATCATCCTTAGAGGTTGCATGCTGGGTGGCAACAAGACTGTACATCTCAACAATATTGAATATAGAACTACGATGATGGAAATTGGATTGTAGACTCACGGTTACACCTCTCGTTCCCTTATATTGGAAGGCTACCTCTATAGAAGAAAAAAATCATCTAGCAGATCAATTTGTGGCTTCAGGATGAGGTTTAATTCCAACTGAGAAAGATCTGGGTTCTGATGAATCAATCTTTAAAAAATATAATAGAACTACAACTTTTGTAGTCGAGGATTGTCAAAGTCGCTTGTGTCACTGATGATGGTTGTTTGCATTAAATTAACTGGAGGAAAGTTGCCAGTTTTGTTTATTGAAATTTACTTGGAAGTCTTCACCAAATTAGTTCCTGAAGGCCACCAAGGATAGCACAGTTGGTCAAATTGGTCTTGAGGATACCTAGTTGTGTTGGCGTCACCTCCCAAATTATCTCTTTCTATTAAACCCAACATGGTTTCTGGCTTAGCCATTTTATACATCCCTTTCTTAAGACGTCTCAACTCTATAGCCGAGATAAATGGATCATCATGTTCTGAGGTTCAGATCAAGCAAATATGAACAACTTCATCTGCACTCACCAAAATGTTCTCACTCTATATATAGTAATTGTCCAATATCTCTACTTCCATGTATAACATATTGAGGGTCTTGATAGAATAATTGAAGCCTCTAGATCTAGTTGAATTAGCATCGACAAATGATACTCTCAAAAGGTGGGGCACATTCAGAGTGAGGGGAAATACATAGCAAGACTTATTAAGAGGCTTGGGAAACACTCAAAGGCTTCCCAAATAAAAATCAACATTGTCCTTGTTGTAGTACCCCTCACCTTGCCTTCTATTGGACTGATGGTTCTTCTTGTAGGATTGGATATAATGACATTGGACTCTCTGTATTTTGCTGAGTTGTTTATGGACCTATTGCGATGATGATGATTGGTGATATTGAATTACTAATATTTTATGTTTCACAGTTTGATGGATATAATTGATATAATGGATTAATGCTATTTCTGAGTTTAAAATGATATCTAATCAGGGTTATGATGCTTCAACAATAATTGTTATACTAGATCGTATTGTTATTTATTCTTGTAGACAACTGAATACTTAATTGTGGATGGATTTAGGTAAACAGAACAGTGTCGCATTACTCGTGTCTGAGTACCCTGCCACGCTGTGATTTCTGTTTACTGTGTGCGTGACTTCATGTTTGCATATATATATGCTTAACCTGGAGGTTTGCTGCAGGATGCAGGTACCGGGCATCGACTCCACCTAAACTAGCAGGTCTGAGCGTGCCCTAGCCAATGGAATTGTTGATCGGAGTTAGCATAAGGTTCCCCAGTCATCCGTCGTCCTTGTAAAGGTTAAGTCTTCGGTTTTGCGTCTATTCATTGTTTTCAGTTTCGGTTGTCTCCATGGGTTGTCATCTTGCTTTCTTTGCATGCTTGTTGGTTGAGTAATTGTATGTTTTATGATTGGTTAATTGTGGTATATAAATCGATAAATTTGATTAATGTCTGCTAAATAGATTTATAAATAATTATTAATTGTTATATAACAAATATATATTAATTATTAAATAAATAAATAAAATAAATAAATATTAAAGGAGTTAAATTAGTTATAAAGTGGCATTATAGTTGTGGAATTGTTTTATAATTAAATAAAGTAAAAGGTAATTATGAGTTGTTATATAGTAAATATCTATATGAACTACTAAATTAAATAAAGTAAAAATTTTAAGTTGTATTATATTAAATGGAAGTTACCCGGGAGTAAATAAAAATATAGGGGTTATATTGTAATGTTAATAAAAAAAGTATGTAGGCTATGTTTTTCATTGGCGGTGGGCATTGGATCGTGTGCTTGTGCCCTAAAGGGGGAATGCTATAAAATAAGTAGAGGGAAGGAGAGAAGGGGGAGCGAAAAGCGGAGTTGGAGATCTGGGAAGGATCTTGCAGGTTTTGGGGGATTGGAAGAGACTGATTTTGATCTGGCAATGAATCTTCACCCAGTCAAACGTTGGTGTTCAGGTTCCTTTATCTTCTGGTCTCTCTATCTCTCTTATGCAATTGAATATTTGTTCCTGTATATGAATTGTAATCAGTCTCTATTCAATAACCTTTATCGTTCAAGATTTCAATAATAATCTGCATATCTTCACCCTTATTCAACAAGTGATTTCTATCTTCTGTCATTCTGTATGAAATCTGCAATCAATTTCAGTATCTATCAATCCACTCTGCCTGAAAGAGTTACAGCCCTCAGTCTATCCTATTCGTATGCATCCTATAATCACTGCATTTACTTGAATGATCTACAATCTAGTTTGGCAAACAAATCTAGAATATAAGCTTTTAAGATCTGTTCTGAGAAAATGCATCCATATCACCGTGTTAGGAATCTATCTGGCATCATTTATTCTCTAGGTATATCATGTTACTACAAGCTTCCCGTTGGGCGTTGAGAGAAGATGACACAAGAGCGGAATTCCATGGGCGAAATGTGAAATAGGAGGGAGGGTTTCGCTGCTACATTTGTCTTTGGGAAGAGCCACAACCAAACATAGGTAGTGTTGGTCCAACCCCAAATGTTTTCTATTCTCGTAGAACCGCGGGCTCCTCACAACAATTTCCCAACCCCATCGTCTCCCTCCTGCCAACAAACACACATTAATTTTCAATTTTCACCATCACCGGAGAAGGCATATTTTGGTCGTGGGACGCCCGTCCGTGGCCGGCTGTCCAAGCTCAAACGGACTTCCTCGGTGAAACTAATCTCCCTTTCATAAATCTATCTAGGAGCACAACAGTGATCCCCGATGTAGGTTTCCGCCTCACCGATCAGGCAGAATACAGTAAGGGTAGAGCTATGTATTTACAACCTGTGCGTATGAAAGATCGGGGCTCCATGGATAAGACATTGTCATTTAGCACTACCTTCGTATTCACCATACTTCCCCCTTCAGGTCTTTCAGCTGTCGGAGATGGATTGGCCTTTATCATCAACAATTGAAAGTCGTAGTTAACCGTGCATTAGCGTTCAACATTTTCTACATATTAGAATTGTGTTGGGGTTGTAAATTTCTGTTAAGAAAATCTTTCACTTGGTCTCTGGGTAGTCCTTTGTCTAGCCTGTGGGTGTGGCACACCATGAATTGGATGGGCTAGTTTACCCAGTTTAACGCTTTATTAATTTATAGATATTAGCAGGTAACATATCTCCTGGGTATCTGAACATGGACGAGTCTTCATTATGAAAGCCTGATGATCTTGGTACTTGAGCTCATTCTCTTCAATATTATTTGTAATTATGGTCTGGGGTTTTGCTATTTTGTTAAGGTTGTGGTAAATTAGTGTAGGTTAACACTTGGGCTATTTTCTGGAGTTAAATGGAAGCCTGTGTTTTACATCAGATTGCAGCTATGGCTCTGTGATCTTATGGATTAATATTAGTTTACATAAAAATGCCACTGCTAAAAATCTATAATCTTAAAAAAAAACAGTGAGGTTTTAATCACATTGCTTGATCTATCATTATTAAATTAGTGGTCGCTGGTATTGTCCAGATGTTTTTTTTTCTTCTAACTACAGATTACAGAAACCTTAAAATGCTCTTTATTAGATTATGAACTGTGGGGCATTAATTAATTGTTCTTTTGAATTTAGAGGATGGGACAAGAATGAATAACAAACAAGCACTTTCTTTGGCAATATAGTTTTAGCTTGATTTATTCTTTGTCATTTGTTTTCATTCATTACTTGTTGTAGGGTTTTGTAATTGGTCTGTGGGCTGTCTTGTTATTTTCAAATTGGTGATTTTTTTTACAGTTTTGAATTTGAAGGCATTGCACTCGGGAGTGGGTTGGATGCAGTATTATACGCAATGCCAACACATTTATCATGATTGGTTAAGTTTGAACCTGGGGTGCTGTTTCGGAATCCAATTAATGTTCATCACTTGAACTCATCCCGTCTGATCCGTGAACTGCCGTATTGTGGTGTGGTTAATATTTTTTTGCTTTTAGAAGTATGTGTTATCATTCCATACTAAGGCTGTGAATGACTTTATTGTTGCGTAGTTTTTGTTCCTTTTTATTTGTTTTTTTAAATCATTCACAGTATTCATCCAATAAATGGCACTCAGGTTGTGGATTGGCTTAATGAGTGATGTGTATTAGTTTTTGATAAATTTTCAAAATTAGTTTAGTAAATATGGTCTGTTTTTCCACCCTGTGGCATAGAATTGTCTAGATGATTTGGGTTTTAACTGACCTGTCACTTCCCATCTCCGGTGGAAGATTAATTCATTAGTTTCTGACATTTCATCTCATCTCTTCTGTGCCAAAGTATGAGTTCTAAGAATCCTCTTAGAATTTAAGCATGAGATTTAGTGTATATTCTAGAGGTCTGGGATCTTGTAAGCCATATGCCCGATTACATCAAAAACAACATAAAATACATATAGGATCATTAATTTGACTCTTTTAGTACATGACTGTAAAAGATCACACACTAGCTTAGGTTTTTTTCATTGTTTTGCCTCCAACCATGCAAGGGGTTTTCTTCCTTTAGCTGGTGTCATCCTGGGGGTTGAGACGGTTAATTTTGAAGTGCACTTGTGAATTCTTTCTGTCATGTGTCTTCTTGCTCTAGTAATTCATCAGAGCGCCATAATTTTCTTGTGCCGGTAGGTTGTATTGGAGGTCATTAGTGGTCTTTTTGCAATTTGATTTAATTAAGGGATATGAATCTAAGTTACTGGATCTGTCACTTTTCCATCCGGATCCGGGTCTGGTCCGAACCCAGTCCATGATCTAGTCTGGTCCTTAGTTTAAACGATATTGTGTCATCCCCAAGCTATCCGAAAATTGTATGGGTGAAGTCAAATGAGAAATTGTAGTATTTGTATGATTGTTAGTTTTAAAAGTGCAAAATCAAATGTAGATTATTAGATTGAACCATATAGAAAAGTAGGTGATATTAATTACAAAGTTTAATTTAAATTGTTATGATTATTGTTGATTAATTTAATTCTAGTAACGATCTTATTACAACATCATTATGTAGGCCTTGTTGATTGAAGTTTGGTTAATAGTCTTGATAATGGGTTTATTAGCATTGTTATGAGATTGTTGGATGTAATGGGGTCCACTGTGCAAGTTGTTAGGTTGTCATTCCAGAGGCATAGTATAACGTGATTGGTTTTCTAGTATAGTGTTTTTATGTGTATTGAATATACGATGTTATGTTGTCTCTAGTCATGTATGAGGCATAGGGTAACATGAAGGATGCATGATCTGATGGTGAATGTAATTCCCTTGTGGATGGCTTGTTGACCATTTTAATTGTATTTATTTGTAATAGATTTTTGAATTGGATTTTGTGAATGGGGAGACTTTGAGTACTGTAACGGTTGTGATGTTGATGCACTGTTATGGATAATATTGTGAGAGTATGTCCTTGTAATTAAGTTGTTATGCAAGATGGTGAATGCCTTGCAGTGTTACATATACGTGTTCATATCAGGATAATTGTTATGCAAGATGGTTAAATGCCTTGCATGGTTCATGTATCATCATTGTCATGATGATGTTTGTCTTGCTTGATGGTTAGGGTTTTGTAACGCCCGCCTTGAACGCCTTAAAGAATACACACTTTTGCAATATGAAACAGGAAATTTTTTTTTTTAATGATTAAGCAACGTTAACACAACTACTTACAACATATTCTCTAAGGGTCCAAGGCTGCATCACTTAACAAATCAACTAACATAATTTAACATACATCAACAGCTGATCTAAATCAAATGCATAATTGAATAACTGATTCATATTCATTGCATGTCGACAAATAATGTAATACCATCTACATAATTAAGTACACAACAGATAAGCTTTCTTACACATGAGTACATCATGATATCACCATTTGTAGACTACATCAGAATTACATACACAATAAATGTTTTGTTACACAAATTTGGTACAAGGTTATGCACTTACATCATCACCATAGGCACAAGTACAACTGGAACAAATCCTTTCTGCATAAGATCCTGACAAGAGAACCAATGGATAAAATAGCTCTTCCACCCGACCATGTGGAACCCAAAGGTCCACCCCCCGAGCTAGGAGTTAACATGAGGTCCCAAACACTGACAGTCAGGTAGACGAAAGACAAACAAGAACAAAGGACGACCAACGCCAATACAACACATGGCAATATCAATACAACACAACATAACTTAACTTAACTTTCACTTTCACTTCCAGAGGCGACACAAAACAAATGAGGAGAGACCGAACAAGGAATGCTAGGTTGTAGTAGGGAGAGTGTCATCGCATGGTCCTAACATGGGTTATCCTGACAGCCTCTCACTAGGCGCCGGCCCCCATCTATGGTTATCCTGACAGCCTCTCACTAGGCGCCGGCCCCATAGGGTGACACATGCGGAATCGACCTTCCTTTCATGAGGACAAGGAAGTCAATCATGCCGACCAGGCCTTCTCTACCCATCCTTAGTCTAAACAAGCACTACAGGCCATGGGAGAGGAATCCATTAATCTTATTAGTGTGAAATCTACCCTTAACCCCCTAATTAATTTTTAGGTTATCACTTGATTAATCTACTTCCAACGGGTTATCCTGACTGCCCCTCTGGCGCCGGCCCCACGTTGAAAGCCACTCTCCTTCCTAACACCTAGTAATCCTCAAAACATCATGCAAGACTTATAACAATACACGTAAATGAACACTGCAAGGCATAAACCCTCTTGCATTAAAATAGAATCATAACATCAATTGTTATCCAATACTTTTAACATTACATAACTTTATCCTTTAACAGATTTCAGGTCTCTCCATATGACAAAACGGCACAATAAGATCACAAGTGGTTGGATATTCCATCCTGAGATTATTACTTTACAAGACACAACATTCAACCTTGACAGAACCTCATTATACTTCATACTTTGTTTGATACACATAAACGCTATTACATCGTAATTACAACATCAACAATACACAAGCTGCAAATACTCAACATTGACGACTTAGCCTCTGGAATTCGGGTTTGAATAACCTCAAATCGACTCATTACCACACTCAATCAATTCAGTTCAAAATTCAGGAGGTAAAATACTATCATTCATTCTCAGTTCAATGCAAACAGCGTCTGAAATAAAATCAACATTATATTACAACAATTAAATTAATACCTTGTAACAAAATCTCTAACTAATCTTTATTTTGTTTCAAAAGATAAATAAATTGATTAACTAAAACATTACAATAATAATAAAGAACCACTTAATTTCTGTTTACCATTCGACACTTTCATAACGATACGATCTTTATATACTTTCCTTCAATCTTGTCCAATTAACTTTATTCTATAAAGGATAATAACGCTAGGAGAGATATCTTATGACTGAACGATAACTACACGAGGAGAGTTCAATCACGAAATGTTTGTTAACCTTCATACGATCTTGCAGACGTTCTAGCGAGCTCAACCAAATAGATTCTTTTATGATGATTTGAAGATGTTTCTGAAGTTGATCCTATCCGTGGTGATATAATTT
This sequence comes from Cunninghamia lanceolata, assembly GCA_027924645.1. Lineage (NCBI taxonomy): Eukaryota > Viridiplantae > Streptophyta > Pinopsida > Cupressales > Cupressaceae > Cunninghamia > Cunninghamia lanceolata. Next base: position 571,017 of record BSBN01001899.1, on the reverse strand, counting down.
CTCAAGAGAACAATCGTAAATGTGCCCTATGCGAACAGCTTGAGATATTTTACTACTGCGATGTAAAATTGCTATTGACTGTTTTTCCATAGAAATGGATAGCATCAGACCTTAACCAGTCATTTCTGACAGACATTGACATCTCAATCATTCTGTAGGATTCGACAGTTGATTTCTGTATGTACTCAGTTGAATTCCCTCGCTGCACTGGCCTTCGGAGGAGCGCCAATCTACATCTTCGAGATAACTGCTAAGTTTGTGTTGGTTGTGTGGTCTGATTGAAGTCTGTGCACTGGTGTGAAGGTGTAACCTGGAGAAAGGAACCTCTCAGACGTCTCAGCAATGTGAAAACAACCCACGGTGGTATTCTAGTTATATACCAAAATTGCTGTTAAAAGAGGTTGAACTATGGTATACGATGCATCTAGTTGACAGAAACAGCGTTCTATGTGCATTGACCTGATTGTAGAAGGTATGTGATGTAGGCTAGCTTCTATGGGCAGCGTTCTACAGAGTTGAATTCCTTCAGAAGAGCGCCCAGCCAAGACAAGGGCGATCTACATCATAACTCGACTAACTTTTAGATTTTAATGTTTCAAACTGTTAATAATTGTAGTGTCATTTGGATGTTTGGATAAGACAAATACGGAGGCTGCATTATTCATCTCCTCGAGTTAAATGTATACCTTAAACTTTAATATTGAGATCACAGTTAAATCTGCAGCGATTGGAAGGGTTATGATTGCAGTGGCTGCAAATATACCCAAGGTGGCGATTGGCTGGTAACAGCGATATAACATAATGCATTTCAGGCAATACTCCTCCAGATTCGCTGTGAGAGCAGTAGTAATCGATGCAAGACAAAATAGACAACACTTAGCCAATGAATTCGTTCAAGGCAAGGACGGCAGTTCGATAAGTTCTCAAATGAAATTGTTAAAACAGATTATAATACGGCTGGAACCAATAATTAGATAACAGTTACGGGTGAGAGCAAACTTTGACAACTTTTACAGCAGGTTGGTTGAGTGACGCAGATTTAATGATCGTAGTGGTGGTGGTAATTGTATATCTGTTGGCACATCTTAAGTAGATATTCATTTCGCTCTCCGATCTTTGCAAAATTCAATTCTACAAATGCAAGTGTGTAAATGCTATGAAGCATTGATTCTATTTAAGTGACAGCTGTTCAGTGGTGGAGAAGAGTCCATTTAGGCGTCAAGCAAGCTGTACGTTATAGGTTATTAACAATGTTCTGAATGAATCTCTGCATTAAATATGTTTACACGGAACATCTAGTGTCAACGCTGGATGCAGAGGGCAGCCCACCTCGCACAGAAGCCAAATTGTCATGGATGGCTGTTTGTTTCCCCTTATTGGTGTAAAGACCAAGAAGATTGACAGAGACCTCCTTTGGCAGTGGGGAAACCAAGGTTTAATCAGCCAACGAACAGCCTGTAGACCTTAGAAACAGCAAACGAACAGCCTCCTATACCTTAGAAACAGCAACGAACTGCTGGTGGACCTTTCTGTCCCTGGCAGATATGCAAAGGACGAGTACAGAATTGGTGTCTAACAAGAATAAAACTCCAGCTAGGGAGTAAGCTAGACAACGGAGTATAGTGTAATACTAAGTAAATGGCAAAAGGAGGGATTCGAACTTCCATTCACAGCGAATGACAACAAGGCAGCGGACCAAATATCAGTCCACAAAAGAAATGAAACCAACACAACAGAAAAAACCCTAAACATGGAATGTCGTTTCACTACACCAGAGGAAAGCGAAATGACAAGGCTACAGGAATTGGGTGGACGATTCAAGGGGCAGCATTGTCTGGAGGAATAGGCGAATGAAAAGACATTAGAACTTTCACTCCAGACAAAATAAGGCAGCGAACTCTCTTTTAATCGCCACCTCCCTTTCACGCCATAGCATAAACTCACAGAATAATCTGATATTACCGATCCTCTACAGAATAGATCGAGTCTACTTTCATTTGAGATGAAATAAGGCAGCGAGCTAACTACAACCATTACCTCCCTTTCACACCCTGGCGTTGCCACTTACAGCGGTACACAAAATCATCCTTCCATCATGAATAATACCAAGGAACAAAGGAATGATTAACATATCAGGCAAAACTCGTCAACCAAATCTTATTAAACAAAAGAGCTTCAAGTGTGGCTGACAGGTTATCCCTAACCTATGCGTTAAATTCAAACTACTTCTCATTAGTCCCACGCCTGACATATGATGGTAACGCCTGTCTATTTCTGTTTTGCACTTGCATCATAGGTGCAACCCTTATACTAACCTCCGGAAAACCAAACAAGATACAGATTTATGATGAGTGGTTTCGAGTCATATAAATCGACAAAGCCATGGCCTCGCAGGAGTAACCCATCATGAAGAGAAAATGAGTTTTGTTCTGGCTATTAAAATGAAATAAAAGCTACAGAGCCACGGCCCAGTGAAGGTTCATGATCTGTAATGCAGCGTACCCAGTACAGTGCCTTTGAAGCCGTGAGAAGTAAAGCATAAGGGTTTTGAGATGCTCAGAAAAGGGATAAAATTGTATGCAAACAACCATGACTCCCAATCAAGATACACGCTCAATAATGAGCATATATGCAGTAATAGTCACGGCTAAAGAACAAAGTGTGTAGAGAAAAGAACAGATGAAGGAAATGTAGGAAGTAAAAGAGCTGCCTTTCATTTCTGTGGAATCATGGTGTAACTACGAAGTATTCCTTCAATGTGACCATGTATGGCACCTCAAGATAGAAGATCGACATAAGGGTACATAAAACAAAAGGAATACGTCAGAGAGAATGTTAAAACCGTGGCTTGAAAGGCTGGTTCCTTCTCAGAAGATGAAAGAAATCAAAGAGTATGAACTATATTTGTATCAGATAAACCTGTTTTGCTGTGGTCCAATGGCCTAAGGAAAAGGGTTCGGAGTCCTCCATTCAAAACGAATGGAACCAGTCAGTGGACTATCTAACATTATCGGCCCATACAAGAACTAAAACCATCACAGCAAAACAATAACATGAAATGGTGAGAAAATGAGGCTCCCGAGTTTTTCAACCAAATCAAATAATGATAATGCAATAGCAGCGCTTCCTATGTTATCATTCCAGTTATAAATATTTCTAAGGGATACCAACAGAATACAACTAAACCTCAAGTAAAATTGATATACAGCGAGTTTCCAGACCAGTTTCCGGCTTAGACACAGAGAAGTAAACAATAACAACATTAATCTGATCTTACAAGGACGACTAGCTAAAACCAACAGCGATCTACGGCGACCCTATCGAGGTGTCTTTTACATCTGCAAACCCTACCAAGATTACGCCGGTCTGAGAGTGCATACGGAATGATTCGGCAACCAGTGAAAGGAAGGCAATCGACCAATGGAGTCCTTGAGCAGAAAGGAACGATTTGAAACCCTAAGAGAGTATGCTGTTCACACACAGAAAGGACAGACTGCCGAACTATGCGGGATCAAACAAACTATAAAAACATTTGCAGATTGAAAGGAAGTTCAGAGATAAGGCATTCGACGGAACCTGATTTCGCAATCACCGCGACGAACCCGCTCCAATTGTTGCAGTTCTCCGCTGCTTCTTTCCTTACCCCTGTGATGTCCTCCTTGTTGCACCGACAATTCTTTTATAACTCAGTCTCTTTCTCTTCTCCTAGGGCTTGGCACGCGATCCCGTGCAAAACTCCTTTAAAGAATAAGTACTTTTATTTAATTTAAAGATCCCAATTATTATATACTTTATTTTATTATTATTTTCTTTATAGCCGACCCCAAAATATTATCATTAATAGAATAGTACTACTTCAACTATCTATAATTTTGTACTATCCTATAATTTATTTTATTAATCCAGTTGTGAAACACAATTTACAAGTGTGGCTATAACTATTTATTTATTTAAATATTTATTATAAATAATATTATATCGAATAATACAAACTTCTTACAACTTTATTTAACAACAACACTTCTCATAAAATAATAATTTATTTATAGCTAAAATCGACGACTAACGGCATTATGCCCATTTAACAACACTTATACTCTTCCGTAGAATAATTCTAATTAAAGCACAACATTACCACACATACTTAAACACCTTTGAACTTGGTTTGACTCCAAAATACAATATTACCTGACGGTGAGACATGGGCGAATGACAACCAATAACCACAAGGGTAAACTGACGACGAAGGAACACTAACTAGGGACCTCACGTTAACTCCAACCAACTAATCCATTGGCGAAGGCACGCTCAGACCTGTAATCAGGTGGAGTCGATGCCTAGTACCTGCATCCTGCAGCAACGCACGTTAACCATAACAAGATATACATATACATCACAAGCAGTCCTATCGTGAATGGAAATCGCAGTGGGGTAGGGTACTCGAGAACGAGTAATACAACACTGTTCCATTCACGCTTATAAATAACAATCAACTATATTGAACAGAGTATCAGATTACTAATCTATGACATAAAATGATCAACTAACTTCCAATCCATATAATGAATAACATCAAAGCATCTAAAACATCAGTTCATTTATCAAATTGTAAAGCATAAAATGGCATAATCCAACATCAACATCTGTTATCTTAACAATTAAGTTCACAATGAAGTAACAAGATAACAAGAGATCCATCTTCTACGGTCTAGGACACTATAAAGTTTAAGCAAACATCAATCTGATGGACGATGAGACGAGGGGCACTACAGGTTTCTAGATGCAGGTAGGGGAGTGGCTTTCAATGTGGGGCCAGCGCCCAAAGTGGCTGTCAGGATAACCCATTGAAAGTTGTTAATTAAGTGAAAACCTAAAATGAACTGGGGGGAAAGGGTAAATTACACATTAACAAGATAATTGGATTTCCTCTCCCATGCCTGTAGTGCTCGTTTAGACTAAGAATGGGTAGAGAAGGCCTGGTTGGCAAGATCAACTTCCTTCTCCTCACGAAAGGAAGGTTGATTCCACATGAGTCACCCTATGGGGCCGGCGCCTAGTGAGAGGCTGTCAGGATAACCATAGATGGGGGCCGGCGCCTAGTGAGAGGCTGTCAGGATAACCCATGTTAGGACCGTGCGATGACACTCTCCCTACTGCAGCCTAGCATTCCCTAGTTGTACTCTCCCCATTCGTTATGTGCTTGCCTCTGGAAGTGTTGTTATGTTGTTTGTGATATTGACTTGTGTTGTTGGAATCATGTGTTGTCATGTCTTATAGTCTACGGTCTACCTGACTGTATGTTATAGTGGGAACCTTATGTTAACTCCTAGCTCGGGGGGTGGACCTTAGGGTTCCACATGGTCGGGTGGAAGAGCTTTAATCCATTGGATTTTTTTCCCCTTGCTATTGTTTGTGTGCGAGGATGTTGTATCGTGTGTATCAGCCATCAGATCTTGCACCAGGTATGAAGTAAGCGATTTGTATTCATGTTCTTGTCTATGTATCAGTTGATTTATAATGTTTGAATTCGGAAGGTGTTAAGTAACAATGTAATGATGTACTCGTATGTGAGAAGAAATTGTAACTATGTACTAGATCCTAATGATTATTTATTTGATGTAAATGTTATTGATTTAATACATTAGGTTTAGAATGTTCTACTGATGTTAGTTAATGATGTATGTTAGATTATGTTGTTTGATGTGGTAAAGTAATGCTCCCATGATATCTTAGAGGACTAGTCGTTAGATCAAATGATGTATTTAGATGTGTTAAACATTACTTTGTCACTTTATACATTTAAAAAAAAAAATTATTCTATTTTTGCATAGCGTAGATGTATTGTTCTCTTAGGTGTTCATGCGGGGCATTACACTTGTAGTATGATTCTACTTTCTCACTGAGGTTTATGTAATAGTCATCAGTAACCCATGAAATATTGGTTATAGGATCAGTACCATTTCCTTTTCCCCCGCAATCAATACTAAAAAAAATTCTGGTTGAGCATTAACAAAAAGTGTGCACCACAAGAGGAAGAGGAAGAGAATCACGATGCCAACATATTTATTTTAAATATCCCTATTATTTTACCTTCATCTCCACGTTCCAAAGCTTACTACCTACACATCCACGATGAGAATGGAGGGGTACTATAGCATATCTATATTTAAAAATATATCTAAAGTACATTGAGAGATATCCTTCTCGAGGCGTTTATTCCACCTATGTGTAGTAAATTGATTAAAAAATAAGAGCCTCAAGAAGGATATCTCTTAGTGTACTTTAGATATATTTTTTCAATATAGATATGCCAATAGCATCCAGAGCGACAAGCTTGATTTTAACTATATTATATATCTTAAGAATTATTATTATTCTATAATATAATATTATAATATAAGTTAGATATATTAATATAATACATTATATATATATATATATATATATATATATTATAACCCCAACCCTGACCCTAACATTAATCCTGAGAATAATTCTAACTCTAATTACGCTGAAGGCATTCCCTTTGTGAATAGAGTGGGTTGACTTTGTAAATACATGGTCTCCATTGGTGCAAAGGCGTGCAAGATGATTGTAGCATCCTCGACTATTAGATTTTGCCATTTTTTTCATTGTCGTCTAGTCTGCATTGTCATTTTTTCTGTCAATAGCTAAAAATAGCCACACCAGTCAGCCAATAGTTGAAACGATATCTCCCATTTGTTTTTTCACTGGTTTCTTTTCTCGCTTACCATTTCAAGAAATTTTATAAACTCGTCGGTAAAAAAAATCATGTCAGAAGAAGTCTCATTGTGCCCTGCTGCATACCCTGGGAAAGGAAAATAGTTTAGAGCAAATAACTAAAGCGAGCATATCAAATATATATATGATTACTGGATACTTTAATAGTTTTTTTGTTTTTTCTTCGCACCCCCATATAGCATAGCCATTATTAACATTTCATTACTAATCTTTAAAGAAAGGTTTGTGGAACTTAAAACTTTTAAAAAATGTAGATAACAAAATATTAATTTATATTAATATGATTTATGTAGTGCCCCTCACCTTGCTTCTTTCAGACTGATAGTATTCCTAGTAGGATTAGATATCATGACATGGATTCCTTGTTATTACGTTGAGTTGTTTATGGACCTATTTCTATGATGACGATTGATGATATTGGATTATTGATATTTTATGTTTCATAGTTTGATGGACATATTTGATATAAAGGATTAATGTTATTTATGAGTTTAATGTGATATTTAATCAGGGTTATGATGCTCTAACAATAATTGTTTTACTAGATCGTATTGTTATTGATTGTTTCATGTTCTTGTAGACAACTGAATATTTAATTGTGGATGTATGTGAATAGAACAGTGTCGCATTACTCGTGTCTGAGTACCCTGCCATGCTGCGATTTCTGTTTACTGTGTGCATGATTTCATGTTGTATATATATGTTTAACCTTGAGGTTTGCTGCAGGATGCAGGTACCGGGCATCGACTCCACCTGAACTAGCAGGTCTGAGCGTGCCCTAGCCAATGGAATTGTTGATGGGAGTTAGCATAAGGTTCCCTAGTTGTTCGTCATCCTTGTGGAGGATAAGTCTTCAGTTTTGCATCTAGTCATTGTTCTCAGTTTTGTTTGTCTCTATGGGTTATCGTCTTGCTTTCTCTGCATGTTTGATGGTCGAGTAATTGCATGATTATGATTGGTTAATTGTGGTATATAAATAGATAAATTTGCTTAATGATTATTAAATAGATTCATAAATAATTATTAGTTGTTATATAACATATATATATTAAATATTAAATAAATAAAAATAAATAATAAAGGAGATAAATTAGTTATAAAGTGGCATTATAGTTGTGGAATTGTTCTATAATTAATAAAATCAACATGAAAGTAAATATATGTGGCCAAGTAAATAAATGATTAAATAAAGTAATATATATATTTATGAATTGTTGTATATTAAATATCTATATAAAATACTAAATTAAATAAAGTAAAAATTATAAGTTGTATTTTATTAAATGTATATTATCCTTGAGTAAATAAAAGTAAGTTGTATTTTCGGTTTGCATTGGATCATGTGTTTATTACCTAAAGGTGGAGTACAAGCAATTAGGGTAGGAAATTCTATATAATGAGCAGAGAGAAGGAGAGAAAAAGGGGGGGGAGAAGGAACGGGAATTGGAGATCTGGGAAGAAAGACGGAGCTGCGAAGAACAGATTGAGGACATTGCAATGTATACAGGTTCTTTCAATTGTGTTAATGTTATTTTCTCATTCTGCATTAGAGGATTATACCTAGGGTTTCCTTAATAAAATCTTTGTTCTGCGCATTCCTCTACCAGAGCATTGTTTTGTTCTTAATCCCTTTCAATGTCTACTATATTCTATATATTCTGTAGTCATTAAATTTTGAATTCTGCCAAGATCTAATTCACTCCTGCCGAGTGCATTCGCTTTAAAATTTGTAAGGCCAATGATGATAAAAGTTTAGGCTTGATCCTTAAAACATTCGTAGTGGCCGCCCAAGAGCTTTCACCCTTGCCTGGGCTTGAGAGTTGATGCTGTCAAATTCTTCTTTGGATGACTGAAGCCTGTGCAATGAATTTATTAGGTGTATATCCTGCATATATTGCATTCCGTATAGATCAAGGCTGCCTTCATCGTCCCAGCTAATTTCCCCAACTTTTCAATAAACTCCTGCACCTATGGATGTGATTTGTCTGCTACATGAAAAGTGCATACCTTTTTTTTATGGCCTGGAATTCCAGCGGCACAGAGATCTCATTAATCAGTCTACCTTTCATTGATTCTCCTTACCACTTGAACTCACCATACTAGCCACTTCTGTGTTGATGTTTGAGGAAAGTGAAGTAGGGCGATATTCAATGGTAGTGAGCAAAGAGGTGGTGGTGGCAACATTCGTTAACCTAGTGGAGGAGGCCAAGTTAGCAAATGAAGGGGTGAAAGCCCCTAGTAACGCTGTTCTCACTGTCTGCAAATCCCTCGTAGTGGGAAGCGTGGCAGAGGGGGTGTCCTGCTCTGCTGTGGCTCCTTTAGAGAGACTAAAAATTCTGCTTCAGGTTAAGTGTCTAGTTAATTATGTTGAAATTATATGCACAGTGCCACTTTTTAGATGTCTTTTGAGCTTCTTAAATTGATACAATTGACCTCTGCTTGTCATACCAAGTTGATAAATTAATCCTGAAATATGAATATTAGACGATAAAGGAAATAAATTGTATAAATTTACAAATTACCAACAAAGTTCAATGGGATTGCCATGTTTATCATATACAGCATCGTTCCATGTTCCTAAACATTTTTAACCTGAATACAGAAATATGGAAGTACGAATCTCATTGATGAATGTAGAAATTAAATATCTAGTATGCAAACTATTGTTTTGTACAATGAAAATAGTAAATCCTCTATTCAAGTTAGTATAGGTTGCTAGGATGTTGAAGTTAGCTAAAAATCAAAGTAGCATAAAAACCGTTAGGTTAAGTTTCAGTATGAAATATTTTGAGGAGAATGCTACCTATAAAGTAATCTTGATGGATAGAGATTAAACCTATCTAATATGTTTGTCATATGCTAAGTGGAATATGAAGACGAGGAATTGATTAAATTGAGGTTGGTCTAGTGGTTGGGTGCCAATATACAATATCTTTTGGTCATCAGTCAACTTAGGTGGAGTTAATTTGCTTCCAAATCAATCCATAACAGATGTCCTTATTTGAGATATTTTGGTGATAGGTTTTTGTGTGTATGTGTAACATGGTATTGCCATGCAACAAAGATTATTGGTCAATATTTCTCCAACTCAAATTAGAAGCATAAATGTTGATCTCCATTATAATCTCAAATGTTGTGAATGAGGTGTAAATTACTATTAGTTGTTTTACCATTAAAATGGATGATATTTAAGTAGAGAGCCATAGTAATGAGTGTAATGTAAATCTTTATGGATTATTCTTCACCTTTAGTTGAATAGCTCAGGTTAAACGTTTATAAAAAAAAATAGATTTGTCAGTTAATAAAACTTCCAACTTTACTACAGAAAATAATTACGAAATTATTTACCATTCTTTGATCTACGGTAATTATTATTATTATTAGAAGTATTAATAATCGGAGTACAATTCTTTTACCATTCAATTGAGTAGATAAATGCTTAAATAATGTTACCGATAATTCTTTAGGAAGTTAATTTACTAGGGCAATTAGGGTTTAAAAATAGTTATAAATCATGATGGTAATTGTTCAGATCGTTGAGATATTTATATTTCGAAGAGTAATTAAATTAGATAATTAGTTGATATATTATTATTATTATTTCAAAGTAATCGTTGTAATCCCCAAACTATCTGGGGAGTGTATGAGTGAATGTTAATCGAAATTGTATAAACTTCATAATGGAGAAAACCATTGGGAATAAATAGGTATTAGATAAATGATCAAGTGAAAATATATTTTGTTAGTTGCTAAAATCAAGTATAGATTAAATATTATAGTTAAGTCATTCAATTTATTTAAATCAAGTTATTGAAATTTATAGGATTAAATTATTGGGCTTCTTAAACTTATTATGGAAATGGAATAAAATAAGTAAATTTTGTGATATCGATTGAATAAATAAAATTTTATATGAGTAAATATTAGTGTTGATGAATTTAATTCAACTTAGTATTGAATTTACTACATTTTCTTATGATGTTTGGGTTAGGAATAAGTATATAAATAATGTAATGGAAACTTGATTTATAAGTATTGCATTAAATGGTGAGTCTAATTGCAAATTGTAAGTGAAATTTGTTGGTTGTAATAGGGTCTTGTTGTCGAGGTTAGTTTTCCAAAGGCGTAGAATGTTATGTCTTGATTTCATATGCTAAGATGTAAATTCATCAAGATGTGTAAAAGGTCCTTCATGGATGCTATGATGTATTTGTTTGTTTGAGATGTAGTGTGGGTTTAGACAATGGGAGACATCGAGTACAGTAATGGAGTAATGTTTATGTATTGCTATGGACAATGTTTTGTTAGTTGTCCTTGTGATTAAGATGGCATGCAAGATGATTAATTCCTTGCATTGTTATATACACATGTTGATATGAGGATAATTGTGTGCAAGATGGTTGATTCCTTGCATGGTTTATGAATCCTCATTGTCCTGATGATGTTTGCTATGCTTGTTGAGTTGGGTTTTCTAGTTGCAGGTAGGGGAGTGGCTCTCAATGGGGGTCGGAGCCCAAAGTGGCATCCAGGACAACCCATGTGGGAGTTTGATAACTCAGTGATAACCTAAATAACAAATTAGGGGGTTGGGTAGTTAATCACACCTAAATAAAGATAAGTGGATGCCTCACTCATGGCTCAAGTGCTCGTTTAGGCTTGAGATGAGATGAGAAGGCCTGGAATGGAAAGATCAACTACCTTGTCCTCATGAAAGGTACGTTGATTCCGCATGAGCGTTGTATGGGGGCCGTGAGTCGGGAGAGGCTGCCAGGACAACCCAAGATGGGGGCCGAGGCCTAGGAAGGCTTACCAAGACAACCCATGACAAGCCATGTGATGACACTCCTCCCTACTGCAGCCTAGCATTCCCTAGTTGTACTCTCCCCTTTCGTTATGTGCTTGCCTCAGGAAGTGTTGTTAAGTTGTTTGTGTTATTAACTTGTGTTGTTGGAGTTATGTGTTGTCTTGTTCTTATAGTCTACTGTCTACCTGACTATATGTTATAGTGGGAACCTTATGTTAACTCCTATCTCAGGGGGTGGACCTGAGGGTTCCACATGGTCAGGTGGAAGAGCTATTATCCATTGGTTTTTCTCCTTGCTATTGTTCGTGTGTGAGGATGTTGTATCTTGTGTATCAGTCATCAGATCTTGTACCAGATATGAAGTAAGTAATTTGTATTCATGTACTTGTCAGTGTATTAGAGGAGTTATAATGTGTGTATTTAGAAGGTGTTATGCAACAATGTAATGATGTACTCATATGTAAGAAGAAACTGTAATTATGTACCAGATCCTGATGATTACTCATCTGATGTTATAGAGATGTAAATGTTTATTGATTAAATGCAATAGGTTTAGAATGATCTATTAATGTTAGTTAATGATGTATGTCAGATTATGTTGTTTGATTTGTCAAGTAATGCTCCCATGAAATCTTGGAGTAACAAGTTGATAGTTAATGATGCGTAGTGATGTGTTATTTTATTTAGTTAAAAAAAAATTTATTCCGTTTTTGCATAGCGTAGATGTGTTGTTCTTTAAGGTGTTCGTGCAGGGCGTTACAATTTATATACGATAATGGTTTTAAAAATATATAAATATTCTTAATTATTAAGCAATGAAATACAAATCATATTAATTATATATAAAATTTATTATAATATATAATTATAATTCACTTTTAGAATAAGAAAATTGTTTATTATAATTAAAATGTCTATGACAAGATATTATTTAATCATGGGATATTTTTGTTTTGCTCTAAAATCACGAGTTTTACTAACATCTTGATAGTGTGGCATGTGAATTAAGTCATTTATTTTATATTGCTTTCAAATATGGGGTTTAACGATGATATTGTCTTGCCCATTTCATATTTCCATCACCACCTTACATATTTCTGGTGACTGAAAGGGTTATCCCATGTTTCTAGTGTCTATTGCACCCACATCTAGGTCATCACTTCATTCACTATGTTCTTCTAAGGATAGACATGTACAAATCCTTTTAGAGCTAGAAAATGCACAGGGTTTCATGAGTGGGAGGTGACCCCATTCACATGTAGGAGAGCTTTCTTGTTGCAATGTCTATAGGCAGGTATGACCATCAAGACTTGTAGATCAAATGCATGCTAATGATGCTTTCAGTATTTTTTGAATTCTGCAAACTACTCACACTATGGGAATTATGGTAATTTCTAAAAAAAATATTAAAAATAAAATCTAAAAATTAAATGATATATTTTTTTAAATTTTCAAAAATAAAATATATATTATTTAAAATTTTCAAATATTAAGATAAATATTATAACAATATAAGTAAGCTATTTACATTTGAAAAGAAATATTTTTATTTTGGCAAATAAAATTAATAAAGTATGTAATATAATTAGATTAACTTAAGAAATTAGTTTAGAAGGTAAAAATATTTAGTTTCATTTGTGGTAGGAAGATGTTCTAAATTATAATTATATCTATTTAAAGTATGCAATGGGTACATTGAGATAGCAAGTGTCTGGTCCAAGTTCAATCCTACATATATTTTTATTTAATTATAGATTTGTTTATGTTATATTTTATATATATTTAATAATGTATATTATGTAAAATATAATATATAATAAATATAATTACATTGCAAAAACACCCTAAAATATGTTGAACCATTCTACTATCTACTGGATTAATCTACCAAACTATGTACCTACACGACTTGATAGATTTAATTCACAATTGTCGAAGAATATTAAAGACAACAAGCTCAAGCATGCAAGTGTCCTAGATGATTTCATGTAAATTTGACTTGTTCATCAACAACACTCAACAACACATATCACTACATTCTTTCAATTCTACTGATGGATGGACAACAACCATTCACCATCAACAAAACTGTATGCTCTCATCTCAAAAAATTATTTATTACTTTTTTCAACATGCTCTCTCAAAGTACCCATTGACAACTACCTTACTTTTGGAGGACATGAAGGAAGAAGTGTTCAACAAGATCATGGCTCGACCTTCAATCATTGAAGCCATTCTAGTGTCCAAAAAAGAGCACGTTCTTGGTAAGAGGTACTTCTCTACAAATACTAGAATGGAAGAGACACTGAAGCAACCCCATGAAATCAATATCAAATGCAATACTCTCTCTCTCTCTCTCTCTCTCTCTCCTCATTCTACTCATATCTCTTTGTTTAACACACACACAATATCTTGAACTTACCATGTCTCTTCCTCTTTCTCTCTCCCTCTTTATCTCTCTATATATCTATCTTTCTCTCCCTATCTCTATATATGTTTCTCTATCTCCCCTTCTCTTTCTCTCTTCCTTTCTCTATCTCTGTTCTTACCATGTCTCTTTCTTTCTCTCTCCCTCTTGATCTCTCTATAGATCTATCTCTCTTTTTCTCCATCTTTATCTCTCTATCTCTTTGTCCCCCTCTCTATCTGTTTGTTTCTCTTTATCTCTTTTTATTTCTATCCTCATCTCTTTCTATCCCTCTATCTATATCCCCACTTCTTTCTTACCATCTTTATCTCTCTGTCACTCTTTCTCTTGGTCTTCCTCTCGATCTTTCCATTTCCCTATATCTCTCTTAACTTCTATCTTCATCTCTCTACCCCTCTGTCTCTATCTCCCCTTCTTTCTTCCTCTCTCTCTCACTCTCTCTTTTTCTCTCTCTTTCTCTCTTCCTCTCTCTATCTTTCTACCTCTCTTTTTTCTCTATCTCTCCATCTCTCCCACTTTTCCTTCTCTAGCTATCTATTTCTCTTTATCCATCTTTATCCTTATCTCCCTTCCCCCTCACTCTCACAGACTTCCTCTCTCTATATATTAATATACCCTTTCTCTCCATCTCTACCTCTATCTATATATATCTCTTTCTATCTTTGTGCCTCTATCTATATTTATGTTTCTCTCTCCCTTTTCATTTCTATATATCAATATACCCTTTCTCTCCCTCTCTCCATCTATCTCTATATATCTCTCTCTTTCTATCTTTGTCTCCCTCTCTATCTATCTATTTCTCTTTATCTCTTTTCATTTCTATACTCATCTCTCTCTCTCTCTCTCTGTTCGACTTTATGGCTACCAAGCGAGCTTAGGTCTACTGCATGAACAAGAATCTAGAAAGCTGATGCATGCAAACAGAGCCTACACACCAAACATGAAAGCTCACATTTGAAGTAGATAACATCCATTTAGATTATGCAAATTAATTCACAACACTTGAGAAAACAAAAAATGAGTGGGCCATAGGGATATAGGACAATCATCATTCACTTAAGACATGGCTATTCAACTTCCCCAACTACTTGGCGTACCCATTGCACACCAACATGCGATTGCTACTACTACCCTTAGCTCTACTTAAACCTAATTCTACTCCTAATTCAAACCCTTGTCCCAACCTTAATTCTAACTATAGTTCTATATATAGATATAAATGTAAATGACTTTTGGTGTTTTTATTGTAACTATAACCCTAACCCTAATGTTGAGGCCAATACGAACCCTAATCACAACCCTAACCCTAACCCTAATTCTAATCATAGTTTTAACCCTAATTCTAACTTTAACCCTAATCCTAATTCTAACCATAATTGTAACCCTAACCCTAAATCCAATTATAATTCTAATCTTGATTTTTTCCCTAACCCTAATTCTTACCCCAATACTAATTTAAACCCAAATTATAACTATAACCCTAACCCTAACCTTAATCCTGATAGCAATGCTAACCCTAACTCTAATTCTGACCCTCTCTCTCTCTCACTCCCTCTTCCTCTTCCTCTCCCTCCCTCCCTCTCTCCATCTCCTTCACCCTCCCCCTCCCTCCCTCCCCCTCTCTTTATTAACATGATTATATATACACCACACTTTATGATAGTTGTGGACACAAATTTTGTATGAGACATATATTTATATACATTTTTGAGATATATATACATATTTTGATAAAACCATTACATTGTTGTGAGATTTTTTTAGTGTATGATTTTACATTAAATGCATTTAATTGGCAAGATGGATATGGTTGTTATAAAAAAATGTATAATTTTTTATGATATTTTAGATTATGATGTGATGTGAATGTATATCCTCTCTCCCTCCTTCCCTCTCTCCCTCCCTCCTTCCCTCTCCCTCCCTCCCTTCCTCTCCCTCGCCCCCCCTCTCAATCTCCCTCTCCCACTCCCTCCCTCTCCCAACTTCTCTCCCTCCTCTCCCTCCTCTCCCTCCTTCTCTCCCTCCCACACCTTCCACCTCCCCCTCTCTATCCTCCATCTCCCTCCCTCCTCCTCTCCCTTCCCTCCCCCCTCTCACTCTCCCTCCCTCCACCTCTCTTCCTCCCTCTCCCACCCACCCTCCCTCCCCCTCTCTCCCTCTCCCTCCCTCCCCCTCTCCCTCTCCCTCTTCCTCTCCCCCCTCTTAATCTTCCTCTCCCTCTCCACTCCCTCTCAATCTTCCTCTCCCACTCCCTCCCTCTCCCAACTTCTCTCCCTCCTTCTCTCCCTCCCACACCTTCTACCTCCTCCTCTCTATCCTCCTTCTCCCTCCATCCCCTTCTCCCTCCATTCCCCTCTCCCTTCCCTCCCCATGCTCCCTCTCCCTCCCCCCCTCTCTCTCTCTCCCACCCACCCTCCTTCTCTTCCTCTCCCTCCCTCCCCCTATCCCCCTCTCCCCCTTTCCCTCCTTCCATCTCCCTCTCTCACTCACTCCCTCTCCCTCTCCCTCTCCCTTGCCCCCTCCCTCCCTCCCTCCCTCCCTCCTTATACCTCTCCCTTCCTTCCCCTCCCCCTCTCCCCATCCCTCCCTCTACCTCTTCTCCCTCTTCCTCTACCTCTCCCCCTCCCTCCCCTCTCCCTCCTTCCCCTCCCCCTCCCTCTCTCTCTCTCTCCCCCCCTCCCCCACTCCCTCTATCTCCCTCTCTCTCCCTCCCTCCCTCTCCCTCTCCCTCTCCCTCCTACCCCCTCCCTCTCTTTCCCCCCCTTCCCTCCCCCCTCCCTCCCTCTCCCTCCCTCTCCCTCTCCCCCTCTTCCTCTTTCTCTGTCTCCATCTCCATCTCCATCTCCCTCTCCCTCCCTCTCCATCTCCATCCCTCCCTCTCCCCCTCTCCTTCTCTCCCTCCCTCCCTCTCCCTCTCCCTCTCCCTCCCCCTCCCCCTCTCTCCATCTCCATCTTCATCTCCTTCTCTCCCTCCTTCCCTGTCCCTCCCCCTCCCCCTCTCCATCTCCATCTCCATCTCCCCCCTCTCCATCTCTATCCCTCCGTCACCCTCCCCCTCTCCTTCTCTCCCTCCCTCCCTCCCTCTCCCTTCCTTCATCCCTCTCTCCATCTCCCTCCCTCTCCCACCCCCCCTCTCTATCTCTCTCTCTCTCTCTCTCTCTCTCTCTCTCTCTCTCTCTCTCTCCATGTCCATCTCCCTCTCCATCTCTCTCCCTCGCTCCCTCCCTCTCCATCTCTGTCCCTTGCTCCCTCCACCCTCCCTCTCCATCTCCATCTCTCCATCTCCCCCCTCTCTTGCTCTCTCCCTCTCTGCCTCCATCTCCATCTCCGTCTCCCCCTCCCTATCCCTCTCTCCCTATCCCTGTCCCCCCTCTCTCTCTCCATCTCCCTCTCTCTCCTTCTCTCCCTCTCTCTCTCTCTAAGCTCAAACACACCCTTCATACAAACAATAATTGCAATCAAAGTGAATTGAATTTTTAAACATACAAAGTTAATGAAATAAAAGTTAATGCCAAAGTTCAAATCCATCCTTCACACAAACAATAAATATATCAAATTAGAGTGAATACCAAAGTTTAAACAAAAATTTCACGTAAACAATAAGTAGATTCTAAATTAAAACACACTAAACAAACATATTTAGATTGCAAGTTGATTAATATCCCAACACTAATAATTACAATACATACAAATTGAATCAAACATAGGTTAATGCCAAAGTTCAAATCCACACTTCACACAAACAAAAGGTAGATTCCAAACTAAAACACACTAAATGAACATATTTAGATTGCAACTTGATTAATATCACAAAACTAATAATTACACTGTATGAATAAAATATAAGTTAATACCAACAAGGTTCCTCTTGAAACCATGGCTTACGGGCAGAGCAAGGCTCCTCTTGAAACCATGGTATAGGAAATTTCATCCAAGAAGTATTTCCAACAAGGCTACGAAGAGAGTATTTCCAACCATAACACAGTTTAAATAATAAATCAGTGAAGTCCTACACATCTGTGTGAAGTCCTACAAATCTGTTAATTATACACTGTGTTTCCAACCACAACATTATTTAAACAATAAATCGATGAAATCCAAGAATTTTTTTATTTAAGCACTTCAAATCCTCAATCTTGGCATATAAATCAGAGAATGGGTCAAATTCGGTCTTGGTTGCTTCATATGTTTGGAAGGGCGGGGAGGCTAAGGCAAAAGGAATGTTGGGCTTAATAAATTTATACTATTTAAGTTATGTTGGCAGTGAATCAAATGGCAATGTTCTTCTGGGATCAACTGCCTAGCATTTTTAGATTCTGACTTTTCAAGCCATACTACCAGATTCGGATCCATAAGCAGGGAAAAAATACTACACAGTTGATACCAGAAGCACATTGCCAGTTCAGGAATTTATTTGAAATTAATTTCAATGTGAATCAGACAAAGATAACATTATCAAAACTACAATGGAAGAACAAAAGCATCTCCAACAAGTTGACACATAACTGAAACGAAGCCAGAAAAACAGAACAGCATCAACTGAAAAAAAGTACAATAGAGTAGTACTGTAAGACTCAACCATATAAATCACGACAATTTTCCAGATGAGTTAGTGTATTTTATCAGCTATCCATAGCTATAGCTACCTAAATATTTTATTTTCTTACTAGAGAATTCAGCCATATCAAGCTTAAGAATTTGTTCTCTAACATGTTTGGCCTCTACTTCATTGCTGAGAGTGAAATAATAACTGGAGGCTGAAGATGAACGGTTGTTTAAGTTATACCTTTCTGAAATGCTCCAGTCTTTTCAGATGAGAGAAGTTTCATCTTTTCCTTGGCTTGAGAGGACCTTTGGAAGGTCTTACAACCCAATGCAGGCTTCTGAAAGAATGGATGCTAGAGTGATGTGCAAGGCCAAAGCATGGCAGCTGCATTTGATTCCTTGTCTAAACATTTATTTAGTGAAGATAATATATATATTGTACGCTTAGGTCCTTTGCTTTGGTCCATTACAACAGTTTAGTCATTTTGCAGATTTACAATATGGAAACAGTAACAAAGGTTAGAAAACTGCAGCATAAATACCAATATGAAAATCAAAGCTCTTAAATATTAATTCCAAGTTGTAGTTTGAAATTGAAGCAGGGGCTGTTACAATTAGATACTAGAGACTGAAGCAGGGGCTGTTACAATTAGAGTTTCATTGGCATTTACAGTTTTTTCCAGAATTTTACCCACTTTACCGAGCGGCTGGATAGAGGCATATATCTAAAAAACAAGAAAGTCACCTCATTAGAAACGAGCAAGTCAAAATGTTCAGAAGACAGAGTCTGAAAATGCTGCTGCCTATGGATGTGAATATGACAGTCATAAGCTTTCCACTTAATTTCAAACCATTAAATGGTAATAATAAAGAACTTACCCTATACAACAGCATGAAAATCTTGGTCTTGGACTTATTTTTGAAGTAGCTTTTGTTGGTGAAATCCTGCTTTTCTGAACGGTAACATACAGAAATCAAAATAACGACTATCTGGTCGATTTGATCTCATCCCATCCCTCAACGGCTATCTCGTGTCGATTTGATCTCATCCACAAAATCAAGCCAAGCCACCCCCACTTTGGTATCCAATCAAAAAAGGTCCACAATAAGTGGACCATTCATTAACATGAGAGATGGGTTCATATGAACCACTACTCATGAAATATGGGTCATGTGTTTGACTCAAAAACTACGCAATTAAACCTTGAAATAAAATATCATAATTTGACATGCTGCGAAAAATACCTCCTACTTATCATAAAACTTGTTTAGTATATTATAAAACTTGTTAGTTGTTTACTATATTATAAAATTTGTAAGAAACTAATGTTATTTACAATATCTTATATATTAAGAAGATTAGTTATATATAATTTTATTTATATATTAAGGAGATTAGTTATATGTAATTTTATTTATCAAGATGATTCATTATAGACTTTACGATTTTAAAAGTTGTCTTAACAATACTCTAGTTTAACTTTTATCTTTCAATTTAATTTTCAACTTCATTTTTAAGATATATTATTTTTAAGTAGTATTAATAATGTTTGATAAAATAATTCAACTAAATGTTTTATATCTACATAGAGTTGATCGAAGTAGAACAATTAATATAGTAGTAAAAATAAATAAAATAACTTATTCATATTATGAAAAAATATTTAATGCTAAGTTCCAATTATTTAATTTATTTTTTAATATTCCAATAATATGAAATGATTTATGCATACACCATTAACACCATGCTAAAGCATACAAAATAAGAGCAAGCCAAAATAATTTTGAGAGATGATTATTTAAATTTTTATCAATAGTTATTTTAATTTTGATTTTTTTGTTGCTTCTTGATTTTTATTTTTTGTTTATAAATATTTTTAAAAAGAAAACTAAATTCATATAATCAAGAAAGGGAATTAAAATAATATTAAAAGTAAATGGGAATTTTACGGGTGTTCAATTGGCCCCATCTCATGTGCCATATTTTTAAGGGAATATATATTATGATGTTTGTAAATTGTAAAATGTAAATAAAATAACTTATCCATATTATAAGAAAATATTTAATTTAGTTTTTTTAATATTGCAGCAATATGAAATGATTTATGCATACACATTAACACCAACCTAAACCATAAATAATTTTGAGAGATGATTATTTAAAATTTTATCAATAGTTATTTTGATTTTGATTTTTTCACTACTTCTTGATTTTTATTTTGTTCTTGTTTCAGCTCCTTCCTTGTTCTACTATAACTTATCTAATTGTTTTTGGTATTGGAGAGTTGTCAAACATTTATGTTATGTACATATATATATGTTTTAATTATTAATTTTCATTTGTTGGCTATATTTTTGTAATGTTTATGATTATTATTTTAATATGTCAGCTATATAATTTTATAAAAAAAAAATTTTGTTAACACACTCATCCCATTACACTCCATCCTATGCTACCACTGTAGGTTATGCCTCTTAGCATAATTAAGAATTGTGGATTTCAAATTTGACTTAGTTGAATTAAAATGTGTTATGGTCCTATTTTTCTTTAGAGCACTTAAGATATAATTCAAAAATGGAAAGGAGATTTGAAGTGAGATCAGATCTAAAGTCACATCTAACTCGACTAAGCCCCCTTTGAAATTTAGAAGGTTCACTAATTTTTTCTTAAGCTAAAAAGATCCTCTAGCTTGGTTTAATAGTATGCACACTATATTTCATACAAATTATAGGAAAATACATTTAGGCATCTAATTATAGGATTATTTACACTATATTAAGTCCTCTAAGATCTTGATACATTCACAATAGGAGGGTCTAATGAAGGACAGTCTAGCCATGCAACCAATACCAATAAACAAACACAAAATTGAACTCACAATAAGTTGCCACAATATATATCGTACGAAAATTCCTTAAAGAGAAAAAAACCTAGCCTTTAAAAGATTCATCATTATAATATTAATTCTTAACAATTTACAATATGTCACAAGGTTGTATATGTTAGGTTATAGTGATATGACAACTAAAACATATTAAATCTTTATTCTCAAACTTTATCATAAATCCTCATGCTCTTTCCTATGCTTAGACTTCCAATGAGCTTGCTCAGCATTTGTCCTCTCTCTTCATGATTCCAAATGATTGTGGGAAACCAATTTATATTAATCTCCAGCCTCCATAATGATCTACATTGACTGTAGGGTGGCGTAAAGTTCTATACTCCTTGAAAAGTGTCATCATCTAATGCAAGTTAATTTCTTGGACTAAACCAAATCAATAGAAAAGAAAAATGTGTAATGCCCAATGTTTGTTCCCATGGGTCCAAGAAGTCTTCACATGTCTTCCTCGATTGTCACAAACCCCAAGTTCTCTAGTGCTAATGGTAAATCTATAATTGTGATACTCTACACGTTTGAAACAGGTCCATAAACCCAAATAAAACATTACAAGAATCCAATTCTCTTCAAATATGGATATGACCTATAGATACTCCTCAAGAATGGTATACCAAAACTACAAGACTCAAATTCAAAATGTGGAAAAATATGGTGACATCTTCTACAACCAATTGATGAATTAAAATTGTAAATAAATGTTCAATGGTGATGTAGGATTGCTTTGTTCCCATAAGAATGCTCTTACATCAGACACCTTAGTTAAATTCAAAAGTGAGTCCCTCACTTTCTAGAGACTAGAGAGAAACCTAGTTGGTTCACCTTAGGCTTGGAAATCTAACTTGAATCTTCTTGTGGCCTTCTTCTCCATTTCATAAAATACTCCTCATATTGCCTATTCTTGATGCTTTTCCCAATTCTATATTCTAGTATTTCTTAAATTTCTTCTTTTGGTTGTAGTGGTATTGGTTTTTGTCCTCAATCCTCCATGTTGCTTCCCTCTGAATCCCCTCATGATACTAGTATAGGTTTGTAATGTTGAATACTGGAGATATACCAAGTGTTAGCTATCGTTGCACCAAAAGATCAACCTTTTAATGCCCGATACAACCACTTGACTTAACAAGCATGGGAGGCGGTTAAGCGTTTGTTGCAAACCACCGCAGCACAACGCTGAACAAGGAGACCAAGGACCACACCTTGCAACAATCCCCCCCAGCACAAGTGTGGGGTTTGAACTTATGACCTTGGCTCTCATACCAATTGTTAGCTGCCATTGCACCAAAAGATTGACCTTTTAATGCCCAATACAACCACTTGACTTAACAAGCATGGGATGCGGTTAATCCCTTGTCACAAACCACCACATCGCAGCACTGAACAAGGAGACCAAGGGCCACACCTTGCAACACCAAGGTCATTTGGTAACTCTACCTCATATGCAAATGTTATCAAAGTCAAATATCCATATGATTCTGCATGGACCAAACTTATTAATTTTTATCTTATTATATGTTCTAGATAGAAATCTCTCCTTTATAAGATATACCATAACTTCATCTCCTAATGCAAAATCTCTATGTCTTCTAGTTTTGTCCACCTATTGCTTATACTTATCATTCATCTTCTTTAGGTGATCCATCATCTCTATATGTACTTTCTTCATGTGTTCAAAAAACTCCTCTGCCTCTGCCCTCCTTTTGTCTTGTTTACTAATATCTCTTAGTTTTGATATATTATTTGGATTGCTTACATTAATAATCTGAAATGGTGTCTTTTTGATACTCCTATTCACTGAATTGTTGTATGTAAGTTTTACTTGTGATAATACCATGTCTTAATTTCCTACCTTTTCTCCAACCCAAGATCTTAGTAAGTTACACAAACTTTTGTTTACTACTTTTGTTTGCCCATTAGTCTGTGAATGGTATGTTGAGTTGAATTTCAAGTCTATTTTCATCTTCCACACGGTCCTCCAAAAGTATCCCACAAACATAGTATGCCTATCTAAAACTATACTCTTTGGCATATCATGCAATATTATGACCTCTTTGAAGAATATATTAGCTATGCGTACCACATCATTGCTTTTGTTATGTGAAATGAATTGCACCATCTTAGAAAATCTATCTACTACCACCATGATTGAATCATTTTCTCTTTGTGTCCTTAATAGGCTCAATACAAACTTCATACATATGTCCTCCCATGGATTATATAACACCAATAGTGGTTGGTATAGCCCAACATTTTGATTATTTCCTTAGGAAACTTGGTAAGTCCTGCAACATTGAATGGATTTCCTCACATCCTTGTATATTTGGGGCCAAAAATATTTTTTAATTGAGGAAATTATCTTGTCTATCTCAAAGTGTCTAGAAAAATCTCCTCAATGCTTCTCCCTAATTAGGTTCTCTCTCATAGAGTTCCTCGGTATGCATAACTAACTTCCTTTGAATATCTCAATTTGAATCAACTAATCCAACCAATTACTTCTTTCTATGCTTACCAACTCCCTATATTCCTTCCACACCTCCACAAAATCAGGATCAACCTCATACAAATGTTTTAACTCCTCAAAATCAACTACTTCTACCCTCATTTCTGTTAGCAAATTATGTCTTCTACTTAATGCATTAGAAACCTTTTTTGACTTACTAGTCCTATGTTTCAGTATAAAATTGTAACTCTACATGAATTCTACCCACCGCATATGTCTCTAATTAAGTTTACTTTGATTAAGAACTATAATGTCTAACAATTAGTCTACAAAACAAACTCTTTCAGTAATAGGTAATGTCTCATCTCTAGGGCCTGCATTATAGCATAAAAATCTTGGTCATAAACTCAATACCACTTTTTGGCGTCATTTAACTTATCACTAAAATAAGCTATTGGTCTTCCTTTTTGGCTTAATACTACTCCAATTGCATTCCCACTTGCATGACAATCCTCCTGGGATATCTTATTGAAATTTGGGGTCAGTGCAAGAAGTTGGGTCCACTTTTTGGCCAAAAAGTGGAAATGTTTTCTTTGATTTTCAGAATTTGTCACATTTGACCTAAAAATTTGAAGCACTTAAAGATTGAATCTCAAAAAAAACTTAGTAATATCAAATGTAGCACTCGGAGTCTAGTTTCCAAATATGTAATTTATTTTAATACCTAGATGATACACATTGATTTTCAATAGGCATGTCTAAAAACCACTATTTAAAAGTCACTTTTTTTAACATACCATGCATGTGTATGACCAACATAATTTGACCTAAATAAAAGTTTTTTTTTGAATCCTTTTGGGGAAAAATGTGTTGTACAATGAAGTTTGATGAGGATATTTTTTATAATTTTTTTTGAAATATTTTTTTTATTAATTTTTTATTTGCCCTAATTACTATTTTTGAAAACCCCTCATGTATAGCCAACATAATTTGAGAAAAACTAATCATAAAATGAATTTTGTTTTCATTACCAACAACATTCAATAAGAAAACATCTCACTCTTATGTCATTAGTTAATATATCTTTGCTGAGGCAGTACATGTTTAAAAAGGATAGTATGAAACTACCTTGATCCTATTAGAAATATAAAATCTCAAGCCTAATCAATAGGGATTAATAATGGTATAAACATCAACTAAAAATCATTAGATTAACAATTGAAATTCACCTTGAAAATTATTATTGTGAGATCAGTTTAATATGATGCATTATTATCCCAACCCTACCATTAATGATTTAACTAGGTATATAATTTCAAAAATATGGTACTTTCCAATGTGTTGATACTCTGAACTTCCTACCATTGGATGTAAAATCGCATTTGCATGCTAGTATGATTTTTAGAACTAATCTCCTTAATGGAAAATAATAGAAGTTATTCCTTAACAATCTTCAATATTTTAATTATTCTTATATAGGTCAAGAAGTATCCATAACTAATAATAACACAAGCCTATTTCTCCTTTTTGCAATAAAGATACAAGAAATATATAAATTCAAAATGTCATCTACAATATTTCTTAAGATGGATTTGTAATCTTAAATGCTAAGATCTAGAATGTAATTATATGCAATACAAGATCTAGTGTTGACTAAGTAAATTTGTCTAATTAGCTTAGTGATTTTATGGCTAAATAATAAACTATTCCTAACTTAGCTGCCAAAAAGAATCTTAACCTTCAAACTAGATTAAAACCAAAGAAAAAGAATATTGTATTCCATGAAGAGGTTAGAAGAGTTTTCAACTTACTATCACCATCTTGTGGCATGATAAAATTATCAAAATAATTTAATATTTGGAAATGAGAATGAAACATTAGTAACTTGAATAACTGAACTAAAATTTTGAAATACAAAAATGAAAATCTTTAAATATAAAACAAGATGAAAAAACCAAGCATAGTGCATGTTTGAAGGTATATAATCTTATATTATTTCTCACAATACTAAATAATAAATAATAAAAGTGATACCTTATTCTATAGGATTCCCTCAAAGACAATACTAAAGAAAAGATCTTAGAAGACACATAATTGTTCTATAGAATACCGTAGAGGGATATCAACATATATGATGCTTTAAGTGCAGGCTATACATGGATCATCAAGGAGGCTTAAAAATCATTCAAACATATTCTAATTGGTAAGATTGAAGTCAAATTCCATTACCGTAGTAGCCACAGTGATAAGATAAAATACATAAACTATTTGAAAGAGTCATGCAATGATTGTAGGATGAGCACAAAATGGATATGAAAAGAAGACTTTTTGAAACATATAAGAAAAACTACTGGTAGAAGACCTATCATTCTACTGTGCATACTAAAATAAGACTAAAGGCTTTAGTAAAAAGATTAATTATTTTGAGTCAAATTATGTTAGGTTCACTGTGAACCATCCTCTCACAATCCAGAATCACAAAATTCATAGTATCAGGGCATTAAAAAAAGTAATTGGTTATGGTTCAGGAAAATTTTAGAAACTTCTAAGAATATGCAAAAGAAACAACATAAAACTTGGTTACAAAATATAACAAAGACACATTTGTTAAGGCATAGTGGAAAGGGGTATGCTTCTACATAAGAGGAGGTCGCAAGCACCCCTATGCAAGTAAAATATGGAAGCATATACTAAGCACATGAATAGTTTGACAAAATGTCTCAAAGAGGTGTCATCACCAAGTAATGATTGAAAGTTGTTCATACTAGAAAAATAAAAAACCATATCACAGATTGCTCTACCTACTAATCTTAACACTATCCAAAAGTGGAAGCATAGGTAAAGCGCATGAGCTTCTTGATGGGATGCCTCAAAGAGATGTCATATCATGGAATGTGGTGGTCATAGGATGCAAAAATTACTACACATGATTACTATCAAGAGCTTAAATTGAAGAAAAAAGTAATTCCTACTTGAGTTCCAATGCAACCAGAATGCATAAAACCATCTGCTTTGTCACTCAAACAACATGCAATAAAATTGTTACATCACAATCATTAATCTTATATTGTTAGAGTGAATAATTTATCAATTCACTTTAGCTTAACTATACTTAGGTTGATGAGGTTAGAGAACATATTGCCTAATTGAATGTGCAGCATTTTAGACCTTTAGAGGTTGCCTAGTTGTTTGTTAAACCTCATGTGCATACCTTTCGAGGTTGGAAGACTTTCCATCTTACCTCAAAAGGCACTTTTGTAGTCACCCAACACTTGTCACCTAGGTTGATGACTTGGTCAAAAGGTTGTTGGTTTGCATAGTCCAAGTGTTCCAAAGGTTCACACCTATAGGACACTTATCTACATACATGTGTCACATCATGGGGGCACTTGTCAATCCAAATGAAAGGTGGATTGTCTCATCCATGCCTATATAATAAGGTATTTCTATGTAATTTACTAAGTGAGGTTAAGATATGTTTATACTCCACATTCATATGTGTATTGATAGTTATTGTCTTTGTTATTTTACTCATTCATTTGTGGAAGTGTTATTTGATGTTGCATTCATATTGTTTCTCCAACATGGTATCAGAGCAAGGAATCACAAGTCCCTTTATGCTTTTTTGGTGAATCAAGAACTCAACCTTATCATCGGAGCATCATAGAGAGAAACATACCTCATCATTGAGTCTAGAAGGCTCGAGAAATGAAAAATAACCTTTCATTTTCTGAAATTTGATAACTTTAATTTTTGCAAGATTTTTTCCCCTGTACTTGAATAGTACAACATGTACCATACCCGTACATAGATTTTTGTAAGAAAAGAATTTTTTTTTTTTGCAAAGGGAACAATTGCCCCCTAGAAATTGGTTTTCTTGGGTTAAAATTTGCTTTTGTACAAGTCTTCATTGATTTTTTGGGCAAAATTTTGCACAAATTGGGTGAATTTGTGATCAATTTCACAGAAAATTTGTTGTTTTTTAAGTGTTTCAAAAGGCATATTTTCAACTGTTACTTATGGTTTTGAATAGTCCCTGAGCCAACCATTCCACAAAGATCTTTTATCTCATTTGGTTCTTGTAGGGATGTCATTTGTTTTGCAATTGGAGCAACATCAGCCTACTTGAGAGCATTCTAGGGTTTGGAAGCTTTTTTAGGCAACCGATCTCTATTCAGAGGTTGGCCCTCGGCCTACTTCGCTACCCTCAGCCCCTCTGTCCTATTCCTTGGCACTACACACCTCTTTAATTTGTAGACCAGCACACAAAACCTCCACACTGGGCGGGTCAAAGTAGCGACAATGGTGGCATTTTTGTAATTTTTAACTGTATCTTTTGAAACCCTATTATGGGTCATAAAAGATTTTGTAGGTTCAAGCCACTCAGGCTGTGGTTTCACCATATAAATAGTTTCTTTCTTTCTTTGCTACATGTAACAAATTTGCCATGTATTCCTTAAAACTATCTTTTCCCTAGTTCTAATCTGCGGTGTATGTGATTTTTTTCAGTCACTTACCAATTTATTTATAGTTTATGCCATCTATAAGGGGTCATGGCTATGTGTTTTTTAAAATCACTACTTTTGTAGCTCCACTTATTTTTGTTTATATTCCACTTAATAGTTCTTTAGGGGGAGTCAAATGTATGTGACTAAATTGCTACACATTATTTTAAATTACTTTCTTATTGATCTTTTTATTTATATTATCCATGGTGGGAAATAAACTAAAAGACAATCCTTTGTAATTTGTTACATCCTTCCCAATTTTTAAATGCAAAAGTGTTTCTTGAAAGACAATTGCCAAAGTTACATTTTTTGCTAGGGTTACCAAGGTTTGTCTAGTACTTTACAAGGGGGAGTATCTTCATTTTGAAATATCTTGTGAACCAGGAGGCCATTTTTTCAAATTTATTGTCTATAGAAAGGTATTTCCATCAACTTCACCATAGTGGAGATAATTTTTCTAAATTTTGATGTTTAAAATTGTTTTGTACGCCTCAAAGTTCAAATTGTTTCATAAATTTTGACAGGGTGTATCTTTTGCCCCGTTTATCAAAATTTTGCACAATTATTTTTTGAAGTGTATTAGAAAAAAACAAGGATCATGATTATTAGTGTATTTTTCAGTTTAGGATAGCCATTTTTTTCCAAATTGTAAAAATTGCTGTGTATTATAAACAGTTGATTTTGGCTTTCCGACGTGCTCAATTATAATCAAAACTTGTCAAATTTTTCTGGGGGGCTTTTGTTACAAAATTAATAATATTTGGGGAGATTGTGAGGCATAATTTAAGTGCCTACTTATGTTGTCTTAAAAAATGGACTCTAAAATTAACTTGTTAACTCCACATAGATACCACACTTGGAAAGTCAAGTTAAGCAACTTCTTCGATCTCAAGGCTTATTGAGAATTTTAAGTAGTGAAATGCCTGAACCTACAAGGGAATTTGAGTGTTTTGTATATGCAAACAAATTAGATGAAGCCATGAGTATAATTGGTTTACATGTATCATATAATCTTAAATTTCATTTCACAAATTTTCTAACTGCTAAGGAAATATGGGATGTGTTATCTAATTTATTTGGTTTCATCAATGAGTTTAATAGTTCACAACTTGATGTTGAATTATCAACTTTGTCTCCTTATGCATTTACCTCAATTAAGGACTTTCTTGTAAATTTCAATTCTATACATTGTCTTGTTGATGGTTATGGTAAACCTAAAATAGAAAAGAAAAGTGTCTTTTTGATATTGTCAAAGTTGAAAGGATCATATCAAGTCTTCTCTTCTACCTTCTACTCTACTGTGCATGCACTTGGCACAGATTTCAAGATGTCCACTTTTACATAGTTTTGTAATAGACTCACGAGAGAACAATCTAATTTACTCTCCATGGATGCAATCACCTCTTAAAGTCAGGCACTTGTGGCTCAATCATTTAAGGGTAAAGCCAAGAAATTCAACAAATCTAAGACACATTCCAGTTCAGCAAGTGAGCATACCTCCACGTAGAAAAAATGTCTAATAAGCAAGCCACTACATCTTCTAAGTCAAGTGAGAATCCCTCCAAGACAAATAAGAAGAAAAGTAAAAGGCTGTGTTCTTATTGTGGAAAACCAAGTCATGATATGATTCATTGCTTTCAAAAGATGGAAGCCTTGGAAGAGACAATGATCAAGCACACTTTTCTTTACCCAAACATGGATAACATGCCCTTATAGCTAGAGGTTCGATTACATCCAACGATAGTCTGATACTTGAATCAGGAGCCTCTCATCACATGACCAATTCACTTTATCTTTTTGATCATATTTATGATAGTTAAACATCCTAGATTACATTGGGTAACTCTACACAGATTCTAGTTTTGGGGTCGGGATCTATTCAATTAACTGATAGTTTCATTGAGTATCTACTCTATATTCCTGATATTTCTGCCAACCTTCTATCCATCTACTAGATTTTCCATACTGGGAAGGGAAGACAGTGGAGTTCTCCGCACATGATGTAGTTATTCAAGAACTATGGCATCTTGAGAATATTGTTGCTTTAGGAAAAGTTGATCATGGGTCTAGATTGTATAGGTTTCATTCTTTTGAGTCATCTTGTGGATCATCACACATTGCCCATGTAGATTCTTTGATTCAACTTTGGCATGACAGATTTGAACACCTCAATTATAGATATCTTCAGTAGTTGAGTACACATGATATGGTACTTGGTCTTTCAAAGGTTTCATGTACAGATGGAGTATGTTGAGCTTGTATCCTTGGAAAGCATCATCAGGATCCCTTTCCAAAGTGAAAGACACATCGTGCATCTACCTTTCTTGAGTTGGTTCATAGTGACCTCATGTCATTTCCAACTCCATATTTTTTGGGGCCAAGTATGTACTCACATTCATTGATGATTTCTCTTGTCAAACATGGGTGCACTTTCTCATGTACAAAAGTGATGTCTTCACTACTTTCAAAAGCTTTAGGGTGTTCATGGAGAAGTAATCAAGTTCTTCTATTCAACATCTTTGTATAAATAATGGGGGAAGTATGTGAACCAATTTTTTTAGGATTATTACACTGAGCATGGTATACTTCATTAGTATTAAGTTCCCTACACTCCTTAGCAAAATGATGTTGTTGAAAGAAAGAAAGAATAGATCTCTCAAGGAGATGGCAAATTATATGCTTTAGTCTCGATCTATGGCCACTTCATTTTGGGATAAAGCTATCAATTGTGCTAATTATATTTAGAACCAAACACCCCACAAAGTAGATCATAATATCACTCTAGAGGAGGATTGGTCTAGCATGAAGCCCAATGTTTACTTCTTCAAGGTATTTGGTAGTGAGTCTTGGGCATTCATACCAGATGGTCAGCGTAAAACAATGGAGAAGAAAAGTTAGCATTTCATCTTTTTTGTCTACTCTGAGGATATGAAGGCTTATCAGTTGTTTGATCCATTAACCACTTGTGATCTCTACTTCAAATAAGATGTCCAATTTGATGAGTCCTTCCATATTGATCCTACAACTACTTCTTCATCACTACCTACTCCAACCCTTCATCACATTATGATACCTTAGCACTTGACAATACTTTAGATGATGGTCTTGATATTCCACCACCACCACCTCCTCCTCCTCCTCCTCCTACTCATAGTTTTCCTAGATAGACCCCCAGTACTATTTAGGAAGTTGGATCTTTAGTTGGTGATCGTATGTGTTCTCACCGCGCTCGCTCATAGACTTCTAGCACTAGTCTTTTGGGTCATGCTATATCCACTAATCCGCAAAACATTTTAGAGGTTTTAAGCATTCCAAAGTGGGATAATGATACGATGGATGAGTATTCTTCTTTGATGAAGAATAATACTTGGAGTTGGTTTATCTTCCTAAGGTAAGAAAATTGGTTTGGTGCAAGTGGGTGTATCGTACCAAGATGCAACAAATGGTTCTATTTAAAGATACAAGGCATGCTTTATTGCTAAGGGTTCTTCACAGGTTGAGGGTATTGATTACTCTAAAACCTTTGTGCTTGTATCCAAGATGGATTCTATTCACCTTGTTCTTTCTATTGCTACATCTCAGAGATGGCAGGTATTTTAGATGGATGTGAAGAGTGCTTTCTTGCATAGTTATCTTCGTGAGGAAATCTACATGGAGTAGCCTCTAGGATTTGTGTAGGACTCCTCACTTGTATGCAAGCTTTGATATTCTTTATATGGTCTCAAAAAGGTCCCTCGGGCTTGGTATGAGAAGATTGATGTCTTCTTACTATTTATATTCAGCATCATGGAGATGATCTTTTGAAACTAGTCTTGTATGTTAATGATTTGTTCATCACTAGTAGTTCATCATCCATGATTCATGATATTTAGCATTCTTTCATGGAGCACTTTGACATGATAGATCTTGGGCTTCTACAGTACTTTCTTGGTCTTCAATTTCTTCAGTCTATTAAGGGGATCTCCATTTATGAATAGAAGTATGCCATTGACTTGCTTCATCATTTTTACATGGTTGATTTGAAGCCTACACCTACACCATTTCAGTGTAGTGTTACTTTGAATGCCACTTGCACTTCACCTTGTATTGATCCTACTTTGTACATACAATTAGTTAGTAGTCTTTTCTATTTGACACACACTCATCCTGATATCATCTTTGATGTTGGGCTTGTCTCCTAGTTTTCACATGACCCTCGTGAGAGTCATTGGCATGCATCCAAGTGCATTTTGAGGTATATTCAGGGCACAACACATTTTTTCATTGAATAGATACCAGGTGCTTCACACATAGTGGGCTTCACTGACTCAGATTGCGCTAGTGATGTTGAATCACGGAAGTCCACTTCTAGGTTTGTTTTGTGCCTTGGTTTAGGTCTCATTGCATGGTCTTGCAAGATGCAAACTACTTTTGTATTATCATCCATCATGGCTGAGTATCAAGGTGTAGTACTTTCTAGCCAAGATGTTGTATGGCTTTGATAGCTTATGATAGAGTTTGGTCTACCAGCTGATCATCCTACTATTCTTAGGTGTGATAACCAAAGTACCATTCATATTTCTCACAATCTAGTTGAGCATCAAAGGATGAAGCTCATTGAGATACACATGCATTTCATTAGATAGCTTATCCATGATGGTGTTATCTCCTTAGAGTATTTGTCTACTCAGGAGTAGATTGCAAACATCTTCACTAAAGCTTTGGCATTGCCTCACTATATTGAGTTGTGACATATGCTTGGGGTGAAGGAAGTTGTCCATGGGGGGTCATCTTGAGTCCTCCTTTGTCTCTTTTTTGGAGAGGATTTTTTTCCCACTAGGTTTTCTCCTTTTCTCCGTTTGCGAGAAACTTTATTATACATCAATACCTAACATGGACTAGTAGTTGGGACCCATATTTATATATCTCTTGCACTTTTATGATCTCCCCAAGTATCACTTAAGGGGGGGGTGTTCGATTGAATAATTTATCAATTCATTTTAGCTTAAGTGTAATTTAAAGGTTAATGAGGTTAGATAACATCTTGTCTAACTAAATGTGCAACCTTTTAGACCTTTATAGGTTACCTAGTTGTTTGGTAAATGTTATGTGCATACATTTTGACGTTGGAAGACTTTCCATCTCACCTCAAAAGGCACTTTTTTAGTCACCCAACAACTGTCACCAAGGTTGATGACCTAGTCAAAAGGTTGTTGGTTTGCACATTCCAAGTGTTCCAAAGGTTGACACCTATAGGACACTTGTTTACATACATGTGCCACATCATGGGGCATGTAATGTCCCGATTTTCAGATTCTCTTGCAGATCAGTTAGAGCTGACTTTCTGGGTTGGTGACAACATAATCAAAGGAGTATTTCGATGTCACCAAGGTGTTCAAGTTATCTAGTGGAGTAGTTAACACTTTCTAGAGATTTTTTAGACCAGTTGTCTGTACTTACTATTTATAGTAAGTGCTTGCATGTCAGCAATCTTTTAGGGTTTTTTGGGTTTGTTCTCTTTGGTCCTCGGTGAACATTGCTATTTTTAGTAAGTGTCAGTTTGGCATTATTTTCGTGACTCGGCAGTCAGCTGTTGGCTCTTCCTAGCATTGCATTGAGCTTAGAATTGTCAGATGGTTTATGGGACTAGTTGGTACCCTCTATGTGGGCTCAGTTGCTTATGACTGTTACTATTTTTAGTAAGTTTGAGATTGACAGTGAAACGGGATTTTGAGAGTGGGGTTGGATTCATCTTGTCAAGACCTTTCCAATGATCTATAGACCATTGGTTTCTGACATCATCATGGCCTCTATTTTAAAGTCCATAAATTAAACATTATTACTTAATATTGGACCTTGGTGCCTAGGCTCGATAACTTAATGTTGTTTTAGAAGAGGGGACTTTAAGGGTGATGTTGAGAAAAGAATTAAAGAGAATTATAATATTTTAAAATGTATTTTCCCTCTCATGTTTTATCCCATGTGCAAGAGGATTTTAGAAACTCCCAGCTGAAAAAGTATAAAAGGAGGAAAAGGCTCTTCATTTGAATATGCTTGGTTATTGAATTTCTCTCTTGTTGAGATATCCCTATGAGGGTTTCTAGAGCTTGGCTCCTTGGTTTGGTATTGTCTTGCTGAGATGAAAACCTCCACAAGATAGGATTTTATCTTTGGCTTTGTGGACGAAAACCCACTTGGTCAATTCTTGGAGTCTTCATCTAGAGGCTTCAGTTGTGCATTCACTGGAAACATTTTATTGAAGATTTGAGCATGTTTTGGTCATAACTAATGGAGTTTGAGTTGCAGATGTAAAGACTAATTTGAGGAAATAGATTGGATGATTTAAGAGGGATTTTGGTGGCTGAAAACACTTTATTTGCTGGGTTGTACCTCTCTAATACCCAGTCATACAGACTTTGTGAATCTGCAACAATTTTGGTAGAGTTTATTGTGCCCATTCTCCCTTCAGTAGAGTCATCCTTTCCTAACAGTAGTGAATAGTCCAAAACAGAGGCAAAGAACAAATATTTTATGGTGATTATTGCTAGTTCATGAATTCAGCTGGGCTGTAGAACGATAGGTGACAACAACTGTTAAACTTTGGTGTTTCTTCATTGTTCAGGACTGCAAAAGGGGTCATTTGGGGTGTCTGGAACTGTCATAGCATTCACCATTCATTATATGCAAAAAAACTATCCATTTGCTGATTGTAGAAAGAGTTCATTACTGCCTATAGTGCTAATCTGGCAACAATGAAAATGTAAAGTTGTAAAGTGGAACATGGGTATGTACTCATAATTCTTATTTAGCTAAAATACTATCTGGGTGATTGTTATTTTGTTGATATCACTCTTATATTTTCTGGGTTTATGCTATATGCTCTTATTTCATGTATTCAATGCAAATATCAAACATGCAATACATTCAATAAAAACCCTAAACTCAGAACAATCAAAAAAACAAAAAAAATTGGCATGAAAATATATACATAATAGGGGTGTATATTACAGTGGTATCGGAGCTAAAAATCTTTCCATCCTGTGAGGTTGGGTTCAGACATGCAAATAAGACTATGAGATGCAGATGAAAATATGAAACTTGTAGCTTAGCTTTGTATGTGAGTGATCAATACTTGCATGAGTGTTCAAGTTGGGTAGTTGATAGGTTTTGAATAGGGAATGTCTTTATGAAAGACTTTTTGATATAGGTTTGAAGCTTAAATCATTACACTGGTCAGATAAAAGCCTTCTTAGCACTATGGAAGAAGATGAGGATTGTTTATCTAAAGTCCCTCAGTCATCTTCTCCTCTAATATAGTTGGCTTTGGTCCATTTAAAGACCTTGTTGTGTGAACCAAAGCTGTTGAAACATCCATATAAGGATGTAAGATTGGTGATTATCACATGCACCAATGAAATAATAAGAATTTAAGGTCTTGAAGCACCCCATAAAGATGACTCAATGAAGGAGATTTGACAGCTGATTATTGAAAGTTTTCATGGCTTAGGTGATACTAGAAGCTTATCTTTCAAAAAAATTGCTAAGATGTTGGTAATGATGGCTCAGGACAGGTTATGGGTCTTTTTGATTGATCTTAAGTGTAATGATTTATTTCTTGAAATGTTCCATTATTTCTTTGATAAAATCAGAAAATATCATGCAGATGATGTTAAAGCAGCCATGCAAACTATCTTGTCTATGATTTTAGATGAAGATGATGATATCTCCAAGATGCTATTATCTAACTTGCTAAGTATTTGGAGAAAAGAACAACTTGTTTCACCTGCAGTACATGAGTTATCAAGAACCTTGGTTGAGTAGAAAATTGAGAAAATTAAACATCTCTTGATAGAAGAAGAATATATTACTTATGGTTTATAGGTTACAAAGATGAGCAAGAATAAGTTGAGAAGAGAACAACATTGTTTCACATGCCAAGAAACTTGGACATCTAGTCACATATGTGGGAAAAATAGAGAATGTGAAATAGAAACTCCTACCACCTATTTATTGCAGCTAAATAATAATGAGAACAAAGAAGATGACAGAGATGAACCTAAGCCTTTGTATGATGAAAACAAGATCACTAATCAAGAGACATGTAGAGAAGACCTTGTTGGTTTGGGGAAGACTACTGTTGGGCCTCGCTTTGATGAATATCTTGAAGATACTACTTTTGAGGATGAATTAAAAATGATTGATAGATTACTAGAAGGTGACTTTGCAAGCGAGCCTGAAAGAATTGATATTGAAAGTCTTAAGTCCTTAGAGAACCTAGGTGAGAAGTATGTGGATAAAGACTTTAAATCAGCCATGGGTAACAAATTTAATGCTGCCATAACCTTTGACCAGAGTAATGGAGATGGTTCCAAGGATTGTTTGACGGATGTGCATGCATCTATTTTGATAGGGGAGGTGTGCATTAATATTGGCAATGCAGCAGCCTCTAGGATGTCAGTTGAACCATCCCAAAAGATTCATAACATCAGTACACTTGACAAGGATGTGTGTGAAGTGGATAGCACACATGAGGATGCTTACCAATTGGTGAGTGATGATGATTCAACCTCTTACCATAGTGCAGATTTCAAATAAAAAAATTTGGTTAGAGACAATTTACCAGAGGGGTCTAATCATTTAGCAGGGCAATTGAAGGTGAACGAAGGCATAATTGCTTTAGCCTTAGAACACTTTGATGTTTCTCAGCAGCTGGTGACACATCGTTGTTGGACTCGAGGTATATATGAGCATCTTGATAGTGGACTTTCCTTTGCTAAGTTTCAGGCAATCACAGATGTAGTTGGGATCATGAAGAATAATTACCTTCAGCTATTATTAGATAGAGATCATCTTCTCATGGTCGATGGTATTTATCATGATGCTCTTGTTGATAACTGAGAGGGGGGGGTGAATCAGTTATCCTAATTATTTCCCTTATTGAACTTTCCTTTTAATTGAAGCAGCATAAAATCAAACACAAAACATTAACCATGAAATAAGAAACACATGACACAGTATTTTTGACGTGGAAACCCTGTTAAGGGAGAAAACCACGGGGTGATTAACCCAAGAATTATTCTCTGTTAGAAGAATAGGAAATTACAAAAATGGCACTTGCCAATTAGGGCTCACTGCCTGAGCACACTACTCACAAGAGGCTCACTGCCTACAAGAAGACACACTGTCTTACAAAGTGATAAGAATCACAGTCTTGAACTGATTGGAAGCATCTGCATATGCTGGAGTTTAGTTCCGGTTAGGTTCAGTATACTGATCTGCTGCACTTCATCTTTCCTCTGTTCTTTAGTCTGCTATCCTTTCACATACCGGATCTTTCTTGCTACTTCTACTCTTTCTCTGGACTTATTCGCATATCTCTCCACATTCACACACTTTACAACTAAATCCATCCTCTATATATATCCGCACAAGTAATTTCATCACCTTTCTAGTCGGCATCCGGAACAGTCTAGTTTCTTACAAACTTAGTTCTGTCGGCTGAATCCTTGCTCACCAAGCAATGCGGATCAAGCATATACTTGTAGATATCATCAATTATGTCGGCCAAACATGATTCATGCCTCCGCAACCTTTATCATCATCTGTAACACATCCGGAAAGTAGTCTGATACTCTGTCAGTCAGTTCTTCCTCTGTTTTCACTGTCTCTCAGGAATCCGGTACTCAACTATTCATATCTTTTTCCTTGTCCATCTCCGGAGGCTAAATCCTTGGAATATACTACTCAAGATAGTCCTCTTGACTTCCCCAG
The DNA here is from genome assembly GCA_027924645.1 of Cunninghamia lanceolata. NCBI lineage: Eukaryota > Viridiplantae > Streptophyta > Pinopsida > Cupressales > Cupressaceae > Cunninghamia > Cunninghamia lanceolata. The sequence continues at coordinate 532,883 of BSBN01001899.1, read as the reverse complement.
ATCTGCACTGTGCCAAGACACTTCCTCTGAGAGATCCGGACCAATCTGTCGGACCTTGCCACATGCTCTGTTCTTGTTCACCGGACCACAACAATCTTCAATCTGACTTCCGGTAGAGATATATCATGACTTGCGGATATGTGGGATGACCTTTGTTGCCATCAATGACAACAACCATGAATCCATATAGTGTCTCTTGCCAACAATCTCCCCCTTTGGCATTGATGGCAACACTTAGTGAAAAATGACTAAGTGTTTACACTATGCCCCCTTTGCTGATGCTCTGTCTTTATATACAATTTCCGGAACTCCCCCTGAGTTGGATTCCTCATTTTTCACTGCTCCTCACTCCCCCTTTGACATCAATGGCAAAGGGTAGGGTCCGCACACCAAAATTTTCAAAAATTTTCTATATATATAGCCGCATATTTACATACTCACATATACTGCAGAATGTCTGCAAAGGATGTCTACAGTTGAACCATTTCAGTAGCCCAACTTAGCTTCATTCTGTCCAAGATTGAAATGTGACCACTCAACAAAAATGCAAAAGCTTCTGCCCGCCTGAGATCTGTCGGATCTTTTGTATGGGCGGTGGTCTGGGCATCACTGATGGCCTCATGCATAGTTTCCAACTTAGGGACTATAATCCTTCTAAGTTCTCCCATCCGGTTGGTAATGTTCTTCCTCTCCTTCTCAAGATTCTTTATTTCATTCAAGACTGCAATAGTCTGACATTCTTGATTTATTATAGAGGAAGAGAGAGGATCAAAACTTTGAGATAAGCTTTGAAGCTTGTCCTGTTCCTCTTTTATTTTCTTGTCAATTGCTGCTGTTGCCTTTGACCAAGATATACAAAATTTGTAGATGTCACCGCCATCCTTAAGAGCATTTTCTAAGCTCTTTATTCCAATACTTACAATCTTCCTATCCTTAGAGATTAATTCTAATATTTCAGAAAATCTCTTATCCAAAAATTCCTTCCGGACCTTTTCTTCAGCTGATTTTTCTAGAGAATTAAAATGTGTATCAATACTGCTGACTAAGGTTTTTAGATTACCGGAAGTGGAGGCTGTCGGATCTATCTGGATTGATGGCATGATCTTTACAAGTACTCCGGAAGCAGCCTCTATCAACTCACAGTCTTCCATATGAGACTTCAGGAGCTTTTCATTTGCCTTGGCATTTGCAAATGAAGCTATCTTCATTGTTTGTACTGGAGAGAGAGAGTCAAAATCAAATGGACCTTTTAGAAGCTCCGGTTCATCAATCTCTAGAGTTTCTTTGCTCAAAAATTGTTGAACAGTTTGTGCAGTGTCTCTTGCCGGAGACAGATGTTTCTTTTCTTCTGCAGTCTTAGAACTGTCAACCTCTTTGTCTGTCACCACTGCTTCCTTCTCCTGCAATTGCTCTTCTTCTTTGGATCCGGAGACTGTAGGGGAAACCGGAGGAGAGATGCTTGCTTGTTCATGGGCCACTTCTTCTGGAGCAGAGGGTCTCAAGTCCTCACTTGTCTGTTCAGGGCTCACTTCTTTCGGAACAGAAGATTCCAAATCAGCAGCTGTTTCTGCACCTAAGTCCTCTACAACAGGAAGATTGAACCTTTTGAAGGCCTTCCGGAGGATCTCTTCTGTCTCTTGTGCCACTTTGTCAGTCTCACCAAGCATGAGCTGATTCATCCTGGCTTTACTTCTGAACTCATCTCTGCAGTCCTTGAAGATCATGTTCATTGTCTTGGGATCAATTTGAGGATATAGCTGAATAGCTATCTGCTCCCGGATCTCAAGATCTTTGGCATGAGCATTATTCTTTCTTACTTCCATTTCCTTCTCTAGGCTTTTAGGAATGAGAGATATGATCTCAATGAAAGCCTTATTGTATGTGTTCAGATATTTAACTGTGGCTTCCTGCAGAGTCTTTTGGTCTGCCTCACTGAAGTCATCATAGGATTCAGTCATTGGTTGAAGGTTTCCATCCACCGTGACCGACTTGATTATGCTCTCTAGTGACAGAGTGGGCTTTTCAACAGTTACCTCTGCCATTTCATCCTTGTCTTGGCCTGTGGAGGGCTTACCGGATCCTTTCTTCTTCTGTTTCTTTACTTCTCTTACTTCCTCATCTGATTCTGTTTCCTCTTCATCCTTTTGGCTTTCATAAGCCCTTGATGCTTTTGTCTTGGATCTTTTACCGGATGCCTGGACTTCCAGTTTTGAGCTTTTAGTTGTGGAAGGTGCAGATCTCTTTGATGATCTGGTCCGGGTGGGGGTTTCAACCGGAGCACTTTCTTTGCTTTTCTCTTCTTCCTCAGCCTTTCTCCTCTTTTCCCGGCTGGCATCAAGTGCCTCTTTTGAGATGCCTAGGCCTTGAGCAATGTGCTCTACTTCTTTTCTCACTTTTCTCTTAATCTCAGGTTCCCTGAGTTCTACATGTAATTTCACACTCAGCTCCTCAAAGGTTCCAAACCTTTCTGCCTTAGGATCTTTGGGCTGACTTAGCATGTGTTGAACATGCAGCTCTACTATCTGTTCATCAACTTCATACCCCATGGGCATGATCCAGACAGTCCTTGGCTCCACTGCCTCCATTAGGCACTGATCAGTGTCAACCATAAAGCATACTGAGTCCTTGTATTTCTCAATGAGAGACTGGGGAATTCTCTCTCTTGCTTGCATCATGCTCTGAAAGTTTTTGAAGTATCCCCATAGAGCTGTATTTCTCGCTTTTGCATCCCCAAGTCCATGCAAATAGTCTCTTATCTGGACTGCAACAGGTTTGTCATTCTGCCATACCCATCCACTTGTTCCGGGTAGCTCATTCATGAAGTAAAAGAATAGACATACAATGAGAGTACCATACTTAAAGGAGTTCTTCTTGTCTTTCTTGATTTTCTGTACATTTTCCATTAATTGGCTTAGTAGTAGTTCACAAAGATCATAATCTGCATTCTTTCTTAGCATTTCATATGCTGTGTATATTGCAGTTCCGGATACAGAATTCTCCCTGCTGGAGTGATAGATCTTGTATCCTATTATCATTGATGCATATTTGATATCCGGATCTGAAATATCTTCAATGGTCATTGCCCTCTTATCATATTTTGATCCGGTGGCCTCAGTTACAACGTTGTTCTTGACAGATTTGAGGATAGGTACCCCCCCGGAAGAGTATAGACCAGTTACTGCTCTAATTGCTTCTTTTGTGATCTTACAGGGTCTATCTAGCCAAAGGAAGTTGTCATGCATCCTGCTCAGTACATACCGGACCCATTCATCTTCTTCAAAGCTAGGGAAATGAATGAATTGCTCAAATTGTTTCTTCTGGATACCCTTATACTCTGGTTTGAGCTCAAAAGCATTGTCTATCAGTTGCTTGTGATAGAGGTCTCTTAATTTGAATTCCCCAAATTCCTCAATGTTTGCGTGTATGTAAACCCTAATATCTTCAGTATGTAAGACTCCGTGGGGAACACTAGAGAAGGCTCCTAGTGGATCTACCTCCAATGATTTGTAGGGATGTTTCTTGAATGAGGGGCGAGGTCTATCAGAGATCTTAACTATGTTTGGAGTAGCCATTCTTCAAAGATTTGCAGTGAGGCAATGAAAAACGAAGAATACCTTATGCGCCTTCGGTTTGCACGGAGTGGTTGGATTGATTTCTTTATGCAATAGCTTCGGCAGGAGATCCTTGGTGTGCTTGATGAACCTTGTTGCAGAGCTCCACTATTCGCTTCTTCTCAAGTGTAGAATGAGCAGATAATTTTTGAGAAATCCCTTATATTGCTCCGCAAACCCTAATATCTGTCTGCAATAAATGCTTCACCTGCATTATTCCGGTTTACCATGTCTGGACAGCTTGGAGTATCCCGGATTAGTCCTGATCACTGAATATCATCCGGATCTTTAAATCATGAATACATCTAGGTAACATATTACAAGAACATCCCAAACACTCTGTCCAATCCGCAAGACAAGATCGTGCACTTCAGGATCTCTCCGGACCTTTTTGTAATCCTTTATCATACCGGAGCACCTCCCTGAACAGGTCTAACTTAATCGAACACAGCTTCTTCATAACTCCATGCGGACCTCTGAAAACTTGACTGAAGCATCTCAGGACTTAAATCTACAAACCCTTTAATCCGCATCTTGTGCCACATCCGGCACAACTTGTTTGGCTGGGGGAACAGAATCTTCTTTGAGTCTCCCCCTGAGCCTGAGCTCACTTTTTAATTTCCGGAAGAAGTATCAGCACCAGAATCTAGTGCGGATCCAACCTCTACATTCTCTGAGCTTTTCTTCACCCAAATCTTGCTCATCTGATTCCTAACTTCATCCGCATTCATCTTTTGTTTACCCTTGTCTTGATTCTGATTATACACCGGACCTCTTTTGTCCTGATTCTTGTTTCTGCAGACTTTAGCATTATGACCGGACCTATTGCAGATTTGGCAAATAACATTTCTTTGCATATTTAACTGATATCCCCTTGATCTGCATTGATTAGCCATATGACCTACTCTATTGCATGTAAAGCATCTACCTTTGAATGATTTGTTTACTTGCATAATTCTGCATTCATGGGATTTGTGTCCATACCTTTTGCAGTTGAAGCACTGTCCGGAGAAGGATGAATTAATCTGATTCATTCTCATTCTGCACTGATTAGCTTTGTGACCAAAATGGTTGCAGCTGTGGCAGTATCCATTGAAGGATGGATATTTTTGAGCATTTGGCTGTCTTACCGGAGGTCTTCTAGGCCTGCTCCTTGGATTTTCTGATCCAAGATTCCTCTGACCGGATCCGGAGCTTTCTCCTTTCTCATATCCCAAACCATACTTGTCATCAGTCCTCTTTTGACTTCCAAGAAGAACTTCAAGTTGAGCAGAACTTATCTTGAATTTCTCTTTATATTCATTTGCTGTTTGAAGATCTCTTTTGAGAGAGGTAATTTGATCCTCAAGTTTTTCTTCATTATCTTTGGCATCTTCAAGATCAGATTCAAGATGTCTGATAATCCTATCCATCTGGTGGCATTCTTCTGATTTTTCCTTAAGAGATTGTCTTAGATTGTCTTCAGCCTTTCTTTTTTCTTCAATCTCTTGAGTGAACTTTATAGTTCCTGATTCCATTTCATGTCTTAACATAATGACTTCTTTTGATAATTTTTCACATAACTTGGTTTGCTCAGTCAATTTTTCATTTGTATTGCTTTCTTCACTTTGTCTTGCCAACTGTTGGAGCAGCTCCTTTCTCTTTTTCATAGAGAGACTTAATTTGTCTTTTAATTCCCTCATGAATTCATCAGCCTGTTTGAGTCTTTCTCTTAATTCACTAACTTCAGAATTTGACTGTTCAAGATCCTCAAGGGCAGTCTTGAGTTGCTCCTTTAAACCATATGCATCCATTTGAAATCCCAGATCTTCCTCAAGCTGTTAGGCTCTATTAGGAGGAACTTGGCTCTGATACCAATTGTTGATAACTGAGAGGGGGGGTGAATCAGTTATCCTAATTATTTCCCTTATTGAACTTTCCTTTTAATTGAAGCAGCATAAAATCAAACACAAAACATTAACCATGAAATAAGAAACACATGACACAGTATTTTTGACGTGGAAACCCTGTTAAGGGAGAAAACCACGGGGTGATTAACCCAAGAATTATTCTCTGTTAGAAGAATAGGAAATTACAAAAATGGCACTTGCCAATTAGGGCTCACTGCCCGAGCACACTGCTCACAAGAGGCTCACTGCCTACAAGAAGACACACTGTCTTACAAAGTGATAAGAATCACAGTCTTGAACTGATTGGAAGCATCTGCATATGCTGGAGTTCAGTTCCGGTTAGGTTCAGTATACTGATCTGCTGCACTTCATCTTTCCTCTGTTCTTTAGTCTGCTATCCTTTCACATACCGGATCTTTCTTGCTACTTCTACTCTTTCTCTGGACTTATTCGCATATCTCTCCACATTCACACACTTTACAACTAAATCCATCCTCTATATATATCCGCACAAGTAATTTCATCACCTTTCTAGTCGGCATCCGGAACAGTCTAGTTTCTTACAAACTTAGTTCTGTCGGCTGAATCCTTGCTCACCAAGCAATGCGGATCAAGCATATACTTGTAGATATCATCAATTATGTCGGCCAAACATGATTCATGCCTCCGCAACCTTTATCATCATCTGTAACACATCCGGAAAGTAGTCTGATACTCTGTCAGTCAGTTCTTCCTCTGTTTTCACTGTCTCTCAGGAATCCGGTACTCAACTATTCATATATTTTTCCTTGTCCATCTCCGGAGGCTAAATCCTTGGAATATACTACTCAAGATAGTCCTCTTGACTTCCCCAGATCCGCACTGTGCCAAGACACTTCCTCTGAGAGATCCGGACCAATCTGTCGGACCTTGCCACATGCTCTGTTCTTGTTCACCGGACCACAACAATCTTCAATCTGACTTCCGGTAGAGATATATCATGACTTGCGGATATGTGGGATGACCTTTGTTGCCATCAATGACAACAACCATGAATCCATATAGTGTCTCTTGCCAACAGCTCTAAGGGGAAAGGAAGAGGAGGTTGAAGAGCTCACCTATGAGCTCAAGATCACCAAAAACTCTTTGAAGAGCACTCAATCAATCCTTCAAGAGTTAGAGCTACAGATAGATGAGCTTACCGTGGAGTTGAGCTTGACATAGTCTTCACCATCTATAGATGCAGTTCAAGTTTCTATGGCAACAATGGGTGAGGAGCATATATCCATGGATTATGGTTGTGAGTAGGTTGAGGATGTGGTTACATCCATTGTAGTTACAGGTACAGTTGATACAAATGGGATGGATGCTTTAGTTGAGAGTACCAGAGAACTAGATGTTGCATCAGGGGTCTTTGAGGGTAGTCCCATTTCAGAGGATGCAGAGCAGTTGATTGACGGATCTTGTGTCATAGTAGTAAATTTTCCAAAGAGTTGTGTGACAGATAACCACACTACTCCATCCTTTTCACAGGAGATATGCAGGGCATCATCCAGTGGTGTGATCGGTTCTCGCAATTATTTGTTTCCCTCTCCTAGAAGTAAATTAGAGTTTGCATCCTATGCAGCTGATTGTGATAGACAGCTTATTGAGCCGTAGGGTTGGAGAGATCAGCTGAAGGTTATAGGAGAAAAGGTTGATTCAACCTTATCTCATTTAGATTGCACTCATAAGAATGTTAAGAACCTTTTTTGGACAACAGAGTTAGAGGAGAGATGGTATGGGGTATTGGCTGGTACTCACATTCATGATTTGCAGTTCATTAGGAGTGCTTTGGAGGAAATAAAATTAGAATATCTCCAATTATTTCATGATAGGGAGTATGCTATTGTGTATGCAGAGAGGGTTTCCAGAGTATCTACCTAGTTAGCTATTCAGGATCAGAGACATGAGCCATTATCTGATTCGAGTGATGAGAGTGATGAGCAGGGTGTTCCCTAGGACTTGGATGGTCATCCATTGATAGAGGTGGGAGCATTTTATCTTGACTACATAGTGAGGAGTGCTCATCATTTCTCCTTTAGTCCACACACAAATGATTTGATGATGCATAAGTGTGGATTGGCTCAGGATTTATACCATCCATTGTGGGATGAAGGGTTGCCATCTACAAAAGATGGGACTAGTGGCTGCAAGTACCTGACTCAATTGTTTGCAGGGGATTACTTGTAGGATTAGAGGTTGGATTACCATCATGCTGATGTGTACCAGATAGAGTTTGCCACTACTAGGTCTCATTTGGAGACAGGACTTTAGGGAGGTTAGAGTAGCAGTGAGCATGGTGGCTTGGTTAGTTAGCACATCCATAGGAGTTTGGCAGGGGATGATAGGGAATGTTGTGGTTTAGACACTTCAAGATTTACTTATCCCTTCATGATTGATGGATGTGAGGTTATGATGTGTTGAGATCCAGGTAGTGACAGATTTGGCATGTCAATTTAGTTTGATTCCATCTTGTTGCTTCACCACTCTCTGCATGGTGAAGATTATATTAGAGTAGCATAGTGGAAGTCAATAGGTGATGTGTATGGAAGACTTCCATATTGGCTTTGGGACCCAGGGGTTCCTATGTCTAGCAGATTGCTCTACACTGGGATAGCTACTCAGATTGATGTTAAGCATGGTTTTACCTCTACCCAGCAGATGCGGTGGAGATGTTGTTGTACATTCTTTAGACTAATTTGGGATCCTGGTGTTCATCTTTGGCATACAGGTACAAATTTCTTGAGGACAAACAATCTTTGGGAAGGGTGGACTATAATGTCCCCATTTTCGGGTTCTCTTGCAGATCAGTCAGAGATGACTTTTTGGGTTGGTGATAGCATAATCAGAGGAGTATTTCAATGTCTCCAAGGTGTTCGGGTGATCTAGTGGAGCTGGTTGACACTTTCTGGAGAGATTTTGGACCACTTGTCTGTACTTACTATTTATAGTAAGTGCTTCCATGTCAACAATCTTTCTGGGTTTTTCTGGGTTTGTTCTCTTTGGTCCTCGACAAACATTGCTATTTTTAGTAAGTGTTAGTTTGGCATTATTTTGGTGAATTGGTAGTCAACTGTTGGCTCTTCCTGGCATCACATTGAGCTCAAAGTTATCAGATGGTTTATGGGACTAGTTGGCACCCTCTATGTGGGCTCAGTTTCTTATGGCCGTTACTATTTTTAGTAAGTTCAAGATTGGCACCGAAATAGGATTTTGAGAGTGGGGTTAGATTCATCTTGTCAAGACCTTTCCAATGAGATATATATCATTGGTTTCCGACATCAGCTTGACCTCCATTTTAAAGTCCATAAATTAAACATTATTATTTAATATTGGACCTTGGTGCCTAGGCTCGATAACTTAATGTTGTTTTAAAAGAGGGGACTTTAAGGGTGATGTTGAGAAAAGAATTAAAGAGAATTATAATATTCTAAAATGTATTTTCCCTCTCATGTTTTATCCCATATGCAAGAGGATTTTAGAAACTCCCAGCTGAAAAAGAATAAAAGGAAGAAAAGGCTCTTTATTTGAATATGCTTGGTTATTGAATTTATCTCTTGTTGAGATATCCCTATGAGGGTTTCTGGAGCTTGGCTCCCTAGTTTAGTATTGTCTTGCTGAGATGAAAACCTCTACAAGATAGGATTTTATCTTTGGCTTTGTGGACGAAAACCCACTTGGTCAATTCTTGGAGTCTTCATCTAGAGGCTTTAGTTGTGCATTCACTGGAAACATTTTAATGAAGATTTGAGCATGTTTTGGTCATAACTAATGGAGTTTGAGTTGTAGATGTAAAGACTAATTTGAGGAAATAGATTGGATGATTTAAGAGGGATTTTGGTGGCTGAAAACACTTTATTTGTTGGGCTGTACCTCTCTAATACCCAGCCGTACAGACTTTGTGAATCTACAACAATTTTGGTCGAGATTATTGTGCCCATTCTCCTTTCAATAGAGTCATCCTTTCCTAGTAGTAGTGAATAGTCCAAAATAGAGGCAAAGAACATAGATTTTATGGTGATTATTGCTGGTTCATGACTTAAGTTGGGTCGTACAACCATAGGTGACAACAATTGTTAAACTTTGGTGTTTCTTCATTGTTCAGGACTACAAAAATGGTCATTTGGGGTGTCTAGAACTGTCATAGTATTCACCATTCATTGTATGCAAAAAACTATCCATTTGCTAATTGTAGAAAGAGTTTATTACTGCCTATAGTGTTAATCTGGCAACAACAAAAATATGAAGTTGTAAACTGGAACATGGGTATGTACTCATAATTCTTATTTGGCTAAAATACTATATGGGTCATTGTTATTTTATTGATATCACTCTTATATTTTTTGGGTTTATGCTATATGCTCTTATTTCATGTATTCAATGCAAATATAAAATATGCAATACATTCAATAAAAACCCTAAACTCAGAACAATTAAAAAAACAAAAATTTTGGCATCAAAATATATACATAACAGGGGTGTATATTACAGGGCACTTGTTAATTGACATGAAAGGTGGACTGTCTCATCAATGCCTATATAATAAGGCATTTCTATGTAATTTACTAAGTGAGCTTAATATATGTTAATGATCGACATTCATATGCTTATTGATAGCTATTGGCTTTGTTATTTTGCTCATATTCATTTGTGGAAGTGTTATTCGATGTTGCATTCATATTTCTACTCCAACATATATAGTATCCACCATTTCAGAAGACTGATTGCATTCAAAGACAAAAGAAATCCATGCATTATTGGAGGAATTGGCTTAAAGCACGTAGGCAGTAGATAAGTTGTAGATTAGAAAGACATACTTAATGTCATGGAGGAGGAAAAAGAGTTATTTCTCTATTTTCATAGTGTAAATTAGCTATGCTTTTTGTTATATAAACATGCCGCTAGAAAGTCACTATCAAGGTTTTAAGAAAATCCTCCATCCAAGCAATAGTCGATGTAAATTTTAGGGGTCAGTGCGAGAAGTTGGGTTCACTTTTTGGCCAAAAAGTGGAAGTGTTTTCCCTGATTTTCAGAATTTGTCACATTTGAACTGAACATTTGAGGCACTTGAAGATTGAATCTTAAAAAAAGTTAGTAATATGAAATGTAGAACTCGGAGTCTAGTTTCCAAATATGTGATTTATTTTAATACCCAGATGACACAAATTAATTTTCAATAGGCATTTCTAAAAACCATTGTTTAAAAATCACTTGTTTTTACCATACCATGCACGTGTATAGCCAACATAATTTGACCTAAATAAAATTATTTTTCTAAACCCTTTTGGAGAAAGATGTGTAGAACAGTGAAGTTTGATCAGAATATTTTTTAATAATTTTTTTCCAAATAATTTTTTTTATTAATTTTTTATTGGCCCTAATTGCTGTTTTCAAAAACCCTCGTGTACGACCAACATAATTTGAGCAAAACTAATCATAAAATGAAAACTTTTTTTCATTGCATATAGAATGATGTGTAGATTGATGGCATATAATTTTTTTTAAAAAAAATTTAAAAATGAAAAGTTATTAAAAAAATACAAACCCCTGTCATTTCAAGTTTTTGGACTAGTTTACCCATAAATTAAATAATAAATAGAAAAATAAGTCCAATAAAAAAAATTTACATATTTGAAAACTAGATGCTATCATCTATAATGGGTTTTAATTTTGTAAAAAAATTTAGAAAAAAATGTCGCCATCCATATGGTAAACTCAATCTTTTCTCTTGTTCTATACTTAGAAAAAAATACTTGCAAGTCCAAGGCAAGGGGTTGGCTTACCATGCCTTTCCCAAGACTAAGCTTTTAGGAATGGGTACCCATTTTAAAATGGGTACCCATTCCTTTTGTATAGGAAAAAAAAGCACGAAGGCTTTTTTTTCAAATTCAAATATGTTTAAAGAAATGGGTACCCATTTCTGTTAGGATTTTTTTTTGCCCACGACTTCTCCTCTATGTGGACCCAACTTCTTGCACTTACCCTTAGGATAAAGTAACCTTACTTGTAACACCTAGGATTGTGGAGGAAAATCACTCAAGCTAAAGAAATGGAATTTTTTTTATGCTAGACCATCAATGAGTCCTTTCAAGGGGCGATGTCGCCAAAATCATGATTAGTATGAGCCAATGCGAGCTTGCAAGCAGGTCCAAAGCTAAACCATCAATGGTAGGATAGAGCATAATATGACATTTGAATAGAAAAACCAACAATATACCTGTGGTATATCCAACATCTAAAATCTTTGTGCACTCTAAGGGAATGTAAAAGTGCCAAGATGAGGGTTTTAGAAAACCATTGCGATGCCACCTTCCCCCTATCATCTTCACTAGATTTTTCTTAAATGTCCATCAGAATAGCCTAGCACACCATTGCATTTCTTAGTTTTAAAAAATAAATAGAAAAACACAATTAATGGTCTAGGAGTAAAAATAGGAAAAGAAATGTAATTTTGAATATCTCTTCTTCCCCACTCTCTTCCATTTTCTAAAAATTAGTCCTCCTAAACTTAGAAATAAAAAGAAATAATGACTTCCATGATTCCTTCTGCCACTTGTCTCATGTAGCCTAAAATAGAAACCATTTACTAAAATAATTGATGGCGGAGCATAAAATAATATTTCTAAGAGGTATACATTCAATTAATATTTATGGCAAATAATTATATGCAATAAAATAAATTAAGCAATTATTTTTCACACATGCACATATTAATCCAAATTAAAAAAAAATGCAATGAAATTTGACTAAGTGGTGTGTGTGCAGGTCTCTTCAACACAAGTCACCATCATTTAGCTAACTCCCTTTGCCTCAATGATACTCTCTGTATTGGGAGAGAGAGAGTGAGATTGTTCTTGTCGCACACACACACAAGCCAAAATTAGTCGATGGTTATTTAAATAATAATATTTAAATTCATATTTAATTACTGAAAATAAGAGTTGTGACAGATGCATTGAGAGTACATGTGCACTAAGGGTTTGAGGACCCTACAATAGGGTCAAGGACTCCTCGGATGTGTTAGTTTCTTGTTTATCTCTTAGATGGTTCAGTATGAGAACTGAGAAGGGAAAGGGGATGGTTGACTAACAATTAATGAGATTGGAACTATTAAGTAGACTGCATAAGTCAATCTAGGTTTTACCTAAGGGTCTTACATTGTTGACCTAGAACCAAAAGCTGTTACCTTTTGATGTCCTCAAGGAAGGGAAAAATCCTTGTCTTATATGATAGAGTAACTTGAGGACACATTACTCTTGATTATCATTGTCTGATAATGTACTAGAGCATTGCCTACATTTAGTGATTGATTTATTGTGGGTGATAATCTTCTTATGAGTTGATATGGTTAAGAAATTGTTAAGAATCACACCTTTAAAAAATTTCTTGAGAAATATTACTGGGTAATGTCACTTGTATGATGAGTACAATTTTAATATATTAGATATTGATAAGACTCATATAAATTATTGCATGATGATATTCTTTGTTGAAAGAAATGTTTGATCTTAGCATCATAAATCATACTCCATAATAATGAGTGAATAGTGATCTCTAAATAAGAAATGATTAGAATAAACTCTAGGAAGAAAATTATTATGAATATAAATATAGATATAGAATGTTATTATATACGTGATGACAACTAAGGTTAGCAATGTTTGGATAGTAACTTGAGATGGAGTAAACCTATTTATTAGAATGTATCTACCATGCCCAGAATTGTGATTGCATAAATGAATAATGCATGGTTGAGATTATGATTTCTCTAAATGATGACCTAGCCAGGAGACTTGAAGAAATATTGTTGTGCTAAATATAAGTAAGAAAATGATGCTTTTCTATAACATTTTAAATATTACTTTCTAGTGATGACTACTAGTAGTATGGGATGCTTGTATGTCATTAGAGATGGTAGTGATCTAGGGAGAAACATGGTCTAGATACGAACAATAATTTTCATGAAAAGGTTCGAATATGTCTAGTGTCACACACACAAGTAGTGTGTATGATAGAGATGAGCATAAATGTCTAGTATCACACACACACACACACACACACACACACACACACACACACACACACACACACACACACACACACACACACACACACACACACAAGTAGTGTGTATGATAGAGATGGACATAAATTGTCTAGTATCATGCACACAAGTAGTGTGTATGATACAGATGGACACATATGTCTAGTGTCACACACATGGGGAGTGTGTATGATAGAGATTGGCATATTTGCAGCCTTTTTAGATGGATGTGGTGAGTTTTCCTGGATGGAAACATGTATCCATGATAAATATATTTAAGTGCCACATGCATAGAGCATGATTGACAAAATGAACAAAACTTTTGTTGTTGTACATTCATTATTCGTATATGTTCAAGTGTTACATACGAGTAGGTATGTATCATGAGATGAACATATTCATTGTTTGTAAATATTTAGGTGTTGCATATGGGTATGTGTATGTAACACAAGATGAACATATTCATTCTTTCCTTATGTGTGTTGTGACTTCTTGACATAAGCATTTAGTGATGACTATTAGATGTCATATGCGAGTAGGCATGAATGAAAAAAAAACTTATGGGTTATTATTCTTTTGTGTGTGCCAATGTGTGAAGTTGTGCATAGACCTTAATGAGACAGTTGTCTCTCACTTGATGGAAGGTGAATACTTTAACTCTAGAAAAATAAAAATTGTGGAACACTTAAATTGATTGTTTACTAATGAGCTAACACTAGTTTGAGCTTTGATGGATGACTAGACTAAGGACCATGCTAGGTATATTTTAGAGATTACCAAAAACATGGTCAGGTATAAAAACTAAAATGTAAGGGAAGCATAGGTATGGATAAGTTATAAAAATTACTAATTTTGCATTGGCTATGATGTGGAATAAAATTTGGTTTTCAAAGATTAATAATTTGATAATCATTTATGAATATTTTAGCCATCAGGATGATGACAATTTTTAGAGGAGAGGGATGTCACATCATGTTTGCTCTTCTAGTTAGATATAGATTGATAGAATAATTAGAAAAGAGAATTGAATTAAAATTTGTCTTTTGATTTTAATTGAAATGATTTTTTTGTAATGTTCAATCATTTGCAAGCTATATTGATGGTGTGTTCTATTGGAGAGATAACATTATTTATTTATTTATTTCTTCCTACTTGGGCTTAGAGATCTACATCTCGGTACTTGTTATCCTTATGCCTTTGTGCATGACTTCCCTTTAAAAAAATTGATTAAAACAAATTTTTTTTGGGAAATTGTAGTGTTGTGCATTGAATTAAATTAACTCTTTTTCTTTTAAATTAAAATTTTGTTGTTTGTGTTGTTTGAAAACACTTGTGGTTTTGTGAATTAGAATTTCATTGATTTGAATTGATTAAACTAGTTTAAAAAATGAGTTCTCTAAATTTTTAAAAATACGGTTTCTAAAGAAATGGTAGAGAAATTGAATTTACACTATGAAAAACATCCTCATCAGTACAGCATTTCATGGTTTAAAAAGGGAAATGAGGTCACTGTTGATAAAAGATGCCTAATTAAGTTTAGCATAAGGAAGATCTATCTAGATGAGATATGGTGTAATGTTGTCCCAATGGATGCCTGTCATGTGTTATTGGGAAGGCCATAGCAGACTGATAGAAAAGTTATGCATGATGGAGAGAAAAACACATACACATTTTGGAAAGATGGCTCTAAGGTGATTTTATTACCTCTCAAGGATGAAGGAAAAGGTGAGACCATGTTGTCTGAAAGAGTTCTTATTAAAGAAATGAAGGTGACAGGGTGTTGCTATGCATTAGTAGTGAAAAAAGGTGAAGAGGAAGACATTTAAGTTCCCCCAGAAGTAGCAGAGCTATTGAAAGAATTTGTTGATGTTTTACCTAATGAATTTTGTGATGGTCTACAACCAAAGAGAGACATTCAACATTATATTGATTTGATGCCAGGAGCAACTCTAACCAACCAAGCAGCTTATAGGATGAATCCAACACAGCATGCAGAGTTGAATAAGCAAGTAACAAAACTCATAAGTAAAGGTGTGGTGAGAGAGAGCATGAGCCCATATGATGTACCCGCATTGTTGACCCCCAAAAAAGATGGAACAAGGAGGATGTGCACTAATAGCAGAGAAATTAATAAGATTACCATAGAGTATCAGTTTCCTATACCTTGTATGGAGGACATGATGGATGGCCTTGGAGGGGCCAAATATTTCAGAAAGATCGACCTACGAAGTGGCTACCACCAAATCCAGATCCGAGAAGGGGATGAGTGGAAGACAACCTTTAAGACTGGAGATGGATTATATGAGTGGATGGTTATGCCAGTCGGGTTATCAAATGTACCTAGCACATTTATGAGATTGATGAACACTATACTACAACCTTACATTGGTAAGTTTGTGGTAGTTTATTTTGATGATATTTTGGTATTTAGTAATACAAAAGAAGAGCACCTACAACACTTGAGGATCATCTTTGGTGTGTTAAGGAAGGAGAAGCTCTATGCCAATTTGAAGAAGTGTAGGTTCATGCAGGATAGTTTGGTTTTTTTAGGCTTTGTCATTTCTAAAGATGGTGTCAGAATGGATCCATAAAAGGTCAGGGCAATTCTAGAATGATCTAATCCAAGTAGCATCACAGAGGTAAAAAGTTTTCATGGCTTGGCCCCTTTCTATCAAAAGTTCATTTGAAAATTTAGTAGTATTGTAGCTCCTATAACAGATTGCACCAAAGGAAGGGAGTTTGTATGGACCAAGGATGCTAAGGAGAGCTTTAAGTACTTGAAGCAAAAGGTAACAGAAGCACCTATACTTGCATTGCCAAATTTTGATAAGGTATTTGAAGTAGAATGTGATACCTCCCATGTGGGAATAGGTGATGTGCTTAGCCAAGCTGGAAAACCTATAGCTTTCTTTAGTAAAAAGCTTATTGAAGTGAGAAAGAATTATTCTACTTATGATTTGGAATTTTATGCAATTGTTCAAGCATTGAGGCATTGGAGGCATTATCTAGTTCCCCAGGAGTTTGTATTGTTTACAAATCATATTGCACTGAGATACTTGAACACACAGAAAAAGTTGAATAGTAGGCATGCCAAGTGGGTCTCTTTCTTGCAGGGTTACAATTTTGTATTGAAGCATAAGTCTGGAAAACAAAATTAGGTTGCAGATGTGTTAAGTAGGTGTGTTGTACTTTTGACCACAATGGAAACTGAGGTGATTGGTTTTGATGCCATAAAAAAAATTTATGAGTCTGATGATGATTTTTGGGAGATTGTGGAACAATTGAAGACACCAATATCTGGTAACTTGGATCACTTTAGGGGTGAATATTTTATGAAATATGGGTATCTATTTAAAGGAAAACAACTATGCATACCAGCTGGCTCTATGAGGGAAAACATTATCAGAGAATTTCATAGTAGTGGGTTGGCTGGACATTTTGCCAAGGACAAGACAATAGCCTTGATAGAAGATAAATATTACTAGCCAAAGATGAAAAGGTATATAACTAAGTATGTGACAAGGTGTAGAATCTGCCAAGTGGCTAAGGGACATTCACAAAATACATGGTTGTATATGCCATTACTAGTAGCAACTACACCATGGACAGAGTTGAGCATGGACTTTGTGTTGGGACATCCACATACTCAACGAGGTAATGACTCCATTTCTATAGTTGTTGATAGGTTCTCCAAGATGGTTGATTTTATTGCCTATAAAAAAACTAATGGTGCAACGAGGGTAGCAGAGTTATTTTTTTCAGAAGTTGTTCGACTACATGGCATTCCAAAGACTATTACTTCTGATAGGGATACCAAATTCCTCAATCATTTCTGGAGGACTT
This sequence comes from Cunninghamia lanceolata, assembly GCA_027924645.1. NCBI lineage: Eukaryota > Viridiplantae > Streptophyta > Pinopsida > Cupressales > Cupressaceae > Cunninghamia > Cunninghamia lanceolata. The sequence goes on along the minus strand of BSBN01001899.1, from coordinate 515,475 downwards.
TATGGAAGAAGATGGGGACTAAGTTACAGTTTAGTAGTGATTATCATCATCAAACAGATGGGAAAATAGAGGTAGACAATCAGAGTCTAGGAAATTTGTTGAGGTGTATTGTTGGAGAAAAGCCAAAACAATGGGACATGGCATTACCCCAGGCTGAATTTGCCTATAATAGTTTTGTTAACAGATCAATAGGAAAGTCCCCTTTCCATATTATTTATTATAGGAATCCTTAGGGTGTTCTAGATTTGGTACAACTACCAATGAAAGATAGGGTTAGTGATGATGGGGAAGCATTTGCATAACGCCTTCAATAGTTGCAAAAAGATGTGAGACAGAAGTTGCAGGATAGTAATGAGAGGTACAAGAATATAGTGGATCCTAGTAGGCAACATCAGACATTCAATGAAGGTGACTTAGTGATGGTATATTTTAAAAAAGAGAAGGTTCCCACTAGAACATACCACAAGTTGAAGTACAGGAAAATTGGTCCTTGCAAAATTACAAAGAAGATCAATGACAATGCATATGAGGTTAGTTTACCAGATGATCTCGATATTTCTCCTGTGTTTAATATTTCTGATTTATATGCATTCCACGGTGAGGATGATGCTGAAGATAGTCAACCAGAAGTGGCATGGCACCACCACATTCCCCACAAGAAGGAAAAGATTGCATAGGTTCTTGATAAGAAAACTATCTACACCAGGCAAGGGTATTACAACAAGTATTTAGTACAGTGGGAAGGATTGCCACCAATAGATAGCACATGGATTATAGAGTGGGAAGTGTAGAGGTTAGATCCAGTCAAATGGTAGTAGTTCAAAGACACTCACTTGCAAGAACTACATTCTTTTTAACCAGAGGAGAATGATGCAGGGACTTCCGGAGGTCATAACTTTTGACTCAGATGTGGGTTTTCTATGAAATTTTATAGGTGGATGCGTTATGAGGTGGCATGTGATTTCCCAACCCATCCTAGTCAGTTGGACCTTGTCTTGGCACTTTTTTGGGGCTTGAAACTTTCATCTTGGCCCTTAAAATCACAATTTAGTATTTTTTCCTAATTTTTTAAAAGTTGATTTTTTTAATAACTCAAAACTCATGTTTCAAATTTAGGATGTTAGTTGGTTTTTCATCCTACCTTATTTTTAGGAAGTTTTTGGGAAAAAACTAGATTCTCAAGATATGAATGTAAAATTGCCTAAAATGGCAAAATCTGACAATTGTCAAAATCTACCAAAAAAGGTAATTTTTTTATTTTTTTGTTTTCTTGGATATAAAAGAGTTTTCTCTCATTGTAGCAGGAGAGTTGGTGAATAGAAGTTTTTATTTTCTAGTGTTCGAAATCTTTGGCTCTCACATGATTAATGGCACAATTTTATTGACTGTATGTTGTTGTCTACATCAACGAGAAAGGAGGAAGGAGATGGTAAAAATAAGGAGGGGGGAATAAAGGAAGTTATGGGAAATTAAGATTGGAACAAAGAAAAGAGGAGAAGAATTGGGAGCTAGATAAAGAAAAAACTTCTAGGTTTTCAGTGGCTCAAATTTGGCAATATCCTACAGTTTGGAGGTATGAAAATGACAAACCTTCCTCTACAAGTCTGAAAATTTATTTGGACTAATTGATAATAAAGTAATACAAAAATTGTTCTATTTCAAGTTTTAATTCAAAGTTTAGTTTTATTAAAAGCCAATTTAATTCTCAAATGATTTAGAATTTGGGTAAATGGAATTTAACTAGAGGAAAGAAATGGGTCATTGGAAGTAAAACTCAAGAAAACCTATGATAGAAAAATAGTTAGGTTTTGAGTAATTACATAAAAATTCCACTTCTAGGTAAACTATAGAACCCTTCTCTTTCAGCAAGCATTCACTCAGAATATTAGATTTTTACTATTTGAGATAACATGTAATTGCTCAATCATGTTGAGCTAGTTTAATTGGAAGCAAAATTAGTTATATCATGACTCAAACCATGTGCATAAAACTCTATATTCTGGGTCTTTAAATGCATGGAAACATTTTTTTCCACATATTTAAAATTACATTTGGAAGAGAAAACTTCAAAATTATTTTAATTGAAACTAGGTCTTTGTTGGGACAACTAGAAGTAATACACACAACAAAAAAAGAATTGGTTGGTCTTTAAATGCCCAAGTAATGAATGTGGAAAGGAATTTATTAGTTTCTTTTAATAAAAAAAGATATAAATCAAATGAGTAAGGATCTGTTCAAAGCCAATAAGACATCCCCATGAGCTAGGATAGTGCCCAACAGAGAGGGGCAAGCCTCTACATGCCACCCTCTCTCTCTCTCTCTCTCTCTCTCTCTCTCTCTCTCTCTCTCTCTCTCTCTCTCTCTCTCTCTCTCTCTCTCTCTCTCTCTCTCTCTCAAAATGGAAAAAATAGTAAGAAGTCAGATTTTCAATATTTTGGCATAGTATTAAAATGGAATTCTATTATTGTGATATATTTCTATTTAAAAAAATAAACTCTTTCATAAAACATGAGTTTAAATCTGGCTAGAACAATGATGGTTGGTTTAATCTATGTTATTATTACCATTCTAGTTTAAGAATTTAATTTCCAATATAGAAAATCTAAGTCTTTACTTGCTAGAAAATTGTAAACTCAAGCTAATGCAGGCAAGAAATGTATTTCTATTACCATGGATAACTCAAGAGGAAATTTAATTGTTCATATGCATTTATTTTATGATACTAATTGTGATTAGTACATCTGAAGTGTTAATATTTTATTATCAAAGAATGGATTTGATAGTAAGGGAAAACATAATATTTTTTCTTTGTTATGAGTAGTATAAATATGATGATGTCAACATTCCCTTGATTGAAAGGACTTATTAACATTGAAACACTTAAAGTATTTACATTCTTATGTATTATTTTCTTCCTTTATGCTATTAACATTTAGATATATTTGAAGGGATCAAATTTTAGTTATATAATCTATGTTTTAGGCATGCATGATAGCTGAAGATGTGTATTAAATGCTCGATCAAGATATAAATTCAATAGGTTGGTGAATTTATTATGCCACTTTTACATGTTTTAGATAATGCATTGCTATATGTTTGGCAAATTTGGCATTAGTTAGAATGCATTTAAACACTAGGTCTTCACGGGATTTCATGCATGTTAGCCTCAAAGGGCTAATGTCTTCATGATGGGTCCGGGTACTCTTGTGGTAGCATGAGGAAGTCTATGACTTTGTGGTAGGGCGGAAGTCATCCCAATGATGCTCTCTCTTCTTCGAGGTATGAAGAAGGAGCTTGAGGCGAGAGATTACACCGATAGGCCACAGATGATAATGTATTGAAAATAAAATCATGAAGTATTCATGTATGTAAAAATATTACTTGAAAATATAATTGAATCAATGGATGTAATATTTGACTATATTATCAACATTGTGAAACTATGAAATAGTTTGATTTCATAAGTGGCATTTCCTATGTATGAAGGGAAACCATATGTTGTATTGGAATGTGTGGGTTAATTAGTGGTGTAAAACACTAATTAATCAGAAACAATTCAGTCATTTAAAAAGTACTTTTGGAATATCGAATTGTATGATAGAAATATTATAGGGTCCTAGCTAATATTGCTATTTTTGGATATTTATTTGACATTATATTTTGGTGAGAGTTTCTCTAATGGATTTGATTATGTTGAACCATAAACATTATTATATCATTATTATTTTGGATTATGGAATTTATGTATTTAGAAGATATTTAATTATTTATTATAATAAACAATAAGTTTAATTAAAAAATTGATGATTATAAAGATAAGTTGGTGATTAATATGATTTTGAGTATTAAATATTTTAAATGCATCAATGATTAATTAAGAGGTGTGTAGGTGGAAATGTATAGTTTTTCTTTTATCATGTTATTTTGGCTTTATTAAAAAAAAAAGAAATATGAAGAATTGTGGAGAAAGTTTTATTAAAAAGGAGAGGAAAGTGAGTTATTATACATGCTGTTGGAAAAAGAAAGTGCTATAAACTTTTGTAATAAATTATTGGAAGGATTTTGGGAGATAGAAGAAATATGGCTAAAAGTTGTAAGGGTGGATCCTAGCCTAGACAATGGAGGTATGTAATTTGTTGATAAATCTATTTTATTTCTAGATTTTTGTTTGAATAATTGATTGGAAATGTAAAAATATTATTTTTTGTGAATTGATATATGATATTCTGAAATTGGAAAGAAGAAATGAATGATTTTGTTTGAGAAAGGAGTTGTGGATTCCTCTTTTGGGGGGTGATTTTCATCGTGTATGGAGGAGTTGTGTGTGGGTGTTTTGGTTTCTCTGTGAGAGCTATTATTTTGTTGTTTCTCTAGGTGTGAGCTATTATTTAGTTGTTGCTATATGTGAGCTATTATTTTGTTGTTGCTCTATGTGATCTATTATTTTGTTATTGCACTGTGTGAGCTATTATTTTGTTTATGGGAGCTACTGGGAGCTACTGGTGTGTGGGAGTTGTTGTTATTGCTCTGTGTGAGACATTATTTTGATTATGGGAGCTACAGTGAAATAAAGAGAGCTATGTGAGATTGGGAGCTATGCGTGACAAGGAACTACAGGGACTAAACCACAAAGAGGATCCCCCTCTTATCATTATTATTTGGAAAGTTATTTCTAGGAAACAAAATCTTGTTTTCTAAAATTTTGCTCGGGGGTGGTTGGGTAGACAGCATTATGGTTGATTAAATTTTGGTTGCTACAGATTTGAAGGAAGATTTTGATTATGAAGAGCATTTTGGTTGTTAAAATTTGGTTGTTTTTAGATTATGCAGATGATCTTGTTTATAAAGAGATGGAATGATTGTAATTTTCTGTAGAATCAATTATTTTTCTAGAATCATTGCTAATACTTGTTTAGATGTGGAATTTTTACACTGTCTATGTTGGAAAGAAAGAGATAGACAAGAATCCAAAATTGAATACATGCAAATTAAACATAGTAGTATTATTCTAAAAATAATTTATTTCATAGTGTTATTTTTTTATTTTATGCTACTAATTGGATATTGAATTCTTCTGATCGTATACAAAGAAGAAGCTTAATCTATTCAGTTGAAAAAATATGTGAAGCAATATATCTCCATTCGGATCCATTGAACAAGTAATTTTATTTAGTTCTTGATTTATAGTATTAGCTCCTCAAAAATAGTGATTTGAATCAATTAGAGGGATAAAGGTATTTATTAAACATTCTTGTTTATAAAAAATGAAATGATTATACTTAATATCTACAGTGCTTCATTATATTTGAAGAGTCCTATATTTATAATAATAGCTTCATTATATTCATTGAGGCATGTTTGTAATCATTCTAGATAGTTTTGGATTTATTCTTTGCTATATGTTGATAGTCTCTGTTATGAATTTAACCTTTGAGTCAAAAGCTAAATAGTGCTACATATGCATTTTTTTGTTCCTGTGCACTGTCATATATACTTTAATAGACTCCAATTGTAAAAAAATAATAAGCCTTTTGCATCCACGGTCATTTACAACTGTATGTTCTAGTTTAACGTAGAGAATAATGAAGATAGTTAGGTATGATATATATTATGAGCATGACTCCCATATTCATTAAGTAAGCTGATTGTGACTGGGTTGGCTGCCCAATCAGGCTCTATTATTTATTTCAATAATCATTGATAACTCATGTTGGAGAGCTAATGTGTGAGGCCTACCTTTTTCACTTCTGTTCATGAGACTATTTGCAGTGCTAGTGCTATTACTTTTATGTTGAGGGACTATTGATCCTAGAATCTTGTTTATTAAACCTAATTGATTTTTAAGAAAACAATTGTGCAATGATAATTAGATGTTGCTTTCAAGAAAATGATGAATAGATAATATTAGAAATGGAACTTTAATGTGATTTCAGTATGATTATATGGTACAATACTTAGGTATGCTTGTATTTAAATTACTTCGGCTATGATATCTTTATGTGTTATTAACTTTGAGATTGAGTGTATAGGTATTGCTAACAAAACCACAAATACAGGAGATCATTCCACACCCTATGTTGTATCCCTTGTGAGTCGATCTAGTTCCACGAGGAACTAAGATCAACTCCGTGTATGGTGAAATGTTTTAAAGTTGTAATGTTGTATTGTTGCATGAGGTCAAGGGAGTTAGGTCTACCCTTTGATTTGCTTATATTGTGATATGTGTTGTAAGAAATGTTGTTATAAATCTTGTTTTAACTTTATTTCTTTTAGACCCTTTTCTTGTGTTTTTACTTGACTCTGGGAGTCCTAACTAGGTAAAAATCAACCCTAGGTTTTACTCCATGGGTCTAGGGACCCTTTTGACTAGGATAACCTTGGGATGGCCTCCATATGGTCACTTTAACTTCACAGTGAAGTTAAGTGACGAATTTAGAAGCATGGGGACAATGGGATGAGTGGAATCCACACCTAGGCCCACTTCTAAGTCATGGAATGACTCCATGATCCCCTAAATAATGGAGTGCTTTGTCTCTTTGTGCCTCTCTTTTGGTGGGTCATCCACTCCTTTTTTATTTCTATTTTACCCATTATATTTTATTCCTCCATGTGTTGGAAAAGGGCTATAGTGGGGGACTTCATGAGTGGGGTTATTTTTTTATCCCACTTGAGGTAGTGGAAAAGGAGGGGTTATTTTTTATTCCCACTTGGGATAGTGGAAAAGGAGTGGGGGTATTTTTTAATCCCACTTGAGATAGTGGAAAATGAGTGGGGTTATCCCACTTGAGATAGTAGAAAATAGTGGGGATATTTTTTTAATCCCACTTGGGATAGTTGGGATATTTTTTTAATCCCACTTGGGATAGTGGGGATATTTTTTAATTCCACTTGGGATAGTGGGGATATTTTTTTAATTCCACTTGGGATACTGGGGATATTTTTTAATCCCACTTGGGATAGTGGAAAAAGGAGTGGGATTATTTTTAATTCAACTTGTCATAATCCACTCTTCCCAAAAATGAATCTTTAATTCATTTTTGTCCTCCACTATGAATTTAAAATTCACAAATAATGAGAGCCCTTGATCTCAACTCTTAATCCTCACCCTCCATTCTCTTTTTAGAAAATCTATAAACGAGACCCTTCTCTAAGCCATTAAAGGAGAGAAGGAGAACTTGGAAGAGGAGGCTAGGTGTGGAGCTCTTCTTCAACTACATCCATAATAGGGCTTGTAAAGGTTAGTGAGCAAGTTTACTCACCCTTGTATGTTCTGTTACTTTTTTGATGAATGTTGTTTTACAAAGGTTGTCTATGTGGTATTTCTATTATTTTGGGTTTGTGATGGGTGTTTGAAAGAGCTTCTTCCACTTGGAAGACAATGCTCATCATGTGTGGGGAAGGGAAGGTGTGAACCTCCTCGGGTACATTCTTGTTCTTAGAAAATGGAAGCCTTGAGGGCATTTTTATGAATTTTGAGCAAATGGTTATAAGGCTTGAGAGCTTAATTGTGATATCCCTGGGATTTTGATTATTTGGTTGGCTTGAGGCCATGAGAAAAGTTAATTTTGTTGGCTTGAGGCCATGAGAAGGAAACTGTGTTGAAATTTAATTGAAGGGTGTTAATTTTGTTGGCTTGAGGCCATGAGAAAAGCTGTGATAAAATGTTGAGAAGAATGACACCCTTGAGTTGAGTGAGTTTACTTCCCTACCCTCTTTAAACTCACCTTAGTTGAGTTTTTGTGTTGTGAGTAAAACCATTGGTGTTGTGTGTTGTTTGTTTCTATTGTTGTGAAGTGGTTTTTGGTCTATTCTACCCTGGGTGTGTGGATGATCTCCCTAGCTTGGGGGTGACCCTCTTGTGGGTCTACGGTAGGGAGGAGAGCAACTTGTGTGGTGTTTGTTTCTTTGTGTGATATGCAGGATTTCTGGGAGCTTATTGTGAAGCTTGGAGAAGATTATTAGATCTTAAAAAATATTTTATTTTCCTTAAGTCTTATGGAGAGTCTGATATTTTAATAGCTCCTTCCTTGTCCATTTTCCAAAAGGGGAAAATTATCTCCCTATTGTTGTATAAATTGTTATTTTTGGAGTTGTGAGGAAATCCTCTGTGATTGGATTGATGTTTGTATTCTACTATTCATTAAGTTTTACCATTTTAAAATGAGGAAAGGAAGAGAAAATTTGTTTTTAAAAGGATATTAGACTTGTCTAGTTCCTTCTTCTTCTATTTGCAAAGTTGTGAGTTAGTTGATGTTTTAATTAAGTTTGTAAAAGTATTATTTTTGTGCAAGCTTAGTAGAAATATTAGTTTTAAATTTTGTTATAAGTCAAGTTGTAATTTTGCTACCATGAGAGAAATGAAATTTGGGTTGCAGTATTGCTTTTAAAATTACCGCCACCTTGAGGGTCTCTTCCTAGGATGGGGACCATTTCACTATTCACTATTCACTATTCACTTTTACTATTCACTTTTCACTATTTACTATTCACTTTTCACTAATCACTATTCATTTTTACTATTCACTATTTACTTTTACTATTCACTTTTCACTATTCATTTGAAGGCAAACTATATGTAGTTTAAAACATTTGACTTGAAATAGAAATTTTAATCGAGGAAAGTGGGATTTATTTATGCATAATGTATAATATGAATTGAATAGATGTTTAAACTTAGAGTTGCAATTCAGAAATACATTGTTTGTACAATTATAATTTAAAAAGAGCATAGGTAAATATATTTTAATTTTAAGGAAGAGTTTCTCAGAAGTTTTAACAATTATCCTAAATTAAATGACAGGAAAATGCAGAGGAAAGTATGATCCTTTCATTTACAAAGGACACTGAAAATAAACACAAACAAGCCATCACAGGCATTCCATGAGTGGCCATTCTTAAAACTCAATTGTAGATTTAGAAAATAAATGTCCAATAAAAAAAAAAAAAGAGAAAGAGAAAGAACAACTAACCTTGGAAAACAAAGAGGAGAAAATGTGTGGCATTTCTGAACAGGGCTAAGGGAACTAAGTAAGTTTAACCTAATGTTAAACCTGTTTACGAACAAGTTGATTATTAAAATTAATTCAAACGTTGAACTAAAACCTAGAGCAAAACCCTAGGGGGACTGAGTCAAGTGAAGTTAACCAACCCTGTTTAAGTGATCTAGTTTACCAAAAAATCAGGAATAATGTAAAGGATACAGTGTTAACATTGTTCGATAAAGAACGTGAAGAAAAAAAAAGGATAACATAAGAAGATCTTGCACAATGGGAAGGGGAATGAGATAGAAATACAATCAAAATTAAATTTCAGAGAAATGGTAAAATGAACATGATAGAAATACAATCAAAATTAAATTCCAAGAAAAGGAAGAGAGGGCAAATGAATGGGCTTGGTTGAAAATGCTAAGTCTGAAGGAGGAGAAATTAATATTAAATTCCAAAAAAAGGAAAGAAGAAGCAAATGATCGTGCTTTGCTAAAAAATGATTTATCACCTAAAACAACTGTTGTTTAAATATAATTCGTGAGATTAACCTAAGTCAGGAAACCATGTGTTTCATTGTGTAGGGTGTGCGCAAATGTATTTGGTATGACGCTAACAACTATATTGTTTTTGCCTTAAGCGTACACCGTCGAGCACGCCTATGCGTGCGAGGGGATTTCTAGGGAAGAGTGGAAATTTTTTTTGATAGTTCGTATCATGACCACATGACACGCGTGAATACTTGTTGTGACTGCATGGGAAATGTGGGCATGACATAATGCATTTCTGTTACAAAACAAGTCAAAAATAGTTTCTTTGCATATCAATTTGCCTACCAACTGTAGGCTTATAGCTGCGATGAGCCATCGGATATCAGTATATTGATTATAAGATGAATTATTTTACATTTGTAGTTATCTATAAATGGTGAAGAGGAGACTGTGGTCTCCACGGCCTTCCATGGATTAATCGTGGAAGCCATAGATATAATGACTCCCCTTTGTATTTGTGAATGTCGACTGTCACGAGATTGAAATGTCACAGTCTGGCCTTTTCATCACCATACGTTTTCCCTAAACGCCAGAGTCTGCCCTTTTCATTATTATATATTAAATATCTTTTGATATATCTTAAACTCTTAGAATATATTATTTCTATTCGATGTAGCAAATTTAGAGTGGTCTGACATTAAACTAAAAAGGATATCATTAAGTGTAAGCCATTTTTGGTAATGCTCAAGACCATGGATATCATTAAGTTCATTTAGATTTGATCTTATACATAGGTATATATATATATGATTTATATACCCTGGTAAGATGTAATTCATATCTATATGGAAATGATAGTATCTTATAATTGATCAACTTTAATTTATTCTTATAAGAAGATAACAACATTGTAGTAATCCATAGATTTTCTATAGGTGCTGTGAATATTTATATAAAGTGTTTAAGGGATAATATTATGATATTGGTGAAAAATCTGTAAGTAGACATCTGAAGATTATGTGGATTTTCTTGGTAAAAGTAAATGTTAAACAATAGATTTATTATTTATTGAATCCTAAGATTAATCTTATCTCTTGAACTCTTATAGGTTTATTTCTCTATCTCGTCGAAGATCAAGTGAAATCGTCTACTAGAGAAATAGATTAGCATTAAGGATTTTTTTAGACAATGTAAATTTCTTTATCACTAACAAGTCTATTTCAAAATTAAGAAATTTTCTTCAAATTTTAGCATCATATTATTATTATTATTAATATTATTATTATTATTATTATTATTATTATTATCAAAAAAATTTCCTTCAATGCTTAAGCCAAGGTTTTCTTGTATAGTTACTGATAGATCAACTATATTTAAGAATTTCTTGCTCTTAATTCTAATATAATCATTTAAATTTAAGTGAGTATTCTATCTAATTAGCTTATTCTCATATTCTCTTTTTTTTCTTTATAATTTCATTTGAAAGGCATCACATAGGTATCAAAGCTCTAGGTTGAAGCACTGGGAGCTTTGGGGTAAAAGTAATAGTATTTTAAACTCATTTTTTGTGTGTAGAAAACATGTCTTCAAACCAATATGGAGAACCAATTGGCCATGTACCCCAAATTCTACAGGCCCTACAAAATTTGGTGAATGTGATACAAGAGAGGTTACCTATGCCTAATAATAAAAAACAAGATCAATCTAAAGGACAACATTCTTTGTCTCAGGAACAAATTAGAAGTCCTCAACGTAGTAGAGTAGACCATACAAAGGAAGGAGAATCATGACATTATTCACCACCTCCTCATAATACCTGAATAGAGAGAGCTCAGTCTATGTGGATATTGATAAGTTGATCTAAGATTTTCTTCATTTACAAACACAACATTTTTCTAGATCTACAGATGGGTCAGAGGTAGAATCTTGGTTAATAAGTCTTGAGAAAAGTTTTGCATCGAAAAGCTATGGGAGAAATCTTAAGGCCAGGTTGGCTATTCATCTACTCAAGGATAGTGCAGATATTTCTTGGTGACAAGAGTAGAGAAAAAGGCATTTAACACCAGAAAATATAACTTGGGAAGTTTTCTTAGAGATCTTCAAGAATTTAAGATACATTGCAGATAATTTTTAGCAACAAAAAAATTGATGAGTTTCATGATCTCCAACAAAGGGGACTGATTGTAGCACAATATGAGAATAATTTCTTTGAGTTACCTTAGTATGTTGACTATATTCAGGATGAGAAGTTGATGGTAAACCATTTTATTAGAGGACTTAATTACAATATTGTAGGTCCAGTTCAGTTATCAGTGGAGAAGGCAATTATTGCAAAAGAAATCTAGTGAAGACATCATGATCACCATTAGAATTCATCTCAACATCATAACTGCAACCAGTCTCACTCTTTTACTAGAAGTAGAAATAGGTCTAATTCTTATTCTCATAGACTAGCACAGTCACATCATAATCATAAAACTAAGTCATCTCAAGGGGGTTCAGTCAAACCATGGTAAAATCTCTCTCAGAGAGGGGATCAAAGAACCCAATCATAGTTTGTTGGATTAGCTCATCCGCAACAGAGTTCTTGAGGTAGTCAGGCTAGCACTAGTAGATCAACTTTTTAATTTCTGGTTCCTTTGAACTGTTCTTGTTTTAATTGTGGTGGTAAGGGACACTATGCTTGGGATTATTTTTAGAACAAAGTAGCTTCAGGGGTTCAGCAGTTGGTATCTTCAAAACCTATAGTGGGTGATGTGGGCAGATCTCATCAGGTTTTTGCAGCTACTAAAATTCGACAAGCGGATCATCATGTATCTATTATAGAGTTTCTCAGAAAAATTGGTAGGATTACTATTTCTATTCTTTTTGATTCAAGAGCTACAGATTCTTTTATTTCCCCATATATAGTGGAGAAGTGTGGCTAGTGGTTGCTAAGAAAAATGTTAATTAGGATGTGGAGTTAGCTTCTGGAGATAGGATGTCAGTCAATTCTTTTGTTAGAGATTGTCATTTAGAGCTTAGCTATTTTTCTACCAAAGTAGATTTTAGGATGATACCTTTGGGGTCTTATGAAATAATTGTAGGTATGGATTGGATGAATGCTCATGAAGCAAAATTAGATTGCCGACATAAGTTTGTTGAGTGTAGAGATGATTTGGGCAAAAAGGTAGTTGTCTCTGGAATTAAAAGACTAGTGTCTCTTAGAATGATTTTAGCTATGCAGCTCAAGCGATGTATGAGAAAAGGATGTAAATTCTTTTCTATTTCTATTAGTGACTAATCAGAGGAGAATCCTAACACTTCCTTAGATGATCATCCCATTCTATGAGAGTTTACTGATGTGTTTCCCTATCATCTTTCTGGTATCCCACCTAAAAGGGAGATTGATTTTCACATCAAATTGGTTCTAGGAGCACAACCAATTTCTAAGGCTCCCTCTAGAATGACTACTCAAGAACTACAAGAGCTCCGTGGGGTGCACCTATGATTTTTGTTAAAAGGAAGAATGGAACTCTTTGACTTTGCATAGATTATAGGTAGCTTAACAAGCTCACCATCAAGAATCATTATCCTTTTCCAAGGATAGATGACTTATTCGACTAAATTCAAGGAGCAAAGATTTTCTCTAATATAGATCTCAAGTCTGGATATCATCAATTGATGATGGTTGAAGTCGACATTCATAAGACAACTTTTCGCACAAGATATGGTCATTATGAGTTTATTGTTGTTCCTTTTGGTTTGACTAATGCATCGGCAGTTTTTATGAGTCTGATGAATGGTGTCTTTCAAACTTTTCTAGACTAGTTCGTGGTAATCTTTCTTGATGACATACTAATCTATTCTCGCACTATGGAAGAGCACAAGGAGTATTTGCAATAGGTTTCACAATGTTTAAGGGAAAATCAATTGTATGCAAATATCTCCAAGTGTGAATTTTTCAAATTAGAAATCCAGTACCTAGGGCATATTATTTTAGGTGATGGAATCTGCGTAGATCCTTCCAAGATTCAGGCTATTCTGGAATGGCCCTCTCCCACTAATGTAGCAGAAGTAAGGAGTTTCATGGGCTTATCCAGTTTTTACAAAAGGTTTGTAGAAGCTTTTTCTAGGATTTCTCATCTAATTACTTCTCTCTAGCGGCAAGGCAAGAAATTTGTTTGGTCCGAATAGTGTGAAAGAGATTTTCAAATTCTTAAAGAGAAGCTTACCAATGCACCCATCGTAGCTATTCCAGATCCTATCGGTGATTTTGTTGTTTGTATAGGTGCATCTATTGAGGGCATTGGAGTTGTTCTCATGCAAGAGGGTCATGTTATAGCTTTCAAGTTCCACAAATTAAGGAATCATGAGTTTAATTACCCAACGCATGATTTGGAGCTCGTTGCGGTGGTTCATGCTTTAAGCAAATGGAAATATTTTCTTCTTGGGCATAGATTCACGTTGCACTCTGATCATCAGAGCTTACAATACATCTTCTCTCAGCGTAATTTGAATGCTAGGCAGCATAGGGGGATGGAATTTTTGTGTGAATATGATTTTGAGATCTATTACATTAAGGGAAAAGAGAATGTTGTAGTTGATGCCCTCACTAGGGGACATCATGAGTTTTTAGCTTTTTAACTATTAAGATAGATCTTAGAGGACGTATTTTAGATTTTTGCCCTGGGATGCTTTATATTGTGAGATAATTCAGTTCCAGAGTCCATTGAAGGACATTTTTGAGGGATATTTTGTGGATGCTAATGGATTACTTTAATATCGTGTATGTATATATGTTCCTTCTTTTGGAAACCTTAGAGGTATAATTTTAGTTGAGACTCACCGAGCACCTTATGCAGCTCATCCTAGTGTTAAGAAAATGCATATAGATCTTCAGAAGCTATACTTCTAGGTAGGAATGTAGAAGGATATTGTAGATTTTGTTGCCTACTATTTAGAGTGCCAAAGAGAAAAAGAAGAACATCAACATCAATCCTGCTGCTCTATTATACCCTCATGTGATATTGGAATGGAAAAGGGATTTGATTTCTATGGATTTCATTGTGGCATTACCACTGACTACTCGTCGACATGATGCAATTATGGTGACTGTGGATAAATTGACAAAAGTAGTACATTTCTCTCTAATGAGTTATTCCTATAATGCTTCTTGAGTAGCTAGGGTTTTTCTTCATGACATAGTTTGACTTCATGGAGTGCCAAGGAAGATCATCTTAGACAAAGATCCAGTTTTCACCTCATCCTTTTGGAATCCACTTCAGCAAGCTTTGGGGACTCAACTCAACTTTAGCACTACCTATCATCTAGAGACCGATGGACAAACTGAGAGAGTGAACCAAGTTATAGAGGATATTCTCAGAATGTATGTGATGGATCAATAGTCTCGTTGGGAAGACTATTTGCATTTAGTAGAGTCTTCTTATAACAATGTTTAAGATAGTTCACTTGGAATGGCACCTGTAATGCCCTCGCTTTTTGCTTGTGATAGGTGTTATTTTCATGTTTCCTATGACAGTTCTGGTATAGATGATAGTCTTATAGTGCATGTTTACAATTTTGAGATATTTGGACTTCTATGTTATGGTTTATGTTCTCCTTGATCTTGATGGACACCTTGTTATTATGCTAGCTGATTATGGATCTATGTTAGGGTGATGCTTGATTACTTGTACTTTGTGCTTTCATAGTTCGATGGACATGATTATAGATTAATGTTATTTTAAGTTTAATGTGTTAGTCAATCATGATTATGATGCATTACTGGTAATGGATGTAGTTATTTAGTGATGTGTTTACTTGAACAGAACAGTGCCTATGACTTCTGTTCATTATGTTTGTGATTACATGATTATATATGGATGTATGCACAACCTTGTTGTTTGTTGCAGGATGCAAGTACTGAGCATCGACTCCACCTGATTTACTAGGTCTGAGCATGCCCTAGCCAATGGAGTTGTTGATTGGAGTTAGCATATGGTTCCCTATCTAGTGAACATCCTCAAGGAGGATGAGTTTCTAGTGTTGTATCCTATCGTCACCGTTAGTGGGACTGTTGTTGTCATTTTGTCGTCATGTCTAGTGGCTTCACATGGGGTCGAGTATCATCTTGTAAGTTAGGGTATATCCAATTTAAGTGTCAATTTATGCATGGTTAGTATTTCACTAAAATAAGGTTAAATTAAAGCTTAAATTAAATAAACATTGCTAGGGAATTATGTGTGGTTTATTAATTATTAATGATTTAATTATTGACAATTGGTAAAACTAATATGAAAAATAGTAAATAAATAAATAAACTAGATAAATGATTAAATGAAATAATAAGTCCTAAGTTGTAAGTGGATTAAATTAAAAAGAAAATAAGATTCATAAGTAAGATGCTTAAACAGTTACCATTTTGATAAAATGAATTGACAGTAATAAAGATAATATTCTAAAGATTAAATATTAGGGTTGTTGCCTGGTTTTATGTGTTCAATATTTGGAGATGAGGAAAATTAATGTCTTATGCCGTCAATTGCAAGTTTGACGTGTGGAATCCCTTGGTAAGTGAAATTGAAGAATCTCACGAGAATCTGGGATGTTGGAAGGAGAGAGGCATGTCTCTTGCAATTACCTAAGGAATGGACCCATGTTTTGAGATAGTGGGTTGTCGGGAAGAGAGGCAAGCTTTCTGCATTTATCCAGGAGATAGAGTCTTGGTTGTGGAGAGGGAAAAAGAATTCTAGAAGAGAAGAGAAGGGGATTGGATTTAGAGAGAAAAGAAGACTCTTGTAAAAGCTTAAAAACTCCAGGTATGCACTGTAAATATGCTTATTTCATATGAAATTGTAATAGAACTAGGATAACTATGTTTTCCTCCATTCATGGGAGTTATTTAGGAATTGGTATTTAAATTCATTCTATCTCTAGTTTTGAGACTTGTCACAATCCTCCATGTGCTTCAGATACAATTGAATGTCTTGAATCTAACTTGACCACATACCCCTATTTGTACTCTGGAATGCTGAGTTAAATCCTTCTATGGAATCGAGTCTATACCCCTTATGTGGGAAACCTCTTGTTGTGTTTTATGATTCCTTACATAACAATTTGCCGAACAAACAAATTGCACCCTTTAGATTTGTCCTGTGCATCTGATAGGGCACATAGACTAGTGCTTAAATAGAACTATGCTTTGTCTTGGTTGATTTTTGTCTTAGAACCCTGGTGTATTGCTCATGTCATCCCTGTATATTCATATAAATATATAAAAAAAGGTAGGCAGAGATACATATGCATAAACTTCTGTCAATGAAATTGCTTCTAGATCCTTGAGCCTAACAATATATCCTCTTTGTGAAATTCTGCATCCATATTGTGATCCTATGTCTACCTGTGGAACCAATGTAATGGAGGAAGAACCTCCTGCCTTTTAGAATCCTATAGCTATCCACATCCGTGGGTCTTTCATCACCTTTGTGAAGTGTTATGCTAGCTGCAACCTATCGATTCTTCCCAGTTGGTATTTGCTTTAAATCTCGCTGAGCGATCACGCTATTTTTAAGTTTCTAGTTTGGCTCTTGGCTATGGTTGCAATTTATATCCTAACCTGTTGATATATTTGTGGACATTCTAATCTTGGCCTCAACGAAATGTCATTGTTAAGTCTGCAAATTGGAAATATTCAGGGCAACTTTAGGGTGGTCAGTTGTCAGACAATTCAAAAAACTTGGATGTGTTTCCTTACTCACTGGCTGTTAGCTATCCACCCTAGCAGTTCTCATTTTGGCAAGATTAACACCCTTGAGTTTTAGGTAGAATTCCATACCATGCCGTGAGTTCTTACCTATCGCAGTTTGCTTAGAAGTTTCTAGTCCTCCTTATTGCGAATTCAGTCTTGTAATCCTTGCATTCGCTTTAACAAACAAAAAATGTGAAGATTCAATATAGGTCTAATGCCTATCTCGGCACCCATTGTGTGCTTTCTGCAATCTTCACCATTATTTGGTGACAACCTATCAACCAACAACAACATATTGCTGAATATCCTCTGGCATGCTGTCGCGAGTCATTATGATTAATGCTAGTTTCATTCCATCAGTAAACGCCTTGCATTGCGCAAGTTCTCTGGGGTCTTATCCATGAGTTGTTTTCATCATTATGCGAGTATTGTCTTTGACAATCATTGCAATCCTACTTTGCATTTTGCCATCGTCATTGTTGTCTGCATTGCTGCGTTCTATCCAACAGTTATGCATTCTGCCAATGCCTCTACATTATGTTTTGAGCATTTCCAAATATACTATCTGGGATAGTTGCCTTATTTTTTTAATGCGTCGATGGACACCTTTTGCTGTTCTTAAGTGACCTCCGGTGATGGCAGAGGGTGTGGAAGTTGGCCTTCAATCTTCCTGATGCGCGTGCCTTCAAATAAATTCTTTTTTTGTGTGGACCTTGCAACTGTGGTAATGCTTGGATGCTATCCTTTAGCAGTGAGTTGTCCCACCAAATCCGTTTTGTACATATCTTGCATTCGTTGCTTTCTGGGAGATTACACCCTTTGAAGAGATCGGTCTGGTCTCATTCCTCAATTGCCCTCCCTACATATTACTCTATGATTGAGAGGAGTAGTGGATGTCAATGACATGTTAGGGATTCTCCGAGAAGGTCAACAGCCAATTGTGGGCCTAAGTAAATAGGGTTTCCCATAATAAATTTTAATTAGGGTTCCTTAATAATTCATATTTAGGGTTTTGGTGATGAAGAGTAATATTAGAAGATATGAATATAATGTTTTAGGTAGGCTATGGTGTTTAAGTAATTATTTTCTATGTATGATGTTATATATATTGCTCCATATGCATAAATTTAAATAGGTTTAACGGAGGTTCAAGTTGAGTGATAATGTTAGGTTTTGAGTCTTACATGATTTTTTTATTCGTATTGAAATTTAATTCAAATCAATAATAAGTTGAGTATTATAACTGATTACTTGGTGCAATTAGGTCAAATTTGAAATATTACGGGATTAAATTTATTAGATTATTGTTCTGTCATGGAATGTGGTTGTTATAATTATGTTGTGTTGACACAATTTTATAATTTTATTAGTTTGATTATTTAAATATAGTAGATGTGTTAAAAAGGGGTAACGTTAATTATTTAATGATCTCGGATGAAAAATAATTGTTATCAAGTGATTTGAGGAATATTATTATTATCATCATTATTATTATTATTATTATTATTATTATTATTATTATTATTTTGGTCACGTGACTTGTTTAAATAAGCTAATGGAATTTATGTGATCAAATTATTAGGTTTATTAAATTTAGTATGTAATTGGATCATGATAAGGAAGATGACATATTAGATTGAAATAAATGGAAACTTGATATGTGAAATAAAAGTTTGGATAAATGAAATTTAGTGTAGTATTAAGCTCTATCACCTTCTCTTAATAAATGACTTATTGAACCAAAACCCATTCGTGTGTTAATGTACTTTGATTTCTCATAAATGTTATGACAATTAGACCAATGTTATTTGATCTATATGTATTTGTAATTGTTGTTACATAAATGGGATTAAAATTGTTTCTTTTATTTTTATATATGGTTATAAATTAGATTGGAACTCTCAAATTTATCCGTATGAATTAAATATAAAATTATATTATAATCATTTAATCAATTTGATTTATAACACTGACAATAGTTGTCTACTTTAGTTACGTTAACAATATTTGCATCTTGTAAATTAAATTAAATGATTATTTAATAAATATTTACTTTATTGTAAATATAGATTATTTCTTATTACGAATACAATCAAATGACAAGCTAAATTTTAATGATTAGTAAACTATTGTAATAACTTAGTCAATTGCAATCTACTTTAGTGGATTAGTTGTAAAGAAAGTAAGGATTAAATTATAAGTATAATTGATTTCTCATAATGTGATAATTCTATCTGTGGGGCATAACCCCGTTCATATGGTCTTTTGATTCCATATCTATCCGTGTGGCTAGAGTTCCAGATGCTTACCTTGGGATGTCTTGATTTCATGTGTTGTGTGATAGATGTCTTGAGATCCTGATGGTCTATGAAGTATGTTGTCCCTAGTTATGTATGGACTAAAAGACAAGGGGAAAGATAAATGCACTTCCTTGTGGATGTATTGTTATCCAACTGGTTGTATTAGTCATGTATCCAGTTTTGTGGTGAGTTATGAAACAGGGTGACATGGAGATCATAGAGTTGTAATGAATATATGTTATTATGGGTAATGGTCTAGGAGTTCTGCCCTTATGATTATGTTATGGAGGGTTAATGCCTTGCATGGTTCCTGTACCCTATTGTTGTGATGTCTTGCTATGCTTGTTGAGTAGGGTTTTCTAGTTGTAGGTAAGGGAGTGGCTTCCAATGTGGGTGTCGGTGCCAAGTGGCTAGCCAGGGTAACCCACTGGGAGTTGGTAATTCAGTGATAACATAAAAAAAAAATCTAGGGGTTGGGTAGTTTTCACACTAACAAGATAATAAGTTTTTCCTCACTCATGCCTATAGTGCTAGTTCAGACTAAGGATGAGGGGAGAAGGCCGAGATTGGCAGATCTACTTCCTTGTCATCATGAAAGGAAGGTTGATTCCGCATGCATCATCCTATGGGGCCAGTGTCTAGAGAAAGATTGCCAGGGTAACCATAGATGGGGACCGGTGTCTAGAGAGAGATTGCCTGGGTAACCCATGTTAGGACCATATGATGACACTCTCCTTACTACAGCCTAGCACTCCCTAGTTGTACTCTCCCCATATATTAAGTGTTGCCTCTGAAAGTACTATTGTGTTGTTTTGTGATGGTGACTTGTGATTTTGGAGTCATGTGTTGTCTTTAGTCCACTGTCTACCTAATTGTATGTTGTAGTGGGAACCTTATGTTAACTCCTAGCTCAGGGGGTGGACCTTAGGGTTCCACATGGTCGGGTGGAAGAGCTTTATCCATTGGTTTTTCCTTGCCGTTGTTCATGAGTGAGGAGGATATATCTTGTGTATCAGACTTCAGATCTTGTACTTGTTTATGAAGATAGTTTCTATGCTCTTGTACTAGCCTATGTAGCAGTTGATTCATAATGTATGTATTCAAATGTAATCCAGATAGTGATAATGTAAACTACATGATGATGTACTCCAATGTATAAACTTTTGATTATGTACATGTAACCTTGATCAAGTTGATTATCTAACTATGGCATGAAATGGAGATGTATCTGTAAAATCATTGTGCAATAGTTTTAGAATGAACTACTGATGTTAGTTAACAATGTATGTTAGATTAGGACAAGTAATGCAACCATGGAACCTTAGTAGACAAGTTGTTAGTTTCATGATGTGTATTAAATTGTTCAACATTACCATGTTCTATTAAAAAAAAATCTTCCGCTTTGCATTGCATAAATGTGTCGTCCTCTAAGGTTTCCATTGTGGGGCACTACAACACCTTTTGAGGCACTTTATGGTAGACCTTGTAGAACTCCTTTAAGTTGGGATTGATTAGAGGATCGAGTCATTATTGGACCTAACCTTGTTTGAGATATGGAGCAGCAGGTGATCCAGATCCATGAGAAGTTGCAGATAGCTCAAGATCCATAGAAGCTATATGCCAACACCAGGAGAGTTGATCATGAGTTCCAAGTTGGGGAGAACGTTTTCTTGTGAGTGAGACCATATAAGAGTTCTTTTCATTATGGAAAAGACTCTAAATTGGCACCCAGATATGTTGGCTCTTTTGAAATTCTGGAGAGGATAGGCCTAGTTGCATATTGCTTAGCTTTGCCACCCAACTTGTCACATATCCATAATGTTTTTCATGTATCTTTATTTAAGAAATATGTACCAGATTCTTCTCATGTATTGGAGTGGGATGCTTTACAGGTGGTTCCAGATGGACACCTAATATTGGAACTAGTTCGCATTTCAATCAATGAACATTGATCGTATGATGACAACAACTATATTAGGTTAGGGTTCAATGGGACCCCTATGATGAATCTTCTGCTACATGGGAGGATACTATAAGGATAAAATCTTTGTTTCCTTATATTTTTGATAGCTTCCAGGAGGAAGCCTAGATTCTAGAGGGGGAGAATGTAGGGTCCTAGCTAATATTGCTCTTTTTGGATACTTATTTGACATTATATTTTGGTGTGAGTTTGTGTAATGGATTTGATTATGTTGAACCATAAATATTATAACTATTATCATTATTATTTTGGATTATGGAATTTATGTATTTAAAAGATATTTAATTATTTGTTAGCAAATAAACAATAAGTTTAATTAAATGATTGATGATTATAAAGATAAGTTAGTGATTAAGATGATTTTGAGTATTAAATATTTTAAATGCATCAATGATTAATTAAGAGGTGTGTAGGTGGAAATGTATAGTTTTTCTTTTATCATGTTATTTTGGCTTTATTTTCAAAAAAAAAAGTGAAGAGTTGTGGAGAAAGTTTTATTAAAAAGGAGAGGAAAGTGAGTTATTATGCATGCTTTTGGAAAAAAAAAGTGTTGTAAACTTCTGTAATAGATTCTTGGAAGGATTTTGTGAGATAGAAGAAAAATGGCTGAAAGTTTAGGGGTGGAACCTAGCCTAGACAATGGAGGTATGTACTTTGTTGATAAATCTATTTTCTTGCTAGATTTTTGTTTGAATCATTGATTGGAAATGTAAAAATATTATTTGTTATGAATTGATATCTGATATTGTGAAATTTGAAAGAAGAAATGAATGATCTTGTTTGAGAAGGAAGTGGTGGATTCCTCTTTTGGGGGGTGATTTTCATGGTGTATGGTGGAGGTGTGTGTGGGAGTTGTGGTTTCTCTGTGTGAGATATTATGTTGTTGTTTCTCTATGTGAGCTATTATTTAGTTGTTTCTCTGTGTGATCTATTATTTAGTTGTTGCTCTATTTGAGCTATTATTTTGTTATTGCTCTGTGTGAGCTATTATTTTGTTTATGGGAGCTATTGGGAGTTGCTGGTGTGTGGGAGTTGTTGTTATTGCTCTATGTGAGGCATTATTTTGATTATGGGAGTTACAGTAAAAGAAAGGGAGCTGCGTGAGATTGGGAACTATGTGTGACAAGGAGATATAGGGATTAAACCCCAAAGAGGATCCCCCTCTTCTGATTATTATTTGGAAAGTTATTTTTGTGAAACAAAATCTTGTTTTCTAAAATTTTTCTTGGGGGTGGTTGGGTGGAGAACATTATGGTTGATTAAATTTTGGTTGCTAAATATTTCAAGGAAGGTTTTGATTATAAAGAACATTTTGGTTGTTAAAATTTTGTTGTTTTTCAGATTATGCAGAGGATCTTGTTTATAAAGAGTTGGAATGATTGTGATTTTCTGTAGAATCAATTATTTTTCTAGAATGATTGCTAATACTTGTTTAGATGAAGAATTTTTACACTCTCTATGTTAGAAAGAAAGACATAGATAAGAATCTAGAATTGAATACATGTAAATTAAACATAGTAGTATTATTTTAAAAAAATTGTACTTCATATTGTTATTTTTGATTTGATGTTGCTAATTGGAAATTGAATTCTTCTGGTTGTATAGAAAGAAGAAGCTCAATCTGTTTGGTTGAAAAAATATATGAAGCAATATATGTCCATTCAGATCCATTAAACAAGTAATTTTATTCAATTCTTGATTTATAGTATTAGGTCCTCAAAAACAATGATCTGAATCAATTAGAGGGATAAAAGTATTTCTTAAATATTCTTATTTATACAACATGAAATGAATATACTTAGTATCTATGGTGCTTCATTAAATTTGTAGAGTACTCTAAATATAATAATAGCTTTGTTATAATCATTGAGGCATGTTTGTAATCATTCTAGACAGTTGGGGATTTATTCTTTGCTATATGTTGATAGTCTCTATTACGAATTTAACCTTGAGTCAAAAGCTAAATAGTGTTACATATGCATTTTTTTGTTCTTGCGCACTGTCATATGAACTTTTATAGACTCTAATTGCAAAAAATAATAAGCCTTCTGCATCCACAGTCATTTGCAGTTGTATGTGATGGTTTAATGTAGAGAATAATGAAGATAGTTAGGTATGATATATAATATGAACACGACTCCCATATTTGTAAAGTAAGCCGACTGTGACTGGCTCGGCCGACATCCAATCAGGCTCCATTATTCACTTCAATAATTGTTGATAACTCATATCGGAGAACTAATGTATATATGTTACAAAACAGGTCAAAGATAGTTTCCTTACATATCAATTTGCCTACCAACTATAGGCTTACGGTTGCGATGAGCCATTGGATAACAGTATATTGATTATAAGATGAATTATTTTAAATATGTAGTTGTTTATAAATGGTGAAGAGGAGACTATGGTCTCCATGGCCTTCCACAGATTAATCATGGAATCCGTGGATATAATGCCTTCCCTTTGTATTTGTGAATGCCGACTGTGGCAAGATTGAAATGTCACAGTTTGGCCTTTTCATCACCATACATTTTCCCTAAATGCCAGAGTCTGGCCTTTTCATTATTATACCTTATAAATCAATTAAGTATCTTTTGTAATATCTTAAACTCTTAGAATATATTATTACTATTCGATGCAGCAAATTTAGAGTGGTTTGACATTAAACTTAAAAGGATATTATTAAGTCTAAGCCATTTTAAGTAATGCTCAAGACTATGGATATCATTAAGTTCATTTAGGTTTTATATTATACATAAGTAAATATATATATGATTTATATACCTTGGTAAGATGTAATTTGTATCTATATGGAAATGGCAGTGTCTTATAATTGATCAACTTTAATTTATTCTTATAAGAAGATAACAACATTATAGTAATCCATAGATTTTCTATAGGTGTTGTGAATATTTATATAAAGTGTTTAGGGCATAATATTGTGATATTGGTGAAAAATCAAGTAGACATGTAGTGCCCCTCAACTTGTCGTTTATTAGATTGATGTTTGTTTAGTAGTATTAGACTTTATGACAGTACCTTACACCGTAGATGATGGATCTCTTGTTATCTTGTTACTTCATTATGGACCTAATCAGTATGATAATAGTTGTTGATGTTGGATTCTACTATTTTATGCTTTAGAATTTGATAAATGAACTAGATGTTATAGATGTTTTGATGTTATTCACTATATGGGATTGTAAGAGGATTGAATGTTTTATGTTGTTGACTAGTAATCAGATATCTTGTTCAACATAGTTAATTGTTTATTCATAAACATGAATGGAATAGTGTCGTATTACTCACTCTCGAGTACCCTACCCCACTGCGATTTCCATTCACTATAGGACTGCATGTGGATATATATCTTGTTATGTTTAACCGTGCGCTGTTGCAGGAATGCAGGTACTAGGCACCGACTCCACCTGATTACCAGGTCGGAGCGTGCCTTCGCCAATGGATTGGTTGTTGGAGTTAACGTGAAGTCCCTAGTCCGTGTTGTCTAGTTGTTAGGTTACCCTTGTGGACATTGTCTGATGTTTGATCATGACTTGCAGATAGGTAATGTTGTACCTTGAAGTCTGATTAGTCTGATGGTGTCCAAATGTGTTTGGTATCGTTGTGCACTGAATAGAATCTTCTTATGAAAATTATAATGTCAAAAATTAAATACTTTTGTAAAAGATGATATTTGAGCTCAATGTCGATAGTTGTTAATTATTGTTGTAAATAAATTATTATTTTATTAAAAGTCTTGTTGTTAAATAAAAATTGTAAGAAATTTTGTATTATTTAATATAATATTATTTATAATAAATATTTAAATAAATTAAATAGTTGTAAGTTATGTTGTAGTTTGTGATTTACAACTAAATTAATAAAATAAATTAATATATAGTTGTAAAATTATAGATTGATGCAATATTATAACTTTATTAATAATTATTTAGTTGGTCGGCCATAAGGTAAGTAAATTTTGTCAGAACTATGTGCTAATATTTTAAAAAAAATAACCTTTTGGGGATCATGAAAATTAAATAAAATATTTCTTGAGGAAGGAGATGCACAGGATCGCGTGCCGAGTTCCTCAGATGATGGAAGGGACTGTGTTATAAAAGGAAAGCTTGTAGAGGCAAAGGGGGGGATTACAGGTGAATGAAGGGAGAAGAAGGCTGGAGAAAGAAGCTTGGAACTGCAGCAATTGAAGCAGACTCGTCGATTTGACATCGTAGCCAGGTTCCTCTAATGCTCGATTTCTTCCTCTGATTCTGCATCTGTATATGCTGGGTTGATTTGCTTCTTTGTTTGCAAATGGAATGCTTGTGGTTGAATTGCTTCCTGTGGAATCCATTTGTCCTTTCTGTGTTTACTCCTTTTCAAAGGATGAAATCATAATATAATCATGAATTCTTAGGAAACATCCATTACCTTAGTCGTCTTATTAAAAAAGAACTTAAACCTGGCGTTGAAGTGTGAAATTCTGCTAGTTCTTGATCGGCACATAGATAGACAGGTATTGGAGGTTATGGATTAGTCATCACCCTAGAGTTTCCCCATATTGTTCTTTTTAGAATTCCTTACGCAGATTTAATCAAGTATTTTCTTCTACAGACCTCCGTATTCTCTCTTAGCCATGAAACTGATCTATCAATACCCTTCCATCATCAGCAATCGATTTTGGCATGGGCGGCAATGCCTAAATTAGTATTTATGTCGTTAATGAAGCTCAGATCTGGTCTATATGCTTATTCCAACCCTCGAACTAAGTATCTGTATTATTATTATACCCTAACGGCGGATTACCAAACCCTATTTAACAAAACAAGTAAACTAAAAGACTTTTTCGCTGATAGGCTTATCACGAGGGCACTCATGCCTAGAATTAAGTAGTTCTCACGCCTATGTTTCTTTTGTAGTTGCCGGTTTTATTGGCATTCAAATAGGTAGTCAGAATTGAATATAAAAGACAGGTCTTTGCTGTACCTCATAACAGATTGTCCCTAAAAGAAATTTAGTACTTTCATGGATAACATACTTTAGTATTAGATTGCATGCCACTTAAATCACTGGAGAATCCAACATTTTGAGTTTCTAGTAAATAACTAATATGCACAAAGATAAGACTATAAAAGGGTAGTGATGGCTACTTAAATATTGACAACTCTGGAGCATGCTGCAGGCTGTTGCAAAAAGAAATAAAGTACTTTCTTAGATAAAATACTGCGGGATTATAAACAGTGGATTTCAATCCAGATTAAACAATAAACTGTCTTCCATAGAATTTCACATCAATATTATGGAGTGTGGATATTGCTGGCTTTGTTCATCTAAGTTGTTAAACAACAAAGCTTGGATGATTTATATAGTTTTTAAACCAGTTGGAAATCTGAGGTAAATATTAATTGTTGTTATTTTACAATTTGTAAGTTCATGGTTCCATCATTCTACAAATGCTCAGCCAATAATGAATGTCAATATCCATTAGAAGACATTTAATTCTATAGTGGGTGAAAAGTCATTGAAATAATCAGGATATTGAAAGAAATGCAGCAAATTATGGTCTCACTGGCGACTATCAAAGGCATCATGAGAGTTCTTCAACAGTCAAAATATTTTGTAACATACTCATCCTAGTAGTTAAATAGGGATTTGGGAGCAAGACATATTTGATATGAATTTTACTCAAACTGTCTTCTACTTCTATAGACTCTTGCAGTTCACACTACGACACTGAGACATTCATCCAAGGGCATTAGAGAATACACCAACAACAAGGAAGCTATCATAAATTCTATCACACTACTATCCTAAGACCACAGTCTGAAGGTCAAGAACTTAGCAACAGTTGTCTTCAAACCATAACCTCTATTCTTCTTGCATACAAGTACACTAATCTGAAGGGCTTATTTTAAGAATTCTAACATGTCAGATGGACAATACTCCTCATTTGTTGTCCAAAATCAGTTATAAACACATCCATCTATTAATGACTCAATGACTGGTAACTGTTAGAACCGAGGCTAGTATAAGTACTGTAGAGCTAATGTAAGTCTAACTATCATTCCCCATACTAAAATTTCCTCTCACTGGCTAGTTTATTTGCAAAAAATCCATTTTTCTTATTTCCTACAATCCTAGATCGCTATTTGTTTCAGCTAGTCTTACTGCTATTTTAGTTCAATGATTACCCTAAAAGCAATCCTCTTCTCCAGCGCAGTCAAGGAGGTCAACGATGTGCACAACTTAAATCGATTCACCATACAGCACGCACCTGTGGGTTAGTCAATGGCTTAAAACAATCATCACTATCAGTACAAACTTAATAGATCCTGCAATTATTTCATAGGTCACTGTTTTCAGCTACTCACACTTCAGAAGGGTTTTCTTATGCAGATTGCACCCTTTATGCAGCGTCTTGTGCATGAGTTTTAAGTGTGGTTTGATTTAATGCCTTTGGGGAGGGTAGGAGGATACCGATGATAGGCCTTAGAGCATAGTCAGTCCGCCCATCATAAACAATATACAGTGGAAACTCTCAATTTTCTGCACCTCTATTTCAGCAATTCAATCACGCCCATAAGAAGAAAAACACCGTCTGCTTTCTATCTTGTGTTATGGCCTTCTATGAATCTCCTAGTATCTATGTGATTAGCTTCATCTTTGTGCCTTGGTCGTGCTCCACATTTTTACAATCATGGTAACCTATGATAAAGGCTTAACCCTTTATTTCAACCCATCTCAAAATATGCCTAAGTGGTTACTTTATATGTGTTCACTTTTATTATGTTTGTTTGGTGACTTGCCGCATGCAATCATATATAACTTAGAGGGATAATCTTGTTACTGCATAGTGATTGGGAATCAGTTAATGGGATGATGGAAAAATGCTTGGCTGATGATGAGTATGCTCCCTAGTGGCCCAAGGACTCCATGTCAATGTATTGAGTAGACGTGATAGTTAATTATGTGTCCCTTTCCTATTTTTATGGAGATCGGCACGAGTACACTTAATGTAGAGAAGTGCATACTTAGTATCAAAAGGTATCCTATTGCGGTAAGTCTGCCCATTGAACAGATATAGAAGAAGATAGATTTCTTGATAAATACTGTTGGGATTCATCCCAACCTTAATGTTGCATATCCTCACTTCCTTAGCCACAGCTTAGATAATAGGTTGAAGCCACGCTTTAAGATAATTGAATATCTAAGTAAAATGCAACCTCCAAGGTGGCTTACTGTTAGTTAGCCCACTATGTTTTCTTACGAAGAGGAAAAATTTATTCGGAGGCTTGAGAACGCTGTTAGAAGCCGTAAGTAGTCTTTTCAACAACTCCAGTGTGTCGTTCCTATGTATCATTATTTTCCTGCAGTCATTGCCTTTCGTTAGAGAGAAAACCGTTTTAGTTGTTGCCACCAATTTATTAAAATTCCAAGTTGTCGGATGCTGCCAGAAGTTGGTGATACAAACAAATATCATCCATTTCAATGGTAAGATAGTCAATAACAATTTACACCTCATTTACAATTCATATAAGCTGATCGTGAATCCATAGGTTCCTACAAGGCAGACTAAAACAATAATGCTCGTCGTTGATGATTTTTCCTCGTTGTTATTGTCGTTTAGTAATATGGTATTAATTTAGCATTCTTATTCATTTCATTTCTTGAAAGAGTCAAGTTAGTTGGATAAGTTTGAAAGAAAATGATAAAGATCGTATTGATACAGAAGGAACTTACTTTTGGTTGGGAAAAATAGTTATAAACTAGGATGGTAATTGTTTAGATCATTGATATATTTATATTCTGAAGAGGAATTGAATTAGATAATTAGTTGATGTACTATTATTATTATTATTATTATTATTAATATTATAATTATTATTTCAAAAGTATAGTTGATTGTTTAAAAGTCAAATAAAATTGGGGATTTAGAATAATGTTGTCATTATTTATTCGATTAAAGGAAAATCGTTGTGATTATATAATATGGTCAATGGAATTTAATTTAGATTGACATCGGTTTTAATACGGTTTCTTCATTTTGTTAAGATAATGGATTAAGGATTAGGTATATGGTTATTGTATTGGAAATTTGATTTAAATGTATTAGATAATTAGTTAGTGTGAATTGAAATTGTATGGAATGGTCAAAGTGTAAGTTGTCAAGGATTCAAGTCCAGAGGCATAGGATAACGAGATTGGTTTTCAAGTATAGTGTTTTTATGTATAGGATATATGATGATATGTTGTCTCTAGTTATGTCTGGGATAAAAGACATTGTGAATGACGAATGTATTCCCTTGGGGATGTATTGTTGTACGTTTAATTATATTCATCTTGTATTGAGTTTTGTGTTAAATTTTGAAATGGGGAGACATTGAGTATTGTAACAGAGTAATGTTTATGTATTGTTATGGGCAATATTTGTGAGTTGTCCTTGTGATTAAGTTGATATGCAAGAGGGATAATGCCTTGCATTATTATATTTACATGTGGATATAAGGATGATTGATATGCAAGATGGTTAATGTCTTGCATGGTTCATGTATCATCATTGTCATGATGATGTTTGCTATGTTTGTTGAGTAGGGTCTTCTAGATGCAGGTAGGGGAGTGGCTCTCAATGGGGGCCGGAGCCCAAAAGTGGCGTCCAAGACAACCCATGTGGGAGTTTGGTAACTCAGTGATAACCTAAAATAATGAATTAGGGGGTTGGGTAGTTAAGCACACTAAACAAGATAAGTGGATGCCTCACTCATGGCTCAAGTGCTTGTTTAGGCTTGAGATGAGATGAGAAGGCCTGGAATGGCAAGATCAACTACCTTGTCCTCATGAAAGGTATGTTGATTCCGCATGAGCGTTGTATGGGGGCCGGGAGTCGGGAGAGGCTACCAGGACAACCCAAGATAGGGGGTCGGGGCCTAGGGAAGGCTTACCAGGACAACCCATGACAAGCCATGTGATGACACTCCTCCCTACTGCAGCCTAGCATTCCCTAGTTGTACTCTTCCCATTTGTTATGTGTTGCCTTTGGAAGTTCAGTTCAGTTAAGTTCTGTTGTGTTGTTTATGTTATTGCCATGTGTTGTATTGGCGTTTGGTCGTCATTTGTTCTTGTTTGTCTCTTGTCTACCTGACTGTTATTGTTTGGGACCTCATGTTAACTCCTAGCTCGGGGGGTGGACCTTAGGGTTCCACATGGTCGGGTGGAAGAGCTATCTTATCCATTGGTTATTCTTCGTCGAAGTTCATGTGCAGAAAAGATTTATCCCAGTTGCAGACATTGTACTTGTACCAGTTGGTGAAGATGTATGTATATAATCTTGTACCAGATTTGTGTAACGGAACAGTCATAATGTATGTGTTTCTGATGTATTCTGAATGGCAATGTAATGATATAATGATGTACCTATGTGTAAGGAAAGCATTTCAGTTATGTATTTGATCATGTAGATTGTATTATCTGACGATATGTAATGAATATGAATCAGTTACTTAATTGTGCGTTGGTTTTAGATCAGTTACTGATGAATGTTAAATTACGTTAGCTGGTTTGTAAAGTAATGCAGCCTTGTATCCTTAGAGAATATGTTGTAGTTAGTTATGTTAACATTATTTGTTATCTTAAACATTTAAAAAAAAAATGTTCCTGTTTCATGTAGCATAAAAGTGTATTTCTTTGAGGTGTACAAGGCGGGCGTTACAAGACATCTAAAGATTATATGGATTTTCTTGGTAAAAGTAAATGTTAAATAGTAGATTTATTGTTTATTGATTCCTAAGACTACTTTTATCTCTTGAACTCTTATAGGTATATTTCTCTATCTCGTCGAAGATCAAGTGAAATGGGCTACTAGAGAAATAGATTGTCATTGAGATTTTTTTTAGACAATGTAAATTTCTTTATCATCAACAAGTCTATTTCAAAATTAATAAATTTTCTTCAAATTTTACCATCATATTATTATTATTATTTTGGTTATCAAAAAAAATTCCTTCACTGGTTAAGCCAAGTTTTTCTTGTACAGTTACCAGCAGATCAACTATATTTAAGAATTTATTTCTCTTAATTCTAATATACTCATTAAAATTTAAATGAGTATTCTATCTAATTAGCTTATTCTTATATTTTCATTTTATTTTTTTATTATTTCTTTTGGAAGGCTTCACAAATACCAAGGAAGGAGACTATGAATTCAGTCTTGTGGATTTATATTATTTTATTTCTTCACATATTGTCAGTGATAAAGTGTGAACATTGAAAATTCTAAAATGATTACATTATATGACATTAATATGTTACTATCAATGCCTTCCCTCTTTAAAAATTTATTTGATTTAATAAATAAATAATTAAGAAATTGTAGTGTTATGTATTGAATTAAATTGATTATTTTTCTTTTAAATTAAAATTTTGTTATCTGTGTTGTTTGAAGACACCTATAGCTTTCTAAATTGGGAATTCCTTTATTTTAATTGATTAAACTAGTTAAAAAAAGAATTCTCTAAATTTGTGTGTCAACTGGATGTGGATCCATCTATTGGTTTGAGGAATTTGCATCTATTGAAACATGAGAAAGGAGGAAGGATATGGTAAAAAAAAGGTGGAAAGAAAGAAGTTATAGGAAATTAAGATCAAAATAGAGAAATGAAGAGAAGAATCGGGAGTTGGAACAAGAAAAAACTTATGAGTTTTTAGTGGCTCAAATTTGGCATAATCCTACAATTTTGAGGTATGAAAATAACAATCCTTCCTCTCAAGTGTGACAAATTATTTGGGCTTATTGAAATTATAGTAAGTCTTAATTTAAAGGTTATTTTTGTTAAAATACAATTTAATTCTCAAATTATTTAGAATTTGGGTAAATGGGATTTAACCAGAGGAAAGAAATGGGTCATAGAAGTAAAACGTAGGAAAACCCATGATAGAAAAATAGTTGAGGTTCTGAATGATTGCATAAAAATTCCACTTCTGGGTAAAATATAGAACCCTTCTATTTCATCAAACATTCACTAAAAATATTAGAGTTTTACTATTTAAGATAACATGTAATTGCTTAATTGTGTTGAGCTAGTTTAACTGGAAGCAAAATTATTTATATCATGCCTCAAAGCATACAAATAAAACTCTATATTATGGGTGTTTGAATGCATGGAAAAAAAATTTCCACACCTTTCGAAGGGAAGACTTTAGAATTATTTTAATTTAAATTGGGTCCTTGTTGGGGCAACCAAAAGTAATACACACAACGACAAAAAAGAATTGGTTTACCTTTAAATGCCCAAGTAATGGATGTAGGGAGGAAATTATTCAAAGCTAGCAAGGCATCCCCATGAGCTGGGATAGTACCCAGTAGAGAGGGGCAAGCCTCTATAGGCTACTCTCTCCCTCTCTCAAAATGGAAAAAAATAGTAAGAAGTCAGATTTGTCATATTTTGGCATAGTATTAAAATGAAATTCTATTATTGTGCTATATTTATATATTTAAAAAATATAAACTCTTTCATATAACTTGAGTTTAAATCTAGCCAGAAGAACTATGATTGGTTTAATTTACTTTAATATTACCATTCTAGTTAAGAATTTAGTTTCCAATATAGAAAATTTGAGTATTTATTTTCGAGGAGATTGTAACCTCAACCTAATGCAAGCAATAAATATGTTTCTATAACCATGGATAACTCTTGGAGATTTAATTGTTCATATACATTTGTTTTATGAATAGTGATTGTGATTAATACATTGGAAGTATTAATATTTTGTTGTCAACAAATGGATTTGACAGTAAGGGAAAACATATTATTTTTGCTTGGGTATGAGTAGTATAAATATAATGGATGTCAATTTTCCCTTAAATGAAAGGATTTATTAACATTGAAACAAACAAAGTTTTTACATTCTACTGTATTATTTTCTTCCATTATGCTATTAAAATTTAAATATAGTTGAAGGGATCAAATATTATTCCACTTCCATGTGTTTTAGATAATGCACTGCTATACATTTGGCATATTTGTTATTAGTTAGAATGCATTTAAATACTACGTCTTCATGGGATTTAATGCATGTCGGTCTCAAAAGGCTAGTCTCTTAGTGCTAGGTTAGGCTACTCGTGTGGTAGCACAGTGAAGTCTATGACTTTGTGGTAGCATAGAAGTCACCCCAATGATTCTCTCTCTTCTTTGAGTTACAAAGAAGGAGATTGAGGTGAGAGATTGCACCGAGAGGCCAAGGATGATAATGTATTGACAATAAAATCATGAAGTATTCATGTATGTAAAATTATTACTTAAAAAAACAACTGAATCAATGTACATAATATTTGACTATATTGTCAACATTGTGGAATTATGAAATAGTTTGATTTCATAGGTGGCATTTCCTATGTATGAAGGGAAACCATATGTTGTATTTGAATGTGTGGATTAATTAGTGTTGTAAAACACTAATTAATCAGAAAAGATTCAATCATTTAGAAAGTAATTTTAGAATATCAAATTGTATGATAAAAATACCATGGAAGGAGACTATGAATTATGTCTTATGGATTTATATTATTTTATTTCTTGACATAGTGTCAATGATAAAATGTGAACATTGAAAATTTAAAACTGATTACATTATATGGCATTAATATGTTACTATTAATGCCTTGTATAATTTCTTATATAATTTAAATTTGGTATACCAGACATTCTTATATTGTAGGACTTGATGACCATGGATATGTGTAATAGGATTTTACAAATCCTTTAAACCTATATGTGTTGAAGACATGTTTGTTTAAAAATATTGTGTACCTTGATGAAGGGTTGTGTTTTCAAACTACGGAACCTCTATGACTTACATAGGCAAGGCCATCTTGGATGATCCATCGAGGGATAGCTTTGGCCCTTAGGAGGGGCCCTTTTAATGTTTGTGAATTCCTAAAGTTCTTTGGTGAATTAATTAGATTAAATACTCATGTAGAATAAGTTACAGGTAAGTTAAAAACTAATAATCATTTTGATTTATGTTGTCTATGAATGACATGTAGACACATTCATGTGTGGTTCTTCTTTAATAGTAATTGAAAACATAAGTGATGTTTCATTTGGTACTCTTGTATGAGCATATAAGGCCATGTTGGTTTAAGGGACTAAGTCCAAAGTGAATTACAAAGCTAATTGTTCAAT
This sequence comes from Cunninghamia lanceolata, assembly GCA_027924645.1. Taxonomy (NCBI): domain Eukaryota; kingdom Viridiplantae; phylum Streptophyta; class Pinopsida; order Cupressales; family Cupressaceae; genus Cunninghamia; species Cunninghamia lanceolata. The sequence continues at coordinate 480,812 of BSBN01001899.1, read as the reverse complement.
CTTTAGCTATTCATTGATTGAGTATGATTGACGTGAGATATTCTAGGGATATAGAAATATTACTCCTTTTCCATAGTTATTATTAATATAATTATTATTTAGTTGTTATTTATTTGTTCAGATCTTACATAATGATGAGGTATATTCTAGGGATATTAAAATATTACTCCCTTTCCATAATAATTATTAATATAATTATCATTTTGTTGTTATTTATTTGGTTGGATATTACACTCTAGGTGTTCTTGTTTGGTCTTACTAAAAATTAGAATAGCATCCAATCAAAATATCATAAACTTATGCAATAGTTTCCTTAATACCTCATTCATCAATTGTATATGCATGCTTGGTGTATTGGTCAATCCAAAGGGCATTACAAGAGACTCATACAAACTCTAATTAGTCTTGAAAGCCATCTTACATGCATGCCCTTCTCTTATCCTAATCTAGTGATAACCACTCTTCAAATCAATCTTGGTGAAGTCCTTGGATCACTTAGACAATCCATGATATCATCTATCCTTGGCAAAATGAACTTATATCTCATAGTGAAATTATTGATTTCTCTAGAATAAATGCACATTCTCAACTCACCATCCTTCTTAGGTGCTAGTACTGTAGGCACCACACATGGGATCAAACTCTCCTAAATCAAACCCTTGACAATTATTGCATTTTTCTATTTTCCTTCTCATTATTTTATGATGTCATTTATGTGATGGTTTATTCAACAAACTAGTTCCTATAATCAGATCCATATGATAGTCAATACTCCTTACAAGTGATAACCCTTTTGGCATGTCAAATATGATATCTAGGTATTCCTTTATTAATTTTGAAATTTCCTATGGTGCTTCCATATCACTTGTGATGGTGCTCCCTTCATCTGTGACACTATATACCTTGGGAATTAGTGCAAATGAAACATTCTCATGTCTCAATCCATCTAAACAATTCCTTCCATCTACTAAGCATGTCCTAGCATAATTATAAACTTGGTCTTCCTTGTCTTTTAGTGCCATTAACCTATGTCTTTAGCCATTTTTAGTTATAGTTTAAGTGTTTCCTCTCCTATCATGTATAGCTTGTTAGTAAAACAACCATGACCTCCCCAACAGTAGGTGACACACATCCATTGACATTATATTACACAAGACTTCATCATGTAACCTACTATTTTGAATCTTACCTAGCATTATTTATTAACCATCACTTTATGTTCTCTCTGTAAATTGAGCAAAGGCTTGGGTGCTTCTACCTCCTCAATTTTAATTTCTCAATCATTTCTTTTGATACTAAGTTTTCTCTACTTCCATTGTCAACAATTGCCTTGCAAAACTTCCCTCCTTCTTTGCATCTAGTCTTGATTAGGTCCTTTCTTTGTATTGGTCCTTCTTTAGGGTGTCCATCAAAGCCCTCCTCATCATTAGTGATTTTCCATGTTCATGGTTATCATCTGATTCATAAGATCTTCAGGGTTCTTCTACAAATACAACTCTAGAACTACTTCCTGGCTACTTTCCTTAGGCTTGAAAAAATTCAAATACTATGTGTCCCTCTCCACACTTTAAGTGCATGTTCCCCTAGAAGTAGTCATCTCATTTATTCTATATCCTTCTCATCCTCTCTAGTATCCATGTCTATGATATGTATCTCCTTCCCCATTGTCCTTGTAGTTGTAGTTGATATCCTCTCAACCTTTGTAGTAAGTTTCACGACTCCTTTATTCATTGTGGCATGCACCACTTCCTTTGGAATGCAGAAATTATTATCTCTCTTATCTTCCTAGTAAGGTCTTCTATCACCACATCATTATCTTTCCCTCTAGGGTCTCACTTTTCTTTTATGTCAATTTTTCCAATTTGCAAACCTCTTTTTCAACTTGTCTTCTACTTTAATTGTAAATTGGTATGCCTCTTCTATGGTGGTCATCTTGACTAGACTTGGTTCTTCTTGAATACTTTACCTCAACCCAGTGATGTATCTTGCAACCTTCTCTTTGTCAATCTCAATATGGATTGTCCTAATAATTAGTTTGTGAAATTATTTGGTGTATTCCTTCATAGTCCTATCCCTTTACCTCAAATTGTACAATTTCTTTAGTAGTTCTAGCTCATAGTCCATTGGCATGAATTATCTTTTCAATTTTACAATCATCCTCTCCCATTTTGTTATCATTTCCTTTCCATTCCTATTTATTTCCAATTTTACTTCCTTCCACAAAAAAAAATTGTTCCTTTATCTTGGTCTTTGCAAACCTAACTCTCTTAGGGTCTTCGATATGCTCATACTCAAAATATTCATCTAGTTCATTTATTCAATCAATTAGTTCTTCAAGATTCAAATAACCATAGTAGTCTCGAACTTCCCTTCTAGGTCTCTTGTAAATATTGGAAATGGCCTTTAACACCTTTACCTTATCCAACTCTTCTTCCTAATCTTCCAATTCTTGTACAACATCTTTGACATCCTCTTCCACATCACTCTCATCATCATCCTTTAGGATTCAACCCATTTTCTATCTTCTTATAAGAATTTCAATTGAATTTTGTCCTCTCTTACCTCTTTCAATACCTCATCCATCTTTTTGGGAATCTTAGCAACTCTCTAAACTCTTCTTGAAAGAATATTTCCTATATTTGTTGCAAACTACCTGTGGTTAGTTAACCACTTACAATGACCCCTTGCAATCACCTCTTAGCTGACAATCTATTGACAATTTTCTTGTAGGTTGGCTCAATTCAATGATCTGTTCACAACAAGAACCCATGGAACAACCATTTAACCTTCTCAAGCTTTAAACAATATGGTCTGATATGAGTTTATGTTGTCATGGTAGGAGGATCCAATGGAGGATAATCTAGTCATGAAGCCAATACTAATAAACACATACACAAAACTGAACTCACAATAAAGTGACACATCATAAATATCCTAGCCTGTAAAAGATTCATCATTATATTATTAATTTTTAAATACGTTACAACCTACCACAAGGGCATATATGCTTAGAGGTTGTATCCATATGACAACTAAAACATATAATACCTTTATTCTCAACTCCATCCTAAATTCTTATGCTCATGCCTAGATGCTTAGACTTCCAACACCTAGTCAACATTCTCCCTCTCTCTCCCCATGATTCCAAATGATCTAGTGGGAAACTAACTTATATCAATTCTGAGCCTCCATGATGATTTGTGTCATCTATAGGGTGGTGCATTGAAGTCTTATACTTATTGAAATGTGTAGTTGGCCAATGTAAGCTAATTTCTCGTGTAATGCCCCCTCATTTTTTGGCTTGTGATAGTTGTTAGTTTCGCATTACTCTCTGCTTGATCTGAGACAGTTGTTAGTTTTTTTCTTTGCATCTAGACCGTTCTAAGAATTTGAGCTATTGAGACTATGGTTTATGCTTATTCTGATTGTGATAGATTATATTTGACTGATCTAGTTCTGACATGTGGAGCGAGTTATGATGACATTATTGTTTTTTTCAGTTATGATGAGATGGACATATTTAGTGATGGTTTGATAATATCATGTTTATGCATCTGAATTTAAATACAAATAGTTGTAGTCTTGTTTTGGAGCAGGGATGGTGTAGTACTGCTCAGATCGAGGATTCTACTATGCCACAATTCTCTTTCTCGGTGTGTGTTGATATATACATGTATAGTTGATCATATTCAACCCATTGGTTTTCACGCAGGTTGTTGGTACCAGGCCTCGACTCCACCTGACTTAGCAAGTCTAAGCAGGCCCTACACCATGGATAATGTTAACAGAGATAACCTAAGGTTTATTCCCTTGGACAGTTCAACCTCCAGTTAGTTAGTCGTCCTGTGGTTAGAATGCTTACTGTCGAGTTTTGGGTAGTTAGCCATGTGCATCTTGATAATGATTAATGGGGTATTATTATATTATGAATATTAATAGTTGTCAAATGTTATGGTATTGTGTTTAGATTGGAATATTATTTTAGTAAAGTCGAATACAGATTAAATGGATTATGTAATGATTTTATCAGTATCTATGTCATAAGTTAATATGATTAATTTATTGTATTTTTGAAAATAGTATTGGATGCTAGTTTAATGATTTTTGAATAATCATTTATTGTTGGCTAGTTGTCATATCTGTTGGAGAAATGAAAAACTCTATGTTAAGTAAAATTTCAAATTTCTCTTAATGAGGGGATTGTGTATCAGATTGTGGGTTTCTGGAATTAATGGTTGCTAGCTATTTTGGGTCTCGGAGGATGTTTTGGTGGGTTTTTATGTTTGAAGTTATTTTTGTGTTAAGGGGGAAGTTTTCTTAGAAGGAGGGTTTTCTGAGGATTGCTTGGGAAAAAGAAAGAGAAGTTCAGAAAGAGGATTTGATTCTAGAGCATGAATTATTACGGGTATGTCTTGCGAATTTTTGCATTTTTCTTTGTCCTTGTTTGTTCCAAAAAACTAGATTTCTTGTTAATGGTTACTCTGGCATGGAATTGATCTGTTTCTCACCCTTGTCCTTGTAAACTTGTTGCTTTACGAGCCTCTTCTCATTTCTAGCTCTATCGGCAGACCCTTTTTGTTACTTTGTGTTTTCCCTATCCATTTGAACTCTTGCTAAGATAAAGTAATTCTCATTGTATTGATGCATGCATGGAGTGAATTGTTATTCCTTGGCCGTGTCTGTTTCATTTTTGTATATACATTTAAATCGGCCCTCTTGAGTCACTGTGCCAAAGGAGTCCTATCAAGAGAAAAATAATTAAAATGTTGCATGTTGAGCGTACCCCATTGATCTTCTTACTATTTTCTGTCGGCTCATCTTTTGTCACCAATGAAAACTATTGTGTTACTGCTTGCACCCTGCCTTAGCCATGAAATTAATGATCTCTTGACTTGCATCTATCTTTGGTCACTAGTTTTTATACCGTCATTGATGGGGCATCCCAGTTTTCTATCGCTCATCACATCTTTATGTTGTTGTCCTTCAAATGCAAGCTTGACACCTTTGTAAACCTCTTGCAATGGATCCTTCTTTTTGTACATACCTTGTAATCATCATCTGAGTCCTTGGAATGACAAATTGTTGAGTCATTCTCCTAGTACCTCGCGTTCCTTACCTATGTTTCCTCTATTAGTCTGGCTAATCTTTTCTAATTATAAATCTGATCTTCTGCTCAACCTCCTCACGGCATCATATGAAACTAGGGAAAAAGCTTAAATTTGTTTAATCGTTCTGCATAAATGACCCATCTGTGGGGCACACCAGCAAGTAGACCGAGTGATTAGCCTTTCAACGGTTTTATTCTTTTTGTAACCTACTATCATTACTTCTATCATAGGTTAAACATCACTAGAAAATCCATTCCTGAGCCTGCGCAAATGCTGGAGCCGATCCATGAGATCATTTGTCTTATTCAACAATTAATTATGAATTAAAACATACCTAGATTCATTCCTTTGTGCGTATCTTCCTACTGTTGCTGCCAGAAAAATTTCATTGTAACCTCTGTTGTCAGCCTGTGTTGGGATCGTTCACTCCTCAACTTCTTTTCTGCCAAGCCATCTTTTTAACAAAACCCTTCTTGTGGAGATTGGTGTTGATATTAGGGTAGATTTGAAGCTTTTCTTGTAGAAAGATTCCTCCTTATCCTCGAGTTCTCTCAAGCCAGCGCTGCGACCATAAATCCACTCTTGTTCAAATGTAATAGATGGGTGCAAGTAGGTCTGTCAGCTAGATTTGTATGGAAAATGACTATATTTTTGAATAGATATTATACTTTTGTTTAGTACAATTGTCGATTCTTTAGTCGAACAAGAAATAGAGTAGAAGTTAACATTAGACAACCTTGAAGTTTCAAAATTTTCTATACAATAAGCAATATATTGTTTTTGGATATCACATTCTTGCATGTTACTTTTATATGCTTTTCATTATTTGAGTGTCAAAACTGCTTTGTGTGGCCATAGATTTGCTCTAGCTTATCCTTTTCTGTGTAGGAAACTTTGATAGGAGCATATATCCAATTGTGTCTTTCCAACTAAAACTCCTTGATGTTGGCCCAGCCATTAACTATGCATGATAATTTTAGAAATCTTGATGGTGCATGATGCAAATCAGTTTAGTATCATTTTTGGTCAATAGAACCATGAAAAGAAATAATAACCTATGAGTGTGACAAGATTCTTAACCAACCAGTCCCACATATTTATTTAAGATCAAAACCCACTAGTTCTAAGATGTCAAACGGAAATTTTAACTTTATAGTAACCTGTCATTTGTTGGATAGAATCCTAACTTGTAGCATGAACATAGTTATTGATGCATTGGAGTAACTTAGTTAGTAAAACTACTCTTCTTCTCCAATGATACCTTGGGTATAATAACTAAATGATTAGATAGAATCGTAGTTAGATTTGAGAGTTAGTTTTCCCCTTGAAGTGATCATTTGATTTCCTTAGCAATAGGTATTTCTAATCGCTTAGATGCTTCTATGTAATTGTATTAAAGTCCGTTAATAGTAAGTATTATTCCTTTTGATTTCTAGCATAGTGTTAATAATGTATAGTTAATAACTTACATTTTTGTGTTAAGAAACTACGTCAGCATCACTTATTTTGTTGCTTAGAATTAGGAACAAAATTAATAGAGTTGGTATAATAGTCTTAGGCCTTATAATTAAATAGAAATTTGTTGGATTCTTCATTGTTATCCACATAGTATAGACAATTTCCTTTAAGCTTGTATAATATAGAAAGTAAGAATTAATCATGTTGTTGACTTTTGTCTTAATGCACTTCTCACATCATTGCCGTTACTAGTCTAATAATAGTATTCCTCTTGAACAATGTTTGAGTCTTGTATGGGGTCTGAAGTTCATTATGTCGATTATACAAGAGGTATGAATAGTTTAGTTGTGGGTATTGATTTTGTATTTATTCGAAATATTCTAATTATGCATAACTCATCCGGTACTTGCGTGAAGTCATCCTTGGGGCAAAACTAGTTATTTTAACAACTTGCACTAAGTCAGTATTTCTTTCTCTTATTCCTGTTTGATCTTATGATCTTGTCTTGGTTATTAGAAACTAGTTTTCCTATCAGGAAGGGTGTTGTTGTAACTTGGTAAGTGTTCAGTTACCAACTCTAGAGGCCTAACTATTTGATATTCATCTTGATACTTGTGCCTTTTTTGTTTCATGTGGTGTTGCTCCAAATTTTGAAGGGTTTATAGTAACTTATTGTCGTGGTCTAGTGAATGGCATATGTTAACAGTCGGAACTGATCTGTTACCCTTATCCTTGTATTATGTGGTATGGATGATTGATTAGAAAATGCTAAGGGAGTGGCTTTCATGGTGGGGCCGGTGCCCAGTGAGAGGCCGCCTGGGTAACCCCATGGAAGTTGTAAGCAAGTGGAAACTTAATGATTTAATTAGGAGGGTTGGGGTAGAAAAACACATAACAAGATAAGTAAGAATACCTCACCCATGCCTTGAGTGCTTTTGTAGGCTAAGGATGGGATGAGAAGGCCTGGTTGGCAAGGCCGACCTCCTTGTCTTCATGAGATGACATGTCGGCTCTGCATGTGTCACCCTATGGGGCCAGTGCTGATAAAGAGGCTGCCAGGGTAACCATAGATGGGGGTTAGCTTCTGGTGAGAGATAGCCTAGGTAACCCATGCTGGGACCATGCGATGACACTCTCCTTACATAGTTCAGTTGCTTCTTATTTGTTGTTACCTCTGGAGTGTAGTCTTGTCTTCTTGTTTGATATTAGCTTGATGTTTGATTTGTCTTATGGAGTACTGTCAGTTCTATGCAGTCTGGATATCTTGTTTATCTGCATGGAGTCTGGATCTTGTGATTGTGTTCTTGGTTGTAACCTTGTCCTAGCAGAACCTCATTGTTGTCTCCTAGCTCAGTGGGGTGGACATCAAGGTTTCACATGGTTGGGAGGTAGAGCTATCCATTGGTCTTCTTGGAAGCTCGGTTCGAGATCAGAGCAGGAGTGTTCCAGTTCTAGCTTGTTCTTCATCTTCAAGTTGTTGTATACATTCTTTATTGTACTATTTATAAACTGATATTATCAGTCTTGTAATCTTGTACTAAAATTTGTAATTATTCATTCCAGATAATGTAAGATGTATTATTATTCAGTTGCATTGAGATGCAGGTTCTTGTATGGCTTTAATTTTATCTGATGTGGTTATGTTGCCTAGAAGTGTTAGCTGATATTTTCATTGAATGTTGTTGTTAGTGTAGATATTTATAATGATTAATGTATTTCCTTGTTTCAAAAAAAATATTTCTATATTTTTGTTGTGTTTCAATCTAGCACTCTAGGGTTGCATGACGGGGCATCACATTTGGTATCAGAGCCAAGTTTAAACACTGGGTACTCTGGTTATAATTGAGCCCATTATGTGACCTAGTGCTTAAACTCTGTAGATTAATTGTTGTTTTCCATTCTGTGTGTAATAAATCATCCTTTGGTGTTGTAGGCAGATACCTAGAGGTAGGGGCCGAGGCCATGACAGAGGTAGGGGTTGTGGGAGATGTGGTGGCGGTACACCTCCTCCCAGTTCTCCTCATGAGAGTGCCCATGAAGGCGGAGGTCAGAATATGGAGGGTCAGGACCAACTTGAGGGAGCCCAGTTGCGACAGTTACTTTAGGAGACTCTTGCTTGATTAGGTCCTAAGCAAGAGGTTGAGTAGCCTAGAGGGGGTCAGGAGGTAGACCAGCTGGAGCCTCAGGAGGGAGAGAGATCACCCAGGTGTAGAGAGTTGACAGTGGAGTAGGAGGCCACACTAACTAGCCATATGAGAGATATTCTGAGGGCATGCCCTCCCATTTTCGATGGAGCGGGTAGAGGTCTTGAGGCAAAGAATTGGTTATTGGATTTAGATAGGTGTTTCGCCTTGCATCCCTATGGTAGCAACACCAAAGCCAGATGTGCTATTTTGCATCTCCTAGGGTTTGCTTTCACTTGGTGGCAGCTAGAGGAGTAGAAGCTGCATTTGGACATTAGCACTATGTCTTGGGAGTTGTTCTTAGAGAGATTTAGAGCTTGTTTTCTATCTGACCATTGGAGGTAGCGTCGTGTAGATGAGTTCCATGAGTTGAGGTAGATGGCCATGATAGTTGAGCAGTATGAGCGCAGATTTTATGAGCTCAAGCAGTATGCGTGTATCAGAGATGATGAATCTATGTTGGTACAACATTTTATCAAGGGCCTAAATGCCTAGATCAATGGAGGGGTTTGTGTATTCAAAACTAAGTCTATGGAGGTAGCAGTGGAGAAAGCTCGGTTAGTGGAAGAGAATTTGGCTATGGCACTCAGTGAACATACAGGTGTGCATATTGGTAGTGCACCTTCTTCAGGTTTTGGTTCATGAGGTGGACATACTCAGGCTTCAGGATCTCATGCACCCTTAAGGGGTGGTTGGCAGCAGCACTCTCAGGCCAAATAGAGGAATTACCAGCCATAGCATGCTAATAGATTTTAGGCTAAGAAAGACCGGTCTTGGTAGTGCAACAAGCGCAATCATTTTGATCAGCCAACACAGAGTATGTAGTCCATAGTGAGCAAAGGCAGTTTCCAATAGTCTAGTGCTTTCTGGGGTGATGGTGGTTTGGGTATAGACACCGGGTGCTTCTCTTGTAGCCAATAGGGCCATATTGCTAGGCAATGCCCACAGAAGGGTGCATCAAGGTTTGGACATCGACCGGCGGCATCTGAGCCAATGGTTGGTGATGCAGGCAGATCAGATAGAGTCTTTGCAGTGGTGGATAACTAACAGGCTGAGCATCAGGGCACCGTGGGGGAGACTTCTGGTCTCATGTGAGGTATTGGTTTTTCTGTTCTTTTTGATTCTGGTGCATCTGATTCATTGATATCTCCCTCTCTTGTGGAGCCTTGTGGCTTAGTGGTAACAAAGCAAGATGATAGGTGGCAGGTTGAATTAGCCTCCGGGGCTAAGATAGCAGTTGAGTCTCTAGTTTCAGGGTGTGATTTAAGGATTGGCTCTCTATCTACTTTTGTAGACCTTCGCATCCTATCCCTTGGTTCTTATTATATAGTTTTGGGGATGGATTGGTTAGAGGCCCATTGAGTGGTGATCGATTGTCAGCTTAAGTCTATTAGGTGTGTGGATGATTCTGGTGTAGAGGTGGAGGTGGTAGGGGTTTAGAGACCTATTTCCCTATGTATGATCTCCGCTATGCAACTTAAGAGATGCATGCGTCAGGGTTGCCATCTTTTTGTAGTCTCTGTTAGTGACTTAGAGATGGAGGGGAGTTGAGAGGCATCTCTTGACGATCACTCACTCTTGAGGGAGTATGTTGATGTTTTTTCATCTGATATTCTAGGGATGCCACCTAAGCGTGACATCGACTTCAGGATTGATTTTGTACCTGGCGCAGAGCCCATCTCACGAGCTCCATACAGGGTGATCACTCAGGAGCTTAAGGAGCTCCAACTACAGTTGGAGGAGTTGTTAGCTAAGGGATTCATTTGACCTAGTGTCTCTCCTTGGGGAGCTCCTATGATCTTTGTGAAAAAGAAGGATGGATCTCTGCGGCTGTGTATTGATTATCGATAGCTCAACAAGGTGATAGTGAGGAATAGGTATCCCTTGCCTCGGATCGATGATTTGTTTGATCAGATTAGGGGAGCCAAGGTGTTCTCTAAAATTAACCTTAAGTTAGGATATCATCAGTTGTAGATATTTGAGGCAAATATTCACAAAATGACATTTCGTACCCATTATGGACATTATGAGTTCATAGTAGTACCATTTGGGTTGACGAATGCACCTTCAATTTTCATGAGCCTGATGAATGTTGTTTTTTGCACTTATCTCGATAGGTTTGTCCTTATGTTTCATGATGATATATTGATCTATTCAAGGACTATGGAGGAGCATGAGGAGCATTTGCGTCAGGTGTTGTAGTGTCTGAGAGAAAATTATCTTTATGCTAATTTGTCAAAATGTGAGTTCTTTCAGACCGAGGTGAAGTATTTGGGTCATGTCATCTCTGGAGAGGGTATTGCGATGGACCCCTTGAAGATCCAAGCTATTATTGATTGGCCAATACCCACTAACGTTTTTGAGGTCCGCAGCTTTATGGGTTTGGTAGGCTACTATCACCATTTTGTTATGGGGTTTTCGAGGATTGCTCATCCTATTACTTCTCTTCAGAGGAAAGGGAAGAAGTTTGTTTAGTCAGAGCAGTGTCAGGCAGATTTTCAAACACTTCAGGAGAAGTTGACCAGTGCACCTATTTTAGCAGTTCCTGATCCTACTAGGGATTTTGTTGTTTGTACAGATGCTTCTTTGGAGGCTTTAGGAGCAGTACTGATGTAGGATGGTCGCGTGATTGCCTATGAGTCTTGCAAACTCAAGGATCACGAATTGAATTATCCCACTCATGATCTAGAGTTAGCCATAGTTTTGCATGCCTTGGTGAGATGGAGGCATTTTCTCTTAGGGCATTGGTTTGAGCTGCATAGTGATCATCATAGCTTGCAGTATAGTTTCACGCAGCCAAACTTGAATGCGAGGCAGAGGCATTGGATGGAGTTCTTGTGCGAGTATGACTTTGAGGTCAAATATATTCAGGGAAAAGAGAATGTGGTAGTAGATGCTCTTAGTCATCGGCGACATGAGATCTCAGCGGTCTCTCTCATAGTTGATTTGAGAGGTCAGATCCTCGCAGCACTTCCTACCGACAGTTGATGCTAGGAGGTGAGATCTGAGATTCAGTCTGGTAGACCATTAGAGGGTAGGTTCTTTGATTACTCTCTTGACTCAGATGGTCTTTTGGGACATTTGGGTCATATTTATGTTCCTAGTTCTAAGGGTCTTCGTACCCTAGTGTTGTCAGAGGCACATCAGGCACCTTATTCTGCTCATCCGAGTGTCAAGAAGATGCACGTGGATCTGCGTTAGCTGTACTTTTGGAGTGGCATGAAGTGGGATATTGTTAATTTTGTGTCGAGGTGTCTTGAGTGTCAGAGGGTGAAGGCGGAACATCAGCACCCTGCAGGTCTTTTGTAGCCTCATTTGATTCCAGAGTGGAAGTGGGACATTATTTTGATTGACTTCATTGTTGGTTTGCCGATATCCTCTCATTGACACAATGCTATTATGGCCACTGTGGATAGGTTGACGAAGGTAGCTCACTTCTTTCCTATCCGTTCTTCTTACAATGCTTCTACAGTGGCCAGAGTGTTCATGGAGGACATCGTCAGACTTCATGAGATTCCTCGTAGGATCATCTCTAATAGGGATCTAGTGTTCACATTCGCTCTTTGGACTTCTCTGCAACATGCCTTGGAGACACAGCTGAACTTTAGTTCAGCCTACCATCCTGAGACTGATGGTCAGATTGAGAGGGTTAATCAGGTTCTCGAGGATATCCTTAGGATGTATGTGATGGATCGACAGAGTCATTGGGAGGACTACCTGTACCTGGTGGAGTTTGCTTATAATAATGGATATCATAGTTCTATCGGCATGTCTCCATTTCAGGCTTTGTATGGTCACCCTTGTAGGACCCCGTTGAGTTGGGATCATCTCAAGGATAGAGTCCTTAGTCCAGATATGCTTAAAGATATGGAGCAGCAGGTCGAGAGGATTAGAGAGCATTTATTGTAGTTCAGGACAGGCAGAAGAAGTATACAGATGCTCATGCAATCAATTGACAGTTTTCAGTTGGTGATTGAGTGTTCTTACGTGTGCGACCACAAAAGAGTCCAATCCATTATGGAAAGGGCTCTAAGCTAGCACCATGCTTTGTTGGATGTTTTGAGGTGTTGGAGAGGATCGGTCCTGTTGCTTATCATCTTGCTTTACCGCCCAGCCTTTCACGCATCCATGATGTGTTTCATGTTTCTGTACTTAGACCATATCATCCAAATATTACTCATATTCTTGATTGGACTGCTCTGCAAGTAGAGGATGGGCAGTTGGCTTTGGAGCCTGTAGGCATTCTACAGCACAGGAGACTTGCTCTCAGGGGCAGAGATGTGGAGCAGGTCAGGGTCCAGTGGGATCCTAATGATGAGACCTCTACTACCTGGGAGGATGCTTCCAAGATGAGAGAGTTATACCCTTATTTGTTCGTAGGCTTCCAAGAGCAAGCCTAACTCTAGGGGGGAGGATGTAATGCCCCCTCATTTTTTGGCTTGTGATAGTTGTTAGTTTCGTATTACTCTCTGCCTGATCTAAGACAGTTGTTAGTTTTTTTCTTTGCATCCAGACATTTCTGAGACATTTGAGCTATTGAGACCATGGTTTATGCTTATTCTAATTGTGATAGATTATATTTGACTGATCTAATTCTGACATGTGGAGCGAGTTATGATGACATTGTTGTTTTTTTTAGTTATGATGAGATGGACATATTTAGTGATGGTTTGATAATATCATGTTTATGCATATGAATTTAAATAGAAATAGTTATAGTCTTTTTTCAGAGTGGGGACAGTGTAGTACTGCTCGGATCGAGCACCCTACTATGCCGCAATTTTCTTTGTTGGTGTGTGTTTATATATACATGTACAGTTGATCATATTCAACCCATTGGTTTTCACGCAGGTTGCAGGTACTAGGCCTCGACTCCACATGACTTAGCAGGTCTGAGTGGGCCCTACACCATGGATAATGTTGATGGAGATAACTTGAGGTTTATTCCCTAGGACAGTTCAACCTCTAGTTGGTTAGTCATCATGTGGTTAGAATGTTTGATGTCGAGTTTTGGGTAGTTAGCCATGTGTATCTTGATAATGCTTAATGGGGTAATATTATATTATGAATATTAATAGTTGTCGAATGTTATGGTATTGTGGTTAGATTGGAATATTGTTTAAGTAAAGTCTAATATAGATTAAATGGATTATGTAAAGATTTTATCAGTATCTATGTCATAAGTTAATATGATTAATTTATCATATTTTGAAAATTAGTATTGGATGCTAGTTTAATGACTTTTGAATAATCATTTATTGTTGGCTAGTTGTCATATCTATTGGAGAAATGGAAAACTCTATGTTAAGTAAAATTTCAAATTTCTCTTAATGAGGGGATTGTGAATCAGATTGTGGGTTTTCTAGAATTAGTGGTTGCTGGCTATTTTGGGTCTCGGAGGAAGTTTTGGTGGGTTTTTATGTCTGAAGTTATTTTTGGGTTAAGGGGGAAGTTTTCTTGGAAGGAGGGATTTCTGAGGATTGCTTGGGAAAAAGAAAGAGAAGTTTAGAAAGAAGATTCGATTCTGGAGTGTGAATTATTACGGGTATGTCTTGCGAATTTCTGCATTTTTCTTTGTCCTTGTTTGCTCTGAAAAATTAGATTTCTTGTTAATGGTTACTTTGGCATGGAATTGATCTGTTTCTCACCCTTGTCCTTGTAAACTTTTTTCTTTACAACCCTCTTCTCATTTCTAACTCTATCAGCAGAGCCTTTTTGTTAATCTATGTTTTCCCTATCCATCTAAACTCTTGCTAACCCAAAGTATTTCTTGTTGTGTTGATGCATGCGTGGAGTGAACTGTTATTCCTTGGCAGTAGATGTTTCAAGTTTTTTAGACATTTAAATCGGTCCTCTTGAGTCACTATACCAAAGGAGTCCTATCCAGAGCAAAATAATTAAAATGTTGCATGTTGAGTGTACCCAATTGATCTTCTTACTATTTTCTGTCAGCTCATCTTTTGTCACCAATGAAAACTATTGTGTTACTCCTTGCACCCTACTTTAGATATGACATTAATGATCTCTTGACTTGCATTTGTCTTTAGTCACTAGTTTTTATACCATCATTCATCTTTATGTTGTTGTCCTTCGAATGCAAGCTTGACACCTTTGTAAACCTCTTGCAACAGATCCTTCTATTTGCACATACCTTGTAATCATCATCTGAGTCCTTGGAATGACAAATTGTTGAGTCATTCTCCTAGTACCTCGCATGCCTTGCCTATGTTTCCTCTATTAGTTTGGCTAATCTTTTCTAATTATAAATCTGATCGTTTGCTCAACCTCCTCACAGCATCATGTGAAATTGGGGAAAAATCTTAAATTTGTTTAATCGTTCTGCATAAATGACCCACCTATGGGGCACACCAGCAAGTAGCCCAAGTGATTAGCCTTTAAACAATTTTATTCTTTTTGTAACTTGCTATCATTACTTCTTTCATAGGTTAGACATCACTAGAAAATCCATTCTTGAGCCTACGCAAATGCTGGAGCCGATCCATGAGATCATTTATGTTATTCAGCAATTAATTATGAATTAAAACGCACCTAGATTCATTCCTCTGTGCGTATCTTCCTACTGTTGCTGCCAGAAAAATTTCATTGTAACCTCTGTTGTCAGCCTACGTTGGGATCGTTCGCTCCTCAACTTCTTTTCTGCCAAGCCATCTTTTTAACAAAACCCTTCTTGTGGAGATTAGTGTTGATATTAGGGTAGATTTGAAGCTTTTCTTTTAGAAAGATCCCTCCTTATCCTCAAGTTATCTCAAGCTACCGCAGCAACCATAGTTCCACTCTTGTTCAAACGTAATAGATGGGTGCAAGTGTGTCTGTTAGCTAGATCTGTATGGAAACTGACTATATTTTGGAATATCTATTATACTTTTGTTTAGTACAATTGTCGATTCTTTACTCAAACAAGAAATAGACTAGAATTTAACATTAGACAACCTTGAAGTTTCAGAAGATTCTACACAGTCAGCAAATATATTATTTTCGGATATCACATTCTTGCATGTTACTTTTATATGCTTTTCATTATTTGAGTGTCAAAACTACTTTGTGTGGCTATAGATTTGCTCCAACTTATCCTCTTCTGTGTAGGAAACTTTGATGGGAACATATATCCAATTGTGTCTTTCCAACTGAAACTCCATGATGTTGGCCCAGCCATTAACTATGCATGATAATTTTAGAAATCTTGATGGTGCATGATGCAAATTAGTTTATCATTTTCAGTCAACAGAACCACAAAAAGAAATAATAACCTATGAGTGTGACAAGATCCTTAACCAACTAGTCCCACATATTTATTTAAGATCGAAACCCACTAGTTCTGGGATGTCAAATGAAAATTTTAACTTCGTAGTAACCCGCCATTTGTTGGATAGAATCCTAACTTGTAGCATGAACATAGTTAATTAGAAGCTAGTTATTGATGCATTAGAGTAACTTAGTTAGTAAAACTACTCTTCTTCTCCAATGATACTTTGGGTATAATAACTAAATGATTAGATAGAATCTTAGTTAGATTTGAGAGTTAGTTTTCCCCTTACAGTGATCATTTGATTTCCTTAGCAATAGGTATTTCTAATGTCTTAGATGCTTCTATGTAATTGTATTAGAGTCCGTTAATAGTAAGTATTATTCCTTGTGATTTCTAGCATATTGTTAAAAATGTATAGTTAATAACTTACGTTTTCGTGTCAAGAAGCTATGTCAGCGTCACTTATTTTGTTGGTTACAATTAGGAACGAAATTAATAGAGTTGGTATAATAGTCTTAGGCCTTATAATTAAATAGAAATTTGTTGGATTCTTCTTTGTTATCCACGTAGTTTAGATAATTTCCATTTAGCTTGTATATTATAGAAAGTAAGAGCTAATCATGTTGTTGACTTTTGTCTTAATGCGCTTCTCACATCATTGTCATTACCAGTCTAATAATAGTATTCTTCCTGAATGAGGTTTAAATTTTATACAGGGTCTGGAGTTCATTATGTCAGTTATACAAGAGGTATGAGTAGTTTACTTGTGGGTAGTGATTTTGTATTTATTCGAAATGTTCTAATTATGCATACATCCTCTAGTAATTGCATGAAGTCATCCTTGGGGTAAAACTAGTTATTTTAACATCTTGCACTGAGTCAGTATTTCTTTCTCTTATTCCTTGTTGATCTTATGATCTTGTCTTGGTTATTGGAAACTAGTTTTCCTATCGGGAAGGGTGTTGTTGTAACTTGGTAAGTATTCAGTTACCGACTCCAGAGGCCTAACTATTTGATATTCATCTTGATACTTGTGCCTTTTTTGTTTCATGTGGTGTTGCTCCAATTTTTGAAGGGTTTATAGGAACTTATTGTTGTGGCCTAGTGAATGGCGTATGTTAAGGGTTGAAACCGATTTGTTACCCTTATCCTTGTATGTTGTGGTATGGATGATTGATTAGAGAATGCTAAGGGAGTGGCTTTCATGGTGGGGCCGGTGCCTAGTGAGAGGCTGCCTAGGTAACCCCATGGAAGTTGTAAGAAAGTGGAAACTTAATAATTTAATTAGGATGGTTGGGGTAGAAAAACACATAACAAGATAAGTAAGAATACCTCACCCATGCCTTGAGTGCTTTCGCAGGCTAAGGATGGGATGAGAAGGCATGGTTGGCAAGGCTGACCTCCTCATCTTCATGAGAGAACATGCCAGCTCCACATGTGTCACCCTATAGGGCCAGTGCTGACAAAGAGGCTGCCAGGGTAACCATAGATGGGGGCTAGCTTCTGGTGAGAGATAGCCTAGGTAACCCATGCTAGGACCATGCGATGACACTCTCCTTATGTAGTTCAGTTGCTTCTTATTTGTTGTTACCTCTGGATTGTAGTCTTGTCTTCTTGTTTGATCTTAGCTTGATGTTTGATTTGTCTTGTGGAGTACTGTCAGGTCTGTGTAGTCTAGATATCTTGCTTGTCTACATGGAGTCTAGATCTTATGATTTTGTTCTTGGTTGTAACCTTGTCCTAGCAGAACCTCATTGTTATCTCCTATCTCGGTGGGGTGGACCTCAGGGTTCCACATAGTTGGGAGGCAGAGCTATCCATTGGTCTTCTCAGAAGCTCGGTTCGAGATCAGAGTAGGAGTGTTCCAATTCTAGCTTGTTCTTTATCTTCAAGTTGTTGTATACATTCTTTATTGTACTATTTGTAAACCAATGTTATCAGTCTTCTAATCTTTTACTGAAATTTGTAATTATTCATTCCAAATAATGTAAGATGTATTATTATTCGGTTGCATTGAGATGCAGGTTCTTGTATGGCTTTAATTTTATCTGATGCGGTTATGTTCCCTACAAGTGTTAGCTGATCTTTTCATTGAATGTTGTTGTTAGTGTAGATATTTATGATGATTAATGTATTCCCTTGTTTCAAAAAAAAAATATTTCTATATTTTTGTTGTGTTTCAGTCTAGGACTCTAGGGTTGCATGACGGGGCAGCACATCTCGAACCAAACCAAATCAATAGAAAAAATATTGGGCAATTCCCAATATTTGTTCCCATGGGTCTATCAAGTTTTCACATGTCTTCCTTCATTGTCACAAGCCCCAAGTTATATAGTGTCAATGATAATTTTGCAACTGTGACAATTTGTCAATTTGATATAGGTTCATTAACCCAAATAAGTCATTACATGAATCCAATTCTCTCTAAAAATGGATATGACCTCCAGATGCTCCTCAAGAATGGCATACCAAAATTGTGAAACTTAAATAGTTAAAATGTGATGAAATATGATGATGTCTTTTACAACTAATTGATGGATTAAAACTATAAATAAGTGCTTGTCGGTGATGCAGGATTGGTTTGTTCCCTGAGGATGATCTTGCATTAGAGCTTCTTTAGTTAAACATGCTTAAGTCAACTCTAGAGTCTAACATGAGGCTTAAGAAAAGAGGTCATTCAAGACATTAATTGCTTCTTCTAAAACCATTCTTGATTGCAACATCTCTATCATTTGACTATTAACATCCTTTGAATTCATACCAAATCTTATCCAAAGAAGGAGCCTATGACCATAATCTAGGTGATGGAATAATTTGATAGATAAAATTTTATTTACAACTAGGTATTGTGCTCTTATACACCTATAACATGATAAAAAATAGATTTAAGGAAACAAGATTAATGAATTAAATGTATAAAATCAAGTACTCTACATTCACACCAGCCATTAGGATTCATAAAGAGGGAATGAACACGTTAATTAAATTCCTCCTCCAATATTAATTAATTAAAAAAGTTTCTTCATGAGCTAGATTTATTTGATACTTAGGTGACAAGATCAAATTGTTGTGCTTGACCAATGGAAAGGCATCTAGGATAAACATTAGTTATAAAGGATTTGACTATTTTTTAAGGTAGACCATTTGGCTCACTCTATATTGGGTCACACATCCCCTACTAACAGAGAGTGATTGTAATGGATTATGTAATTTTACTTCCTTAGCATTAGGATATAGTTAAGGTCTTCTAATTATAATATCTCATGGATTATCTATTAGTTTGTACTCAATTAATAGGGCAACGACAAGATGGTTTCCAATTTAGGATAACTTAACTAATGATCACATTGTTTAATATATAATCCTCACCAACTTAGCCCATGCGAGCCTTATACAAAATCTCTAAATATTTTTGAAGACCATAAAGACATAGGTATTGAAATTGATACTTGCTTAGTACAACATCTTTGTGAATCGACTAACATCTAATCTTACAATTCATATGGGATTTATTAAGACACATTAACCAGTTTCACCCAATTAGTCAATTCACATTGAGGCATTTCAATTTCAACTATATTCATATCCCTTGTAGCATGAATTAATTAAGTCAAATTATATAATTTAAATGATTAAGATTTATTCATTTCTTAGTCACATTGCAATAATGGTTGGATCAAACTAAATTTTGATGGTTCTTCTAAAGGCTTTCTGGGGCCTTCATCAGTGGGAGGCATTATAAGAAATGATAAGGGAAAGATCATTGAGTGTTTTTCAAAGGAAATTGGAATGGCTTCAAAAAAATTGGCTAAAACTTATGTTCTATGGTGGGGTATCCACAAAATACAGTCCTATGGGTTCAAACATGTCAAAGTTGAAGGTGATTCTAAAGTGATGTTGGATCTAATTACTAGATCGAAGAACATCCATTGGATGTTAAGAGATTATATAGAGGACATAAAAATGGTTACTACTAATATTCCCAATATCTCTATTCAGCATGTTTTCAGAGAGGGTAACCATGTAGCAGACAAACTTGCCAACCTAGTTATCAACATGGTTGGGAGTTTGACCACTACTTCCTTAGATGATTTGCCATATAGTATTCAAGAAATCATTTTAAATGAAGAAAGAAATACTAATTAGTATGTAATAAATTAAAGGGAGAGGAATAATTTACTTTTAGTGAATTATGTAGTGCCCCTCCATTCTCACCTTGGATGAGTAGGTGGTTGGGCTAAGGAGCATGAAGATGAAGGTAAGATACTCAGAATACTTAGGGAATGTTAGACATGTTGATGGCAGGCTTACCATTTTGATGTAGTTGATGAGACTTATTGATGTTTACTATAATGACACTATTGATACTTTATGATTAGTACATTATGCTTATGTTGTGATCAGTCATGGATTAATTGATTATGTAGATTTGTTTTTGTAGTGCCCCTCATTTTGACTTTTTGACAGTTGTTAGTATTTCATTTATATTTAGACATTTTGAGACATGTGGATGATAGATCACTTATTTATGCTTAGTTATGCTCATCATGGATTATAGATTACTGAGATGGTGATATTTTGTTATGATCATTATGATGACATTGTTGATGTTATAGCATATGATGTGTTTTGACATGATCAGTTAATGGTTAAATCATTATGTAGATTAGAGTTATCATACTTTATGTGATCATTTGATATCATGATATCTAATTATTAGTTAGAAATGTATATGTTTTCATGCTTTTGGTGAAGGGACGGTGTAGTATTACTCATTATGAGCACCCTACTATGTTGTGATTCCCTATCACAGTGTGTTTGATTATATATATGTATATGCTTGTACACAACCCCTTGGTTTGATGCAGGTTATAGGTGCAAGGCACCGACTCTACCTGAATTAGTAGGTCTGAGCGTGCCTTTACACCAATGGATAATGTGGATGGGAGATAATATGGGGTTCCCTTTGTTAGCCAATGTATTCAGTTTGTCATCATCCATGTATTTCCATTCATGGGTGTAGTTGTCGCTTAGTTGGTACTTGTCCTCGGGTGTTGGTCATCCTTTGGTATGTGGTTGTTATTGTTTGTTTATTATAGTTTAAGGTTCATTTTATAGAATAAGTGATCTATGTGTATAGATGTGTTGATGTTTGATCATTTTGGTTATATAGTCAATGTGTATTTGGTGGAGATTTATTAATTGTTATAGTAATAATAATAATAAGTTTATATATATACATCAATATTAGTTATTTAATTAATGTAGAAAATTGAGAACATTAATTAGTTTATTTTTATATTAAATTAAATTAGTAGCATTGAAAGCTAGAAATAATAATAATATTGTTAATATTTAGTACGTTATTGATTTTATCTAACATGTGAGATTTTATTTTATTTTGCAATTAATTTATTGGTGGAGTGGGTTGTTAGAAACTTGAAAATTATTCCTGTCAGTGGTGTTATGAATGCAATTAATTTTGGGTTGTGGATATCTATAATGGAGAGAATGGTGATAGTGGGTATCAATTGTTTTGTCTATTTTGGTTTTGGAAAGATTATTTGAGGGGAGAGTTCTTAGAAAAGATACACATAAATTTGGGGAAAAGAAGAGGAATTGGCAGAGGAAGAGGAGAAGGGAGCAAGTGAGATCTAAAGAATTTCCTGGTATGGATTAAACAAAATTTCTTCTGCTTGTCTATATATGAAGAAAAATCATGTATGTGAGTAGTCTGTGCAATTTTATGATTTGTCAAATTCTGGTTGAAGTGTGGTTCTATGTGAATTATTCCAGACAATAGTAAACCCTTTTGAAAATTAGGTTCCATCTACAATCAAATGCATGTTTCTCTCATCAATTGAAACGATTGATCAAGCTCTACAACCTATTCTCTCTGTATGCTTGATGAGTATATATTCCTTTCTATAACCCCATTATTATTAATCTTGCCATTAGCATTCGCTTGAATATTCTCTTCAACAACCCATCGTGACATTTTAAGAGACCTTACTCTGAATCATCTTCATACCTATCTATCTTTCTTCACATCTGTTCCTCTTGCTATTTCACTGTCGCCATATTCTCATATTGCCTATAGACACCTTAGTTTAATGAAATCTTTTACCACTGGTAGAAATTAAATCATTCTCTATTGTTGCATTCCTGTGTCAAATTAAGAATGTTAATTTCTTTTTATCAAAAGAAAACTCAACTTCTGCAGTGTTGCCCTTGCTTGTGGAGATCAAAATTTGTTGCTAGGCCCAAACTATTTCCTTTCCAGTCATTGATCTGTATATCAAACAAATTATATTTATCTATAATACCTTGCCATTTGATGGGATTCTTTGAACACTTGCTGAAATAAGACTAATAAAGATGATTTCATTTGATCAAAACTCTTAAATATTTTCTTTTCCTCCAGCCTGCCTGGCTACATTGTCTAGCCTCCATATGCATTGAATCATGTCTGAAATGTCATTTAAAATTTTAGTATCTGTAGACCAAATGAAATTTTGGATAAGAGATATTAGAATTTCAGCTTTCAAACTTTAAAACTTATGCGTATTCCTTCCCCTTAGGCGCTGTCGTACAGTCATACGGTACTGGGGGTTCCTCTTGAGGTTGCCAGAAATTATGAATAATGCAATTGAATTTTAGTTTGTAGTTTATGCATTAAAACAATGATTTTTTTTTACCTAAATTAAATTCCTCTAATCCTTGGCTTTTCGCTATGAAATTTGGTTGCGTGGTTTAGCCAGCTTCATCATTTTTCTTCCTTACCTGAAAACTTAATTTATTGTTCAATATGAATTCTTTTGTAGATTGAATATGTAGATACATATTTTAATCATTTTTAGAAATTTTGTCAATCAACAAAATCTCTGAGTTTAACTAGAGAAAACTTTGGAATTCTCATAGGTTGTAGATTTAGTTAATAGGAAATAATGCATTAAGTTAGAAATAGAAATTCTCTTTTTGTGTTGAGTTTAGGTAATTAATAATTTAACTGTTCTTTGTAGTAATTTTTATATATAGAAAATAAAAAAATTGTAGTTATATTATGGAGTTCTCACAAATTAACAATAATTTAATCTGGACTTTAATTAAATTTCCTAGAAAGTTTTAAGTATTAGTTTAGAATCTAATTCTTGTTATATGAGTATGATATACAAAATTATTGTTTTATTTTGGAAGATTGTTTTTAGAAAAAAATGTTGTTAAAAATTTAATAGTCATAAAGAGGTAACATTAGTGTTTTAATTTGAGCTTTATTTATTATTCTGAAGGTGTGATGTCAACTCCCTATGTAATAGGGAAGAATAATTTTATGGATGTGTTTTATTTTCTAGTATTTTTTTAAAGAGAAATCAAATCTCTATTATTGAGGGATGTGTTATATTTAAGTATTATTTTATTCCATCCTTGTTATTTAGGGATATGTTATATTTAAGCATTACTTTATAAATAAAAAGTCAAATCCTTTTAAAATAATTTATTGATTTATTATTTTATCTTGTATATTTATTTATATTAGTAGTTTTATCTATTGTAAGAGAGTAGGATATGGATAATAAATAAGGCTTCTTAATATATATTTGTCTTAGTCAAATTGATGTAAATTATCATAATATAAATATTGAATTGTTATTTTAGATCTAGTTATATAGAGTGTGTATCATGACCTTAGTTAAGTCTTTAATTTTAGTATGAATTAGGATATTTTAAGTAGTGTGCATAAAGTTAGTCTATGAATTTAATTTATGTTTGTTATATGTCCAGATATCTTTGATATATTTTGGTGGAAGATAACATTTAGTTAGATTTAGTAAGACAAAGCACGATATATATATATATATATATATATATATATATATATATATATATATCATGTTTTCTCTTCACATTAAGGAACTTTGTAGTTATATAATAGAGTCTAATCTTATTATATATATATATATATATATATATATATATATCATGTTTTCTCTTCACATTAAGGAACTTTGTAGTTATATAATGGAGTCTAATCTTATTTATGACTTATATTAAAGATTGTGCTTAGTTATGAAAATGGGTGAGTAAGTGGCGGTTAGCTTTGATATGAAACGTTTAGCATTTAACTCATACTTTCTAAAGATTTAAAAGGGATGATCGATTTTAATCTACTTTATGATCCTTTATGTTTTGCTTATACAATTATTTTGAACAGAAATCACAAAGCTGTCAAGAATTTTAATAAGATCCACATTAGTGTAGAAAAAGTTTTAGTCTAAAAATGGGTAGCATCTTGTTTGACTAAATTTTCTGTTATAGAATGGTAACCCTTTCAAGTTATTATTGTTCTACATTGTTGGGATAGAGTTGTCTTATGTTGTTAGATGATTTATCATGCTTGGAATAATGTTACATTCTTTAAGACCATTATTAGTGCATTAGATCATATGTTACATTAGTGGTTTTGTTATTGAATTATTGATCTTGGTTTAGGATGTGTCTTGGAAAGTGAATGTGATGTGTGACCATTATGATGTCAAGTGTTGTAAAAGTTGTTCCCAGAAGCCTAGGAGAGAGTAATTGTGTGGGGGTTAGCTATGTGTGTATCTTGTGAGTTGAATGGAATGCATTCTTGAAATATGGTTTCTTATTCATGTTGGAATAATACATGTGCAAGATGGTTTATGCCTTAATCAGTCTACCTATACATGTGATTATACTGACTATGCAAGAAGGTAAATGCCTCGCATTGTATTTGAGCACAAGTGTTGTTAAGATGTTAATGTTTTGCTTGATGGATAGGGTTTTCTAGATGCAAGTAGGGGAGTGGCTTTCAATGTGGGGTCGGGGCCCAAAGTGGCTAGCCAGGATAACCCATTGGAAGTTGGTAATCAAGTGATAACCTAATTAACAAATTAAGGGGTTGGGTAGTTAATCAAATTAAGCAAGATAATGTATGCCTCACTCATGGCTCAAGTGCTTGTTTAGGCTTGAGATGGATGAGAAGGCCTGGAATGGAAAATCAACTCCCTTGTCCTCATGAGACGTATGTTGGTTCCACATGAGTTTGTATGGGGGTCGGTGGTCAGGAGAGGCTGCCAGGATAACCTAGGATGGGGGCCGGTGCCTAGGAATACCTCCCAGGGTAACCCATGACAAGCTATGTGATGACACTCCTCCTTATTGCAGTCAACTACTCGCTAGTTGTATTTCCTCCTTCGGTTGTGTGAGTGCCTCTGGAAGTTCAATTAATTGTGTAAGTGTTGATTTGAGTTACTTGTGTTGTTCTTAATGATCTGTGTTATATTGGAGTCATGTGTAGTCCTTGCATATGTTAGCATATTGTCTTCTTGACTTTTGTCTTTGTGGGACCTCATTGTTATCTCCTAGCACAGGGGGTGGACCTCAGGGTTCCACATGGTAGGGTGGTTATGCTTTATTCCATTGGTTTATCTAGTGCCATAGTTCGTGGATGTATCTCTCGTAGCAGATTCCAGTTTGCACCTGTATTTGAAGATAGTTATTTGTAATATTTGCATCTAGATTTATGTATCAGTGTAATTTATTATGCAATTTGATGTATTCAGAAAAAAGATCTCTTTTAACAATGAAACTATGTAATTCTTCTTGTAAGATATGCTAATTTGTACCTGTAATCTTAATGCAAACTTCTTGATGTATTTGGATGTCATAATGAAAGATGCTAGTTTGATTTAGTTTGTTTATTGGATTAAAATATGTACATTGTTGATTGTTGTTACATTGTAATAATGCAGCTATGCAATCCCTAGAGATGATAGTTTAACTTATTTCTATTAGACCATGTTATGTTTTGTCATTACTACTTCTAAAGGAAAAAAAAAATTCTGCCTTTTTATTGCTTTAGTTGAACTTATCTCTAGGGTTGCATGGCGGGGCATTACACTTGGTATCAGAAGCAGGTTGCAACATTGAGACCTCTGGATTCTTGTTGTTGCTCTAGGTTAAGTGATTTTCTCTTTGTGGTGAGTTGGTGATGGTACCTTTCACCTGTGTGCATTAGTATGACATTATAAGATTGATAAGTTTATAGACCTATCCTTTGACTATGTCTTGTTTACTTATGTGTCTATGTGTTCTCTCTTCCTCTTCTCTGATAATGTGATGATATATTTGACAATATGTCTTCCCTAAATGTTAGTGCTTTTGTTGAGGCTTTGAGTTTCTCTTGTGGTCACTAGTGCATTATAAGAAAGAAGCATGGTTACTGTTAGTGTATGTAATTAAGTATTGGAATGATTTAATCATTTGGTGAGTCATGTGGTTATGTGACGTTCTCATGTGCTGGGTATCTTAACATGGTTGTTGATAACCTGAGATCTATTTCCTAGTTGGTCATGACTGCATGTGGAAGATCTATTGTAGTTTATGAAAGTTATCATTGTATATGCCTGTGTAAGAACTATGTGCAAGAGATCAAACGAGAGCTTGTGTTGGGTCCATGAGATCATGAATGTGATAATGTAAGTCAATTAGAGTTTTGAATTATTCCTGTGTGTGACATCATACATTTACTTTATATCTTCTTGTATAAGGAAGCAATTGCATATCTCCATAGTTTAGTAAAAAGAAATTGTATTGTATTAAAGATAGAAGTTGTTTAGATAATAGGATGTAGTTAACTTAATTGTTTGAGTGTTTGTTTACATTCTCTAACACATTCTGGACCTTGTGTTCTTGAGTGTTGTTAGCGGATACTCCCTTTTTGTGGCTAAAATTAGTCACATTGTGATGTGAATTTGTTTTGTAATTTGGTTGTTTTGGAAATTTTGACAGTTGTTTCATGTGTTGTAGGGGGTTAACAGTGAGTTTTCTTTCTTTGAACTTTCTTATGACAGGAATGGTCACCAAAACTCTTTTCTTTATACTTGATTTATTGTTGAAAATTGCCGGCATTTTGTGACTTAAGATTGAATTTGATTATTTTCCCACTTGGGTTAGCATTTATTTTTAAATTTTCTATGGTGGGTATTCTAAGTGTTTGGTTTTGTTGCCCCCATTTTGTGTTAAGTGTTGTTTCTATCATGTTCATGTCGAACCTCTGATAGTATGTTCAAGGGAGGACTCCGTAGAGAATTGTACTATGTATGTTGGTAAATAGTCAAAAGCATAGTGGAAATAAGATATGAGATGTATTTTTCTTTGATTATATGTGAATGCAATTCTCTAAATTGTATGAAATTTCCAAAACATGTGTGATTAGATATAAGTAGAAAACATGATATGCCTTAAAGGTAAAGAATTAATGTTCTTCTTATTGTTATGGAATGATTGTGCCTATTTTATGAACAATTGCTTAATATGGATGCATATGTAGACAATAGAAAGTTGCAATACTAATATGTTATGTTTCCACCCTAGTCTGTGACTTCTAGGAGGAAGTCAAGTTTTTGGGGGGGAGGATGTAGTGCGCCTCCATTCTTACCTTGGATGAGTAGTGGTTAGGCTATGGAGCATGAAGATGAAGGTAAGATACTCAGAATACTTAGGGTATGTTAGACATGTTGATGGCAGGTCTACCATTTTGATGTAGTTGATGACACTCATTGATTTTTACTATGATGACACTGTTGATACTTTATGATTAGTACATTATGCTTATGTTGTTATCAGTCATGGATTAATTGATTCTGTATATTTGTTTTTGTAGTGCCCCTCATTTTGGCTTTCTTACAGTTGTTAGTATTTCATTTATATTTAGACATTTTGAGACATGTGGATGATAGATCACTTAGTTATGCTTAGTTATGCATATCATGGATTACAGATTACTGAGATAGTTGTTGATATTTTGTTGTGATCATTATGATAAGATTGTGGATATTATAATAGATGATATCTTTTGACATGATCATTTATTGGTTAAATGATTATGTATATTAGAGTTATCATGCTTTATGTGATCATTTGATATCATGATATCTGATTATTAGTTAGAAATGTATATATTATTTGTGATGCTTTTGGTGAAGGGAAGGTGTAGTATTACTCATTATGAGCACCCGACTACAATGTGATTCCCTATCACAGTGTGTTTGATTATAAATATGTATATGATCATACAACACCTAATGTAGAGGCACTTTGGATAGGAGGAAGATAGACAAGATGACAAGTTCTACTACACCCAAAAGCCCAAAATCAAAGGTCAATGTGTAAAAGTGGGAACAGAAGTTAGACACCTTGATTTATCCATGGAAATAGTGTTTAGGCATGTATAGGGACCCATCCCATCCATTGGAAAAGGCAGGGCAAACTCTGAAATGGTACTTCCTTCACAAACCCAAGAAATGGCTTGTAGCCCTACAAAATGAGAACAGTCCTAATAACTCTTGACACATACATTCAAATGCAAATCTTAGACAATTATAATATACCCATTAGGACCCCCTATCACATATCTTATAATGGGTAGTGGTTGTTTTGGATGATACGCCTCAACCTATAGCCCCTCCTAATGACCTAGAGCCCCAATTAGGCCAAAAATACAAAGAGACCCCCTTTAAATTCACACATAGAACTAAACCAATGACTTGATCACTTAGTATTCATTCCAAAACTATAAATTTTGTGGGTTTTATACTTCTACAAAATGTTGTTCCAAGAAATGCCTCTATGGTTACTCCAATAGGCTTAATACATGGTCTTATTAAGCCTTTTCTAGCAAAACTTGCACACACCAATTCTCCCACTACTGTAAACACCCAAAACAATTAACATACAAGTAAATACATCCATCCCACTAGTCTTATGGCCTTGAAAGATAGTGGGATGGTCAATCTCCCATCGTTGGAGAAAAACCCTTGTTTAGTTTTTTATGAGACTATGTTTAAACAAAACCTTATAACTCCCTACAATGCTACTTCCAAGACACCAAACTACTTTCAAATACAAGGTTAATCAATAGACTATCCAATCAAAACATGAGGAGATGTGAACAAGTCTTTACCTTCACTATGTATCGCTTGTAGTAGTGGATTTCCTCAAGGAAACAGAGATCTCAATAAAATAGTCCACTATCAAATACTTATAACTTATCTCCTGCCCAATGTCATAGCCTCAAATCATGTTTGATTGAAGTTTGATTCACCATACTTCACTTCCCAAAAAATTATGATTCATGATAGTTCCATACAGCGGAATGGTACGGCTTGCTTCTATAGAAAATTTAGAAAACAACAAAAAAAAATCAAAGAATGGTGTTTGTATTGCATAGAACTCCTCCTCCTTCATACATTCCACTTGATCAATGGTATATAGACTTGTATACACCTTGAAAAATCTATTGAAGATAGTTTGGTCGATCAAGGAAGCCATAACCAATTCGAACTTCCTTG
Source organism: Cunninghamia lanceolata (assembly GCA_027924645.1). NCBI lineage: Eukaryota > Viridiplantae > Streptophyta > Pinopsida > Cupressales > Cupressaceae > Cunninghamia > Cunninghamia lanceolata. The sequence goes on along the minus strand of BSBN01001899.1, from coordinate 451,423 downwards.
AACTGTTTTGGGCAGTTTGAAAACTTCAACTAATTCTTAGTTTGTTTGCATAGACATTGATGTTTATGAATCTTCAAACACCTCTACAATGTGATTAGGCCTTAAATAAGGAATTAGGCTCCTTGACATCACCTTAGACTCCTTGACATGCCTTAACAAGGCTTACAAACATGAAGACTATCTTTACATACCTTAGGACAGCAATATGTAGATATTTGGACATAGTCCTTATTACATGAATGGTCTTCTAGGACCTTATTGGAACAAGACAACGTGATCCACAAAACATGAAAAAAAGTATGAACAAAAACATATAGATGATCTCCTTGGTGCTCCTGCACCATACTCGAGTGAAAAGAGAACTCAAGTCTCTTGAGGAAGTAGATCAACAATTGTGACACCATGCTTCAAGATGTCTTCTTCACTCATCCAAGTGACATCTTCAATGGGTAAGCCACTCCATTTGACAAGGAACTATTTGTATGTCTTCTTTCTATTCTTCTTCAAGACCTTGGTGTCAAGAATGCGTTCCAACTTCAATGGTTGATTGGGTGGAGGACCCTTGACCCAATCTTCATCTCCTATTGCTATCATATCTTCCTCTGAATCTGCATTAGGATCACCTTTGAAAGGAAACAAGTCTGAAACATTGAAGATAGGAGATATGGTCAAGCCTTGAGGAAGTTCAATCTCATAGGCATTGGGCCCAAACTTGTGCACAATCCGACATGGTCCTATCTTCTTCATGAGGAGTTTGGTTGGCTGCCCCTTAGGAAGTCTTTCCTTCTTCAAATGTGCCATGACCAAATCCCCAACCTTGTATTGTACATCTCTCCTTCTCTCATTGGCTTTCTCCTTGTACCTGTCACTATTCTTTTGAAGAGTTTCTTTGACATTATCATGGATGTCCTTCATGGCCAATGCAAAGTCTTCACCTAGAGCACTTTTCCTCTGTACTCTATGGAGATCTCTCAATTCAAGAATACCTCTTGGATGAAGACCATAAACAATCTCAAATGGACTCCTACCTGTGCTTCTATTGGTGGAATCATTATAAGCAAACTCAGCTTAAGGGATGATCATATCCCATGCCTCTCCATGTTGTTTGGTAAGACACTTGAGAAGATTTCCCAAGGACCTATTCACCACCTCAGTTTGGCCATCAGTCTAAGGGTGATAGGCTGAAGTAAAGAACAATTGAGTGCCCAACTTCTTCCACAAAGTGCGCCAAAAGTGGCCTACAAACTTTGGATCCCTATCAGTCACAATGTTAAGAGGCAAACCATGCATTCTAACAATTTCTTTGAAGAACAAACCAACAATGTGAGAAGCATCATTAGTGCATTTACATGGCAAGAAATGAGCCATCTTACTGAATCTATCCACCACAACAAATATACTATCAAAGCCTCTTTGAGTCCTAGGAAGACCGATACAAAATCCATGCTAATACTTTCCCATGGCCTATTAGGAATAGGAAGTGGCTGATATAGACCAGTATTAGATGAAGTACCCTTTACCCTTTGACAAATACTACAATATTCAACAAATTTTCTGATATCTGATTGCATTTTAGGCCAAAAATAAAACCTCTTCACCTGATCCAATGTTGTATCCAACCCAAAGTGACCTCCTAGTCAACCACAATGTTTTTCCTTTATGATGTTCTCCCTCATGGAACACCTAGGAACACATAGTTGGCTACCTTTGAACAACAACCCTTGCTACAACAAAAACTTAGAAATATTGGAATGATAAGAGTCTAAAAATTGTGAACAAACTTCATATACCTCCTTGAAATCTTCATCATCCTAATACATATGTTTGAGAGCATCAACCCCTACACTTTGCAACTAAATTTCTTGAACCATACACACCTTCTACTCAATGCATTTGCCACTTTGTTAGCCTACCCCTTCTTGTGTTTGATTGAAAAAGTATAGGCTTGGAGTTGCTCAACCCATTTCATATGCCTATGATTGAGTTTCTCCTGTGAATTCAGAAAACTAAGTGCATGGTTGTCAGTATAAAAAATAAATTCTTTAGGCAAAAGATAGTGCCTCCATTTTTTCAAATCTTGTACCATTGCATACAATTCCAAGTCATAATTAGAGTACTTTCTCTTAGCATCATTCAATTATTCACTAAAGAAAGCAACAGGCCTGCCTTCTTGGCTTTGGACAGCCCCTATAGAAAGATTACTAGCATCACATTCCACCACAAACAACTTGTTAAAGTCAAGCAAAACAAGTATGGGCTATTGTGCTACCTTTTGTTTCAGAATTTCAAAAGAATCATTGGCTGCCTTTGTCCAAAAAAACTTACATTTCTGTCCCCCTTTCATGGTATCCAAAATTGGTGCACAAATATGACTAAAACCTCTTATTAATTTCCTATAAAATGTTTCCAAACCATGAAAAATTTTCACATCACCTACTATTTTTGGAGTTGGCCATGACAAAATGGCTTTTACCTTTGTTGGATCCATCTTTAAACTACCCTGTGAAATCACAAAACTAAGATAGGTGAGTTCTTCCTTCATGAAGACACTTTTTTCCATGTTGATCATCAATTGTTCATCATGCAACTTCTTCAAAACCTGATCCAAATGTTGCAAATGCTCTTCCTTAGACTTGCTGAAAACAAGAATGTCATCCAAATATACCACAACAAATTTACCAATGAAATACTTCAACACTTCATTCATGAGACGCATAAAAGTACTTGGGGCATTAGACAGACCAAATGGCATCACCAACTACTCATAAAGACCCTCATTGGTTTTGAATGCTAGCTTCCATTCATCCCCTTGCTTGATCCTAATTTGATGATACCCACTCTTAAGATCAATCTTAGAAAAGTATCTATCCCCTCCCAAAAAGTCCATTAGGTCCTCAATCCTTGGTATAGGGAACCTATATCTTATGTTAATCTTGTAAATGGATCTAGAATCCATTCACAACCTCCATTTACCATCCTTTTTAGGGGCTAGGACTGTTGGGATAGCACATGGGCTAAGGCTCTTTCTTACCAATCCCTTATCCAACAATTCTTGCACTTGCTTTGCAATCTCTTCATTTTGTGAAGGTGTCATCTTGTAGGCTGCTTTGTTTGGCAAAGTAGATCCTAGTATGAATTCAATTTGATGGCTTATCTCCCTAATAGGTGGTAACTCACTAGGCATTTCTTCTACCATAATCCCCTTATACTTCTCTAGCAATTGCTGCACCTCATTAGGAACTTCTACCTTACTAGGATCATGCAAACTAGGACTGTTTTTAGGCTTCAAAATCAGAGCATACCCTTGGGTTCCTTCCTCCTTAAGGGCATATAGAAACTCTTTACCACTCACAAACATGACACTTGACCCAACATTCTTCTCTGCATGTTCATCAGGCAATGGATCCATTCTATATTTTCTACCATTCTTAGTTATGATGACAGAATTGTTTTTACCATCATGTTGTGATTGAACATCATATTGCCATGGGTGTCCTAACAGCAAATGACAAGCATCCATGGGAATTATTTCACACAAAATCTTGTCTTTATATTCTCCTATTTCAAATTCAACCCATGATTGTTCATCTACAAAACTTGTTGCCCCTTATTCAACCATGATACTTTATAAGGACTAACATGGCGAAGTCTTTCCAATTTCAACTTGTCTACCATTTCAATGGAAACCAAGTTTTCAGTTGATCTCGAATCAACAATTACCTTGCAAATCTTACCATAGGCCTTGCATGTTGTCCTGAACAATGTCTTCCTTTGAGGGGATTCTTGTGTTTGAGGCACCTTCAACATGGTTCTTCTCATCATCAAACTTTCTCCTTCATGGACCAGGGCTGCACTTCCAATTGGAGAGTTGACACTTTGGCAATCTTCCTCTTGGATCAATTGGTTCCTTCTCTCTCCTCCATGAGAGCTTGAGGCTTGCTTTTCCAGACACTTGAAGGCTGGATGTCCCACTTGGTTACAATTGTAGCACCTTCCTGTGAAGACATTAGGACCTCTCCCTGGTCCACCAAATCTACCTCTTCCATTAGGCCTTCTTCCTCTAAAACCTCCCCTAGAACCTAATTCTCCACTTTGCTCTTGGGAACTAGATTCCTCTTGACTTCTTTGGGACTAATTTCTGCCCCTAAAATTGCCCCTACCTCTGAAATTTCTGCCACCTCTTCCTCTATTTTTCTACTCACCTTTCCTCTTTAACTTCTCTTCAGCCCTTAATGCCACTTGAAAGCATTTTTCCATGGTTTCAGGGGTTAATAAACTAATTTCATCTTGAATATTAAACGTCAAACCATTTAGATACCTTGCCACTTTAGCTTTTTCATCCTCCATATACCCACAATGAAGAGTGTATTTGTGAAACTCCTTAGTGTAAGTAGCCACATCCAATTCTCTTTGCTTGAGATTTTGCATCTTCTTGTAGATTTGCACATCGTAGTCTGATGGAAGAAATTGGGACTTGATCCTCTCCAACATTCTACTCCATGAAGAGGTCATACTCTTCCCATTCTTTACCCTCTCACCTTGGGTGTAATTCTACCTTATAAGGGTAGCACCTTTGAGTTTTGTTTTTGCAAACTTAACCCTCTTGTTTTTAGGAACCTTTTTGTATTCAAAGTAGTTGATTAGAGCCTCAATCCACTCCATGACTTCATCAGCATTCATCTTCCCATTAAACATGGGAATCTCCATCCGAGCCTTTGAAGAATCCTTGCCAATTGCCTTGATGGCTTCAAGGAAATGCTTTTGATCAGCCAGTACCTCTACCTCTTCTTGCTCTTCTTCTTCCTCCACTTTTTCTTCCTCTTCATCAGAACCTTCATCTATCCTCTTCCCTATCCTAAATGCCTTCAACTCTTCTTGGAGTGCTTCCTTGACTCCACTTTTGATCTTCTCTTCCATCTCCTTGAACTTCTTGACCACTAACTCTTAAGTGGTCAAGAAGTTCAAGGAGATGGAAGAGAAGATCAAAAGTGGAGTCAAGGAAGCACTCCAAGAAGAGTTGAAGGCATTTAGGATAGGGAAGAGGATAGATGAAGGTTCTGATGAAGAGGAAGAAAAAGTGGAGGAAGAAGAAGAGCAAGAAGAGGTAGAGGTACCGATTGATCAAAAGCATTTCCTTGAACTTCTTGACCACTTCAGTGGTCATCCCCTCTAGAGGCATATTGCTAGCCTCTCCTTCACTCTCTTCTGCTGACATATACTAGGCCTTGTAACACAACCAACAATAGAACCTTTTATGTCTCTAATACCACTATGATGTAGGGGCACTTTGGCTAGGAGGAAGATAGACAAGACGACAAGGTTCTACTACACCCAAAAGCCCAAAATCAATGGTCAGTTTGCAAAAGTGGGAACAACAATTAGAGACCTTGATTTCTCCATGGAAATGGTGCTTAGGCATGTATAGGGACCCACCCCATCCATTGGCAAAGGCAGGTCAAACTCTGAAATGGTACTTCCTTCACAAACCCAAGAAATGGCTTGTAGCCCTACAAAATGAGAACAGTCCTAATAACTCTTGACACACACCTTCAAATGCAAATATTAGACAATTATAAGATACCCATTAGAACCCCCTATCACATATCCTAGAATGGGTAGTGGTTGTTTTGGATGATATGCCTCAACCTATAGCCCCTCCTGATGAACTAGAGCCCCAATTAGGCCAAAAATACAAAGAGACCCCCTTTAAATTCACACACAGAACTAAACCAATGACTTGAGCACTTAGTATTCATGCCAAAACTATGGATTTTGTGCATTTTGTACTTCTACAAACTATTGTTCCAAGAAATGCCTCTATGGTTACTCCAATAGGCTTAATACATGGTCTTATTAAGCCTTTTCTAGCAAAACTTGCACACACCAATTCTCCCACTACTGCAAACACCCAAAACACTTAACATACAAGTAAATACATCCATCCCACTGGTCTTATGGCCTTGAAAGATAGTGGGATGGTCAATCTCCCATCATTGGAGCAAAACCCTCGTTTAGGTTTTTATGAGACTATTTTTAAACAAAACCTTATAACTACCTACAATGCTACTTCCAAGACACCAAACTACTTTCAAATGAAAGGCAACTCAATATACTATCCAATCTAAACATGAGGAGATGTGAACAAGTCTTTACCTTCACTATATATGGCCTGTAGCAGCGGATTTCCTCAAGGAAACAGAGATCTCAATAAAACAATCTACTATCAAATACTTATAACTTGTCTCCTGCCCAATGTCATATCCTGAAATCATGTTTTAATCAAGGTTAATTCACCATAATTCACTTCCCAAAAACTTATCATTCATGACAGTTTCGTACAGCAAAATGGTACGGCCTGTTTTTATAGAAAATTCAGAAAACAACAAAAAAATAGTATAGAATGGTGTTTGTATTGCATAGAACTCCTCCTTCATACATTCCACTTGCTCAAAGGTATATAGGCTTGTATACACCTTGAAAAATCCATTGAATATAGTTTGGTTGATCAAGGAAGCCATAACTAATTCCAACGTCCTTGAACTATTTTGGGTAGTTTGAAAACTTCAACTAATTCTTAGTTTGTTTGCATAGACATCGGTGTTTATGAATCTTCAAACACCTCTACAATCTGACTAGGCCTTGAACAAGGCATTAGGCTCCTTGACATGCCTTCACAAGGCTTACAAACATGAAGACTATCTTTACATACCTTAGGACAACAATATGTAGATATTTGGACATAGTCCTTATTACATGGATGGTCTTCTAGGGCCTTATTGGAACAAGACAACATGATCCACAAAACATGAAAAAAACTATGAAAACAAACATATAGATGATCTCCTTGGTGCTCTTGCACCACAACCCCTTGGTTTGATGCAGGTTGCAGGTACCAGGCACTGACTCCACCTAAATTAGCAAGTTTGAGCGTTCCTTTACACCAATGGATAATGTGGATGGGAGATAACATGGGGTTCCCTTTGTCAGCCAATGTCTTCGGTTTGTCGTCATCCATGTATATCTAGTCATGGTTGTATTTGTCATGCAGTTCGTACTTGTCCTCGGGTGTTGGTCATCCTTTGGGTTGTTATTGTTTATTTATTGTAGTTTAAGGTTCATTTTATTGAACTTAGTGACCAAGGTATTAAGTTGTTGATTATAGTCATTTAGTTCATTTTATAGAATAAGTGATCTATGTGTATAGATGTGTTGATGTATGATCATTTTGGTTATATAGTCAATATGTATTTGTTGGGGATTTATTAATTATTATAGTAAGAATACTAATAAGTTTATATATATACATCAGTATTAGTTATTTAATTAATGTAGAAAATTGAGAATATTAATTAGTTGATTTTTATATTAAATTAAATTAGTAGCTTTGAAAGCTAGAAATAATAATAATATTGTTAATATTTAATACGTTATTGATTTTATCTAACATGTGAGATTTTATTTTATTTTGTCATCAATTTATTGTTGGACTGGGTTGTTAGAAATTTGAAAATTATTCTTGTTAGTGGTGTTATGAATGCAATTAATTTTGGGTTGTGGATATCTATAATGGAGAGAATGGTGATAGTGGGTATCAATTGTTTTATCTATTTTGGTTTTGGGAAGATTAGTTGAGGGGAGAGTTCTTAGAAAAGATACATAGAAATTTAGGGAAAAGAAGAGGAATTGGTAGAGGAAGAGGAGAAGGGAGCAACGGAGATCTGAAGAATTTCTTGGTATGTATTAAACAAAATTTCTTTTGCTTGTCTGTAAATGAAGAAAAATCCTATATGTCAGTAGTTTGTGCAATTTTATGATTTGTCAAATTCTAGTTAAAGTGTGGTTCTCTATGAATTATTCCAAACAATAGTAAACGCTTTTGAAAATCAGTGTCCATCTGCAATCAAATGCAAGTTTCTCCCATCAATTGAAATGATTGATCAAGCTCTACAACCTATTCTCTCTGTATGCTTGATGAGTATATATTCCTTTCTATAACCCCATTATTTTTAATCTTGCCATTAGCATTTGCTTGAATATTCTCTGCAACCACCCATTGTGACATTTTAAGAAATCTTACTCTGAATCATCTTCACACCTTTCTATCTTTCTTCATTTCTATTCCTCTTGCTATTTCATTATCTTCATATTCTCATATTGCCTATAGACACCTTAGTTTAATGAAATCTTTTGCCACTAGTAGAAATTAAATCATTCTCTGTTGTTGGATTCCTGTGTCAAATTAAGAATGCCAATTTCTTTTTATCAAAAGAAAACTCAACTTCTACAGTGTTGCCCTTGCTTGTGGAGATCAAAATTTGTTGCCAGGCCCAAACTAGTTTTTTCCAGTCATTGATTTGTATATCAAACAAATTATATTTATCTATAAGCCCTTGCCATTTGATGAGATTCTTTGAACACTTGCTGAAATAAGACTAATAAAGATGATATCATTTGATCAAAACTCTTAAATATTTTATTTTCCTCCATCCTACCTAGCTACATTGTATGGCCTCCATATGCATTGAATCATGTCTGAAATGGTATTTGAAATTTTAGTATCTATAGACCAAATGAAATTTAGTATAAGAGATATTAGAATTTCAGCTTTTACACTTTAAAACTTATGCATATTCCTTCCCTCCTGAGGTTGCCAGAAATTATGAATAATGCAATTGAATTTTAGTTTGTAGTTTATATAGATTAAAACAATGAAATTTTTTTACCTGAATTAAATTCCTCTAATCCTTCGCTCTTGGCTATGAAATTTGGTTCCCTGGTTCAGCCAACTTCATCATTTTTCTTCCTTGCCTGAAAACTTAATTTATTGTTCAATATGAATTCTTTTGTAGATTGAATATGTAGATAGACATTTTAATCATTTTTAAAAAAATTGTCAATCAACAAAATCTTTGAGTTTAATTAGAGAAAACTTAGGGATTCTCATAGGTTGTAGATTTAGTTAACAGGAAATAATGCATTAAGTTAGATATAGAAATTCTCTTTTTGTGTTGAGTTTAGGTAATTAATAATTTAACTAATCTTTGTAGTAATTTTTATCTATAGAAAATTAAAAAAATTGTAGTTATATTATGGAGTTCTCACAAATTAACAATAATTTAATGTGAACTTTAATTAAATTTCTTAGAAAGTTGTAAGTATTAGTTTAGAATCTAATTCTTGTTATATGAGTATCATATACAAAATTATTGTTTTATTCTGGAAGATTGTTTTTAGAAAAGATTGTTGTTAAAAATTTAATAGTCATATAGAGGTAACATTAGTGTTTTAATTTGAGCTTTATTTATTATTCTGAAGGTGTGATGTCAACTCCCTATGTAATAGGGAAGAATAATTTTATGGATGTGTTTTATTTTCTAGTATTTTTTTTAAAGAGAAATCAAATCCCTATTATTGAGGGATGTGTTATATTTAAGTATTATTTTATTTCATTTATGAGAAATCAAATTCCTATTATTTAGGGATGTGTTATATTTAAGTATTATTTTATTTCATTTATGAGAAATCAAATCCCTATTATTGAGGGATGTGTTATATTTAAGTATTATTTTATTTCATCCCTTCATTTAGAGATATTTTATATTTAAGCATTACTTCATAAATAAAAAGTCAAATCCTTTTAAAATAATTTATTGATTTATTATTTTATCTTGTATATTTAAGAATATTAGTAGTTTTATCTATTGTAAGAGAGTAGGATATGGATAATAAATAAGCCTTCTTAATATATATTTGTCTTAGTCAAATTGATGTAAATTATCATATTATAAATATTGAATTGTTATTTTAGATCTAGTTATATAGAGTGTGTATCATGACCTTAGTTAAGTCTTTAATTTTAGTATGAATTAGGATATTTTAAGTAGTGTGCATAAAGTTAGTCTATGAATTTAATTTATGTTTGTTATATGTCCAGATATCTTTGATATATTTTGGTGGAAGATAACACTTAGTTAGATTTAGTAAGACAAAGCACGATATATATATATATATATATATATATATATATATATATATATATATATATATATATATATATATATATCATGTTTTCTCTTCACATTAAGGAACTTTGTAGTTATATAATGGATGGGGGCCGGGGCCTAGGAAGGCTTGCTAGGACAACCCATGACAAGCCATGTGATGACACTCCTGCCTACTGTAGCCTAGCATTCCCTAGTTGTACTCTCCCCATTCGTTATGTGTTGCCTCTGGAAGTTCAGTTAAGTTAAGTTGTATTGTGTTGTTTATGTTATCTGTCATGTGTTGTATTGGCGTTTGGTCGTCCTTTGTTTATGTTAGTCTTTGTCTACCTGACTGTCATTGTTTGGGACCTCATGTTAACTCCTAGCTCGGGGGGTGGACCTTAGGGTTCCACATGGTTGGGTGGAAGAGCTATTTTATCCATTGGTTATTCTTGTCAAGATCATATGCAGAAAAGATTTGTTCCAGTTGTACTTGTACTAGTTGATGAAGATGTATGTGTAACCTTGTACCAGATTTGTGTAACAGAATATTCTTTATGTATGTAACTTTTGATGTAGACTAAATGGTAATGTAATGATGTTATGATGTACTTAGATGAAAGTGTTTCAGTTATGTATTTAATCTTGTAGATTGTATTATCTGACGATATGTAATGAATATGAATTCAGTTATTCAATTATGCATTGGATTTAGATCAGTTACTGAAGAATGTTAAATTATGTTAGTTGGTTTGTAAAGTAATGCAGCCTTGTATCCTTAGAGAATATGTTGTAGTTAGTTATGTTAACATTACTTTGTTATCTTAAGCATTTAAAAAAAAAAAATTGTTCCTGTTTCATGTAGCATAAATGTGTATTTCTTTGAGGTGTACAAGGCGGGTGTTACATCTAGTATCAGAGCCAAGTTTGCTAACACTGGGTACTCTGGGATTTATATTAGCCCATCAAGCTATACTAGTTGTTTAAACTCTGAAGAATATATTCATTCGTAGTCCTCGCCTAGAAACTTGAAAATGTTAAGTAGCCTCTGGATCTAGGGTAACAGTAGACTCTCTTGTGTATTATTGCAAGTTGAGGATAGGTCCCTTATCTACCATGGCAGATCTTCGCATTATACCACTAGGATCCTATGACATAGTGTTGGGATGGGTTGGTTGGATGCCCATCGTGTAGTGATGAGACTTCAGCTACCAGGGAGATGCATCCCGAATGAGAGAGCTATATCCATATTTGTTCGCAGGCTTCCAAGAGTAAGCCTGATCCTAGGGGGGAGGATGTAGTGCCCCTCATCTCATCGTCCATCAGATTTATGTTTGCTTAGACTTTATGATAGTGTCTTAGACCGTAGATGATGGATCTCTTGTTATCTTGTTACTTCATTATGAACCTGATTGTTATGATAATAGTTGCTGATCATTTTATGCTTTAGAACTTGATAAATAAACTAGATGTTACTGATGTTTGATGTTAATTGCGATACTGGAGTGTAAGAGGATTGAATGTTTTATGTTGTTGATTAATATCAGATATCTTGTTCAACATAGTTAATCGTTTATACATAAACGTGAATGGAACAGTGTTGCATTACTCGCTCTCGAGTACCCTTCACCACTGCGATTTCCATTCACTATAGGACTGCATGTGATGTATATATATATCTTGTTATGGTTAACCGTGCGTTGTTGCAGGAATGCAGGTACTAGGCATCGACTCCACCTGATTACAGGTCTGAGCGTGCCTTCGCCAATGGATTAGTTGTTGGAGTTAACGTGAGGTCCCATGTCAGTGTGGGCTGGTTGTCAGTTTATCCTCTTGGTCATTGTCTGTCATTCGATCATGATTTGCGGACAAGTAATATTGCACCTTGGAGTCTAACTAGGTTAGAAAGTGTCTAAGTGTGTAAGGTGTCATTGTGCTTTTATTAGAATCATATTACAGAAATTATAATGCTGATAATTAAATATATTTATAAAAGATAATATTGGGTATAATGTCGATAATTGTTGATTATTGTTGTAAATAAATTATTATTTTAATAGAAGTATTATTGTTAAATAAAGATTGTAAGAGATTTTGTATTATCTAATATAATATTATTTATAATAAATATTTAAATAAATAAAATAGTTGTAAGTTATGTTGTAATTAGTAATTTGCAACTAAATTAATAAAATAAATTAATATATAGTTGTACAATTATAGATAGTTGTAATATTATAACTTTATTAAATAAAATATGCTTGGTCGGCTATAAAGTCATTAAGTGTTGTCGGGAATTATGTGTTTTCATTTAAAAAGAAAAATAATAATAAAATAAAATATCTAATAATTGGGATCTTTGAATTAAATAAAAATACATATTCTTTAAAGGAGTTTTGCACGGAATCGCGTGCCAAGCCCTTAGTAGAGGAGAGAGGCTGTGTTATAAAAGAGCAGTAAGGGCATCTAGGACGGCATGACAGGTGAAAGGAAAGAAGCAGCTTGGAACTGCAATGATTGAAGCAGATTCGTCAGGTTGATTGCGAAACCAGGTTCCGTCGAATGCCTTATCTCTGAACTTCATCTCGAATCTGCAAATGTTGTTGTAGTTTATTTGATGCCCAGTAGTTCTGTAGACTGTCCTCTCTATGTTAAAAATAGCATCTTCTTGTAGGGTTTAAATTATTCCCTTTTGCTCAAGGATTCCGTTAGTAGATTGTTTTTCCTTCCATTGGTTTGCCGAATCGGTCAATTGTCCCTGCAACCATTTCATTTCAAACAATTTTCTATTGGAGACACAATGAAGTACCGACCCATCTCTGCATAAATGATTGGGAAGAAAATATGAGCCGTATATTGTTGTTTAGGGTTCCAAATTGGTAAAGAGAAAGAAAATTGGCCTCTGAATTTATGCATGATTTGTTCCAGATTAATAAAATCATTCGTGAATCCTTGTTTTCCTATTTCCCTATACCCTTGAAGCATTTGCTTACAGATAACACGGTTACCTTACCTATGTATGCATCTTCAGCGATGATGGGTGAGTATACTCGCTCCAAGGCTCCTATCTTTGGCGTGGTCTAGTTGTATATCTGCCAACGTCATCTACTTGATCAGTGTTTAAACACCTTCAATAGGTTCTCTTTGTGTATATCCTACAATCATTGCATCCCAGGCGGCCTAAGCATCTTAGTCAATTTCTCCAACGGCTGTGCAAATATCGTCCTTACCTTTAGATGTGATCTACCTCCCACGGGAAACTTATGCCATGATAGGGTTTTCGATCCATCTGCACCCAGGGATCTTTTTAATTACTTTATCATTTTGCAGTCCCAGACCATTTAGCCTCTTGTCCTAGCCACCGATGCAGGTATGTATGGGAAAAGAACATAATTTCACCACAACAATTTTGTAAAAAAATCATCTAGGGAATCACTTTGTAGAGGGCACACCCAACTCAGGCCGAGGTAATAGGTCCACAGATTAGTAGAGACTAGGGCCAAATTTAGTGAGGAAATGGCTTGGAGGGTGCAGCTGTCTCGAAATCTGAAGGAGCTTTGCATTCATCTCTGTCAAACCTCGCCATCGAGCAATGCGACCAGAGATTTTATTCGTTCAAATTATAAGGACTTGAAGACACTAAATCCAAGGTTCCCAATTTTAATTCGAGAGTGTAGTGGAACTGAGCCAAGAATATGGGCTAGATATGGTAAGATACCTACATGACTGGGAAATGTAACTCTCCAATTTTATGTTCAAATATGAAGCCGAAGTGTCACTTCTTTATAGTCATGCAATCCTCATAATTTCGAATACTATATTTTTCCTGTCACAGACTCAATGTTTGATACTTTCTAATTGACATTCTGTATAGCGGGTTTGTATGTACAACCAAAAGAGACCTAATGCTTGTCTTGACCATGAGATATAAAGGGATTCAAAGAGAGCAAAAATATTAGCACGAAATATCTCAATTTGCAATTGTTGAAGGATCTAGGAAAGAAGCGAATCATATTAATAATTATGTTCCTCCATCAACCAAAATTTGTTGATGGGTCTGCTAAGGACATATAGAGGAGAACACCTTTGCATGGTGCATAATATGCAATGCGACTAGATGCTAGGAATTATTTTGGGCATAGGGATGATAGCTTTTACGGTTTACCAATTTGGGAAATGCTTACAATTAAAAGTTTTAGACTAACAACTTGAAATTAGAAGAGGGTTCTATTTGCCGAAAATGCCTAGCTGCTGTGTCTAGCCTTCTTGAAATACTTCCTCCTGTTGGAAATGTTTCCAGGAGGCTATAAATGCCAGTAGCAGGAAAACACCATTTTCAACCATGTTTCTTGGCCATATAAGCATTTCCCATTTCTACGATTTCCTAGGAAAATTTGCGGTGGTTTGCCAAACATGCTCATGGCATAGGTTTAGCACTGTAACATAAGACTAAGTTAGGCAAAATATTAATGTAGTAAATAAGCTGAAAGGATAGCGAAGCATTCTTATTGAATAGCTATTAGAACTACCTAGGGAGAGTAGTCAAACTAGTGCTTCTTATAACACTGTTTATTTGTCAATGATCAACTAAATAAGATGACCCATTTGATCTCTAAAAGTTTTTATTCGATCTATTTGGGACAGTAGGTGCTAAACGAACATGATGTCTTGAGACTGTTAATTGGACAGACATGACTATATGTATAAACTTCTGTCAGTCAATAAGACCAGAAATGGAGGCACTTCTACTATAGCTTAAATTATATTCTTACCTTTCATATTTGGAAATCGGCTCAACAGTAAGAGAGTTTTTGCATGTAAACACACAAACGAGGATCCTAAGTGGAGATGTCCCTTTTTCTATGAGTGTGAGTGCATTGGATTAGAGAACTATCTAAGTTCAATTTAGAGTCATCTTGTAAAGATCTTAATCTATCGAGTTCAGTGGATAGGGCTTTATCTACAGAGATGCCATTAAATCTTACTATTGTATAGTTGTATCTAGGCATTTTAGCTGTAAAACACAACTGAAATTTTGAAACGACCATATTATTTAAAAGGTGAGATTTTGGACAAACTATCAAAATTCATATAGAATCAAGATGACATATATATTTGGCTTTTATATAATTTATCTGTACTAAAGTATGTCATAGTATTTTAAAGGCACTATTGAATAGATAACTGTCAACAAACAAATTGCTTGAGAGGGAAGGTTGACTGTCAAATTTAAGCCCTGGATGTCAATATTTATGTAATCCAATCTCATCTTTTTGGATTTACTTGTTACATACAACCCACCAAACCCTTTCATATGTGTTGGCCTGTAATGCAATTTTAGACAAACCATATTAGACTTGGAATCTCTAGTAGGCTCAAGAAATGAGGTATTTCTCCACATGGTTAAACCCATTTGTAAGCTACAATGTGGAAAAGAATAAGGGAGTTCAATTAAACAAATTTGTAATAGTGAATTAGTATATTCATGTTATTTTTCAGTTAGTTAAACCTAGTGAGTTACCCATAGTGGAAAGTTAATAAAATAATGGGTAAATGAGTTTATTTACTTAGTTACATTTTAATTATATGTGAATATGTAAAATTAAGTAGATTAATATTTTAGTTAAGTTAATAGATTTAATTTATCGAACTATAAGGAAATGTAGTTAATAGTTTAATTTAAATTGTTAGTGTTGATTAAACTTGGTAACGATCTTATTACAACATCATTATGAAGGTGTTGTTAATTGAAGCTTGATTAATTAGTCTTGATAGTGGATTTATTATCATTGTAATGAGATTATTGGTTGTAATGGGGTCCACTGTGCAAGATGTTTGGGTGACAGTCCAGAGGCATAGGATAGCGTGATTTGTTTTCAAGTATAGTGTTTTATGTATTGGATATATGATGATATATTGTCTCTAGTTATGTCTGGGATAAAAGACAATGTGAATGATGAATGTATTTCTTTGGGGATGTATTGTTGTTTGTCTAATTATATTTATCTTGTATCGAGTTTTGTGAAATGTGGAGACATCGTGTATTGTAACAGAGTAATGTTTATGTATTGTTATGGGCAATATTTGTGAGTTGTCCCTGTGATTAAGTTGATATGCAAGAGGGATAATGCCTTGCATTATTATATTTACATGTGGATATGAGAATAATTGTTATGCAAGAGGGTTAATGCCTTGCATGGTTCATGTATCATCATTGTCATGATGATGTGTTGCTATGTTTGTTGAGTAGGGTCTTCTAGATGCAGGTAGGGGAGTGGCTTTCAATGTGGGGCCGGCGCCCAAAGTGGCAGTCAGGATAACCCATTGGAAGTAGATTAATCAAGTGATAACCTAAATAATGAATTTGGGGGTTGGGTAGTTAGGCACACTAAACAAGATAAGTGGATGCCTCACTCATGGCTCAAGTGCTTGTTTAGGCTTGAGATGAGATGAGAAGGCCTGGAATGGCAAGATCGACTACCTTGTCCTCATGAAAGGTATGTTGATTTCCGCATGAGCGTTGTATGGGGGCCGGGAGTCGGGAGAGGCTACCAAGACAACCCAAGATGGGGGCCGGGGCCTAGGAAGGCTTGCCAGGACAACTCATGACAAGCCATGTGATGACACTCCTGCCTACTGCAGCCTAGCATTCCCTAGTTGTACTCTCCCCATTCGTTATGTGTTGCCTCTGGAAGTTCAGTTAAGTTAAGTTGTATTGTGTTGTTTATGTTATCTGTCATGTGTTGTATTGGCGTTTGGTCGTCCTTTGTTTATGTTAGTCTTTGTCTACCTGACTGTCATTGTTTGGGACCTCATGTTAACTCCTAGCTCGGGGGGTGGACCTTAGGGTTCCACATGGTCGGGTGGAAGAGCTATTTTATCCATTGGTTATTCTTGTCAAGATCATATGCAGAAAAGATTTGTTCCAATTGTACTTGTACCAGTTGATGAAGATGTATGTGTAACCTTGTACCAGATTTGTGTAACAGAATATTCTTTATGTATGTAACTTTTGATGTAGACTAAATGGTAATGTAATGATGTCATGATGTACTTAGATGAAAGCGTTTCAGTTATGTATTTAATCTTGTAGATTGTATTATCTGACGATATGTAATGAATATGAATTCAGTTATTCAATTATGCATTGGATTTAGATCAGTTACTGAAGAATGTTAAATTATGTTAGTTGGTTTGTAAAGTAATGCAGCCTTGTATCCTTAGAGAATATGTTGTAGTTAGTTATGTTAACATTACTTTGTTATCTTAAGCATTTAAAAAAAAAAAAATTGTTCCTGTTTCATGTAGCATAAATGTGTATTTCTTTGAGGTGTACAAGGCGGGCGTTACAAAGATGGTAATGTTTGGCTTGATGGATAGGGTTTTCTAGATGTAGGTAGGGGAGTGGCTTTTATTGTGGGGTCGGGGCCCAAAGTGGCTAGCCAGGATAACCCATTGGAAGTTGGTAATCAAGTGATAACCTAATTAATGAATTAAGGGGTTGGGTAGTTACTCACATTAAGAAAGATAATGTATGCCTCACTCATGGATCAAGTGCTCGTTTAGGCTTGAGATGAGATGGGAAGGCTTGGAATGGCAAATCAACTACCTTGTCCTCATGAAAGGTTTGTTGGTTCCGCATGAGTTTGTATGGGGGTTGGTGGTCCGGAGAGGCTACTAGGATAACCTAGGATGGGGGCCGGTGCCTACGAAGACCTGCCAGGATAACCCATGACAAGCTATGTGATGACACTCCTCCTTATTGTAGTCTAGTACTCCCTAGTTTTATTTTCTCCTTCGGTTGTGTAAGTGTGTCTAGAAGTTGAATTAAGTGTGTAAGTATTGATTTGAGATACTTGTGTTGTTCTATTGATTTGTGTTCTATTGGAGTCATGTGTAGTCCTTGCATCTATTAGCATATTGTCTTCTTGACTGTTGTCTTTGCCGGACCTCATTGTTATCTCCTAGCACGGAGGGTGGACCTCAGGGTTCCACATGGTCATGTGGATGTGCTTTATTCCATTGGTTTATCTAGTGTCATGGTTCATGGATGTATCTGTCATAGCGGATTCCAGTTTGCACCTATATTTGAAGACAATTATTTGTAATATTTGAATCTAGATTTATGTATCAGTGGAATTTATTATATAATTTGATGTATTCATAAAAAGAGCTTTTGTAACAGTGAAACTATGTAATTCCTCTTGTAAGATATGTTATTTTGTACTTGTAATCTTAATGCAAACTTCTTGATGTATTTAGATGTCGTAATGAAAGATGCTAGTTTGATTTAGTTGGTTTATTGGATTAAAATATGTACGTTGTTGATTGTTGTTACATTGTAATAATGCAGCTATGTAATCCATAGAGATGATAGTTTAACTTGTTGCTATTAGACCATGTTATGTTTTGTTATTACCACTTCTAAAGGGAAAAAAAAATTGCCTTTTTATTGCTTTAGTTGAACTTATCTCTAGGGTTGCATGGCAGGGCATTACAAATTATTACTTTAAAAATCAATTTTTTTTAAATATTGATATGCAAAGATATTTTATTAAAGGCTTATATCTCAATGATCTTGCAGATTTGATGGAAAATGTTACAAATAAAGATTGTGTCATTATGGTTTTTCGTGCTGAGTCCTGGGAAAGAATGAAGAGATAGGGAGAGTACTACGAAATGAGAATGAAAATTATTATCAAGAACCCCTTGCTTAATCTGAAAAGGGTCCTAATATTGATGATTAATATGGCATTTGTTGTCATATTATAGTTAGCCTTGAGATTCAGCCTGTTAAGCTCTTTCCTATGATAGTTTTGTTTTTCTCAATTCAAATCCATTGTGTTGATAGACGAGGGTTTCTGAAGGTCTCTGTGTTGTGTAGAATGGGGGTCAACTTCTTAGAGTCAAACCTGCTTCTTGCTCTAGCCTCAAAAAGAACCCTTAGGTCTGGAGCATTTTTCAGGAAGGCGGGCTCAAGAATTATGTTAGAGATCTGTGTGGCCATGATGAATTTATCTCCTTGCATTTTGTAAATTCATGGAGAAATAAAGAGGTGAATATAAATGTGGTCACTTTTACAATCATAGAGGAGCTTATTGAAGAAGCTATTGGATTGTTTCTTGATGGGAGAAAAGTGCAGAAGCTAGGAAACAGAGACTACATGGACTTTATGGAAAGCTTCTTAGAGGAGAATGAGAGATTAACTAGACTCCAGAATGGTTATCAAAGGATGAAGCTCCTAGCTCTATGGGGAATGGTCACATGCTATTTGATGAAGTATGTGATATTAGAAGGTCGATATAAGATGATTCATGGATACCATTTTCCTCTCTCAGACCACCTAAGACATGACAATTTCATCAAATTTCCTTTTTTCATACTTTCTTCACTTCAATAAAGTGTAATGAAAGGTGCAAACCCCCTCCACACCAGGGGCTAATGCTTGTATTGTATGAGTTCAATGTGATGCTTAATCCTCGTATTCCTAGAGAAAAGTGTAGTGAAAATAAATCTAGAATGCTAAAAGGAAAACGAAAATTAAACCATAGCTATGTGGGTAATGTTGATATCAATACTAAGGGAAGAGATCCTAAAAAAAAAGGGCCACATACTTACAAGGGTATTTAGACATCTCTGCACTTGCCACCCCTCATAAACATTCTAGTTCCAAACAAACCCTAAATGAAAAAGACTCCTTGGAAAAAAAATTTCTATCTTTGAGGGATAACTGTGGAAAGATACCTAAGGGTTCTGGGAAGAAAACAAAAATCTTGAACATTAGGTCTGATGCTGCTAAGTTTAATCTCTCTACTAAATTTATTAACAAAGATGTGAATCCCAAGATGCATAGTGTTGGCCCAGAAAGGAGATCTGCTAGACTTGAAAAAGTGCAAGAAAAAACTGGTAATAAGAGAAAAATTAACGAGACCAAAGAGGCCTCTATTAAGGAAATAGACTCTAACTCTAAGGAAAATCCAGATGTTGAAATAGATAGGGATGACCAAGTAGTAGTAAATGAGGACTAGGAGAATTATTGTGAGGGTTTAGAAGAAACCAATTGGGAGGAAAATGAGGTTGACAAATAGAGAGAAATAAAGGGTAATCACAAGGGAAGACAAAGTTGTGTAACATGAACATCCTGAGTAGAATGAGGATTTGGAAGGAAATGTTGTTGATGACACTTATGGTGAAGACTTTCAAACTGACATAGGAATCTTTGAAGCACAGAGAAACAATCCTAAAAAACTGAAAATCTCCATGCTAACTATGGCCTGTAGAATCTAGTTGAAAGGTTGGACAAGATAGAAGCTTTCTTTAACAAAAGGGTAAAATGCATAACTTGTCAAGAAAGCTAGAGCAATATCTATGAGATGTACAACATGTTCCAATTCAGGGTTGACAAATTGGAAAAAGGCATGAAGGATCTCATAAAGTTCACTAATAGTATATTGAACAATATTGTGGAAGAAGTTACAAATATAAAGACTTGGCTAAAGAAAAGAAAACATTTGTATGAGAAGGATTAGGTAAAAGATTAAGAGGCATAAGATTGACAAGGACCAAACTTTCTGGGAGGAGGTGCTCAAGAGAATGAAGAATGATTGGAATAACTCAAAATTCTAGTTTTTTGTCTTATTTATGTTTACAAATCCATGCTATTCTTTTGTTGTTTTATGACTATTTTACTCTATTGAACAAGTTCCTAGCCCTTAAGGTTATTATTAGGACTCCCTATCTGTATGATACTATTTCGTATAGTTTTTGGTTTTGGTTTTTGGTTATGCATCTCTTTCCCCAGTGGGGTTATTATCAGGGATGATGCTGCAAACTTTATGAGGGTACTATGGACATACTAATGAGACTATAAGAATGCTTTGTTGATGGCTCCCTGGCCCTATTGGGTTATTATTAGGAGGGTCTGTCTGTGATGTTTAATCTTTTATTCTACTTTTTGTGTGGGTCTGGAACCCTCTTCCCAACTTAACATAATCAAAAACAAATGTTCTTACAAAATTTAATACTAGTCTAGGTCTTCAAGTTTTGTTTCACTATAATATTTTTATCATAATTCATTTATTAATCCTCTAGAAAAAGTCTATGTGCCATTACTTATTGTGACTTCAATAAAAACTTCACATTTATCTAAATCATAAAAATAATAGAATATATCATGTCTTGTGCCCTATTATACTTATTGTAACACACAGTCAAGAGATTCCACATAAACTCACATTAGCAAGATATCTTAGTTATTATAAAAGCATGAAGAACTAAACAAAGTTATGCCTTTCCCTAATAATATAGGGGCTAGAAATTAATCTCTAGAGGCCATCTTAACACTGCTCCAACCAATATCTTATAATTCATCCTATTCTCTAGTTTCATATTTGTGGTTTTCACATAGCTTCACTAAACTAGGACAACTAAACATTATTACATCTTATATACATTATACTTCAATATTCAACAAGCACAAAATTATTAAGGTTGTTTCCACAAGATTATTTAATTGGGAGCATGCAACTACATCTCATTGTTTTTTATATTGATAAACAAAAAAATAAGGGTGTTAATCCCTAGTACAGAATAGCCAAGAGGGTGCACAAAAAAGGATCAAAGGGCAGAAATAGAGCATAAACCTTACATAAATAGTAGACAGACAACAGATAAAAAAGACATTAAACCACAAAAATAGTAGAGAGCATAAAGCACCTAAGAGACTTAGTTAAAGAGCTTCTCCTAGTCTTCCATGAGGAAGGTATGTACATATCATCATATTCTTTCATTTTGTCCTTTTTGATTCCATGTTTATTCATCTCCAATTCTTGTAAAATAGCCAAAGTAGTGGCTAAATAATGCATTAAACCTTGGTTGTGAAGTGAGCAAGGATCTTGAAGTTCTTTTCTAGTTCTGTTAGCTTGGCTTTCATGCCTGCAAAATCCACAACATCCTGGGAACTAATATCTTCTTCTTTTTTGACTTCTACATGCTCTTCATCATGAAGCATCTCTGAGTCTTAGCCAGGAAGGTTCATCTTAGAGAATAAGTTAGACCCATCATCTCCACTGGGACCTTCCTCTTCAAAAGCATTGGACACCTCCATTTTATCAGCATCCTCCTGAATGCCTTCAACCTCATCTATTAAATCAAAGTCACTAGAAACAACCATCTCCTTGAGAGAAGAGGTGGGTTTATTAGAATTCACTAGACCTTCTAGCAGTAGGTTTTTTATTTATCTTCCCATGATGAGTAACAATATCCTCATTCTTAGTATCACCACTACCTATATCATCCTTAACAAACTTATTTGTCTCCTGCCCCTTCCCCATTTTATCCCCTTCCTTGAGCAACTTGCCAACATTAACATATTATCAATCAATGTTATGAGCATGAATGTTCCTAAAATTCACTTGTATGTTAGCAATCAATAATATAGTATAAACATCACATATTCCATGGGTTAAATTCATGTTGCATCATAACATAAAAATTAGTATCATGCTAATCTAAATCTAAACCAATTAGAAATTATATCCCCAAATATCTCCTTGATGCTTCTGAGTCCTCCATACACACAACCAAACTAGAGGAAGTGGAGCAATTGTTCCACCCATGCACCCTCATAGTAGGTTCCTATCTTATAGTGACATAGTGGATGTGAGTAAACAATAATCACAGATACCTTAACCTCTTGATGGACTAGGTTGGTCAACAATCACTTAACATTTGGCTCCTCATCTCATACTTGTGAAGCCTATAAACAAATTCTAGAAGAGACCATTTGAATAATCATAGGAATGAAGAAGGAAAGATGAGAAGAGGGAACCCCCTTTTCTCTTTATCCCCTCGACTTTATATAGAGTTTACTCTCTAATTTTAGCATATGTCTTACATCTCATTGTGGTTTTATAACTTTGGTGAATTTAATACCTAGTCATCATATTAGGCTCCTTGAATTGCCCATTCTTGATTTCTTTCATGCGATAATCATTCTTTGGATTTCTCATAAAATGTGCCATAAAACTTTATCATTCTAAGTGATTCTTTATCTATAGGGATAATTCCTTGTGTTGGTTGTGGCACTCTACCACTCTCATGATCCATTCATATTTTAGATGACTGTCTATCCATTTTCTATGCTTTCTCCCAAACTTAATTATTTGGGAAATTTAATCACTATTTCCTTGGTTTGTTAATCTATAATTCCTTGCATCCTATAGATGCAACTGATTATGGGGCATATCTTAGGGCACCAAGATCAACCCACATAATTTTCTAGGTTTGTGCATAATTTAAGGACAACGAGCGTACCAAGATTATCATTTTCCTAGATTATAACAAATTGATTCTACTAGATATCAACATTCTTACCTTCTCATTGGATTATGAGCTAAGTTAACCTTTCCCTTAAAATTAATTTCTTGAAATAACATTTATTTTTAAATTATGTAACACCAACTATCATTAATTTAATCTAGGTTGATTTATATGGTATGCAATTTATTTAATTAACCTAAGTCATATTTAAGGAAAAGAAAAAAATATTTTTCACTTTATTTAATTAGCCTATTAAGTTTAGCTCTAGCAATTTTAATGTAAGTTAAATATCACATTAAAATCTTTTCCACTTGAATTAGTAAATGAGTAACTTTTGAGTTAATTTTTGAAAGAAAATGTGTTCTTTATTTTTTGGGGTTTTTCTCTTTTATTGAATTATCTAGGCTCAGTTTTTGTTTAGGATTTTGACAAAATCCAAGACTATGTGGTGTAGAAAAAAGGTAAAGTTTCATAATTGAATTGTGCAAAGATATATGTAGAGGATTTGGAATGTCACTTATAAACACCCCACCCACTTTTATGTGTGCTTCCCAACCCTCAATACCTACCCATATCACATTAATTAAATTATTGTACGTCCCTTTGATACTCAAGTGACATATTGGGTCACATTTTGGCTATTTAAATAATCTCAATATGCATACATGTGATAAGATATTGATTTAGAGATGAATTCCTAGGGTGTTGGGTTGTGTTGTCATCATTGGACATGCCATGTATGCCTAGATTTATTTTTAGGCACTTATGGGGTCAAGTCTACACTTGTGAATTTGGTCTAGGGTGACAGATAGGAGATCTTGGGAGCAAGACTGATTTTGGGTGATGAATGATAATGGTATAGAGATATGGTGATGTCATGAGTCGAAATTATGTAAGAATATGCCACTTGTAGACTAGTAATTACATTTATGACACTCTAATAAAAGTGGGTCCAATACATAAGGGAAAAGGGGCATGGGTATGTAATTTGCACCATAATAATAATATTGTTTACTAAAAAAACTTAATTGGTATAAAGGGGTTGAAGATCTATATATATTTCAAATTATAAAAATGAATAAAAGAAAGTAAAAGAAAAAGCTATATAAAGTAATAATCCAAATCAAGATGCCCTTAGGGTCTAGATTGATTGATAAGTTGTTGGAAAATATATATATTGGTTTTGTGTTCAAACCCTGACCACACCACAAGTGAGGGGAAGGCCACTTGCTAAGGAGTTATGAGATTTTGCCCATAACAATAAGTAGTATTAAAAAGAGATCTTGATTCTGCTCATAAGTACTATTAAGAAGATCTTTATTCTCCTGGTAAGTAGTATTAAAAAGAAGAAGAATTAAGACAAATTTTAGTTTACACTCTTGTACCTAATAAATTATTATTAATGTTAAAGAACAATGAAGCCATTTATATCTTGAAAATGAGATATATGTTTTTTTTTTTCTTAAATGCGCCTAGTAAACTTTTTAATGTGACCGGTGACACTAGTGCCACACGTCCTCCAGCTCCATGCGAATGCTTTTACCCAGAGCAATGAACCGGTGAGGCCACAACACGGGGGACCTCATCCCCTAGCAAAAACACTTCAAACCCGCAAGCTTGTTGGCCCAGCGAAGGCGTAAAGCCTGCAAGCTCATTGGCCCAGCGGGGGTTTGAACTCTAGTGGCCACCACTACAACCTAGCGACATAACCAACGAACTACGCCCTTATCGGTAATTGAGATATATGTTAATGTACACTCTTGTACCTAATAAATTGTGATTAGTGTTAAAGAACAATGTACCCATTTATATCTTTAAAATGAGGTTGAAAATTAAATTTAAAGATAAAAGTTAAGGTAGAGTATTGTTAAGACAACTTTTTGAAATCGTAAAGTCTATAATAAATCATCTTGATAAATAAAGTTACATACAACTAATCTCCTTAATATATAAGATATTGTAAATAACATTAATTTTTATAAATTTTATAATATAGTAAACAACTAAATATTAAGAGGATAGTTTTTTAGTATGACATAAAGGGGAAGAAGTGCTCACAACCTTTTATCTCATCGTGTGGGTAATCCTTGTGGACCTTTTTTGTTTGGATACCAAAGCGGGGGTGGCTTGGCTTGATTTTGTGGATGAGATCAAATCGACGAGATAGCCGTTGTGGGATGGGATGAGATCAAATCGACGAGATAGTCGTTATTTTGATTTCTGTATGTTACCGTTTAGAAAAGCACGATTTCACCTCTTATACCGATCTGTTTGTCTCTTGGGATTGATCAACTGCCCAAGATTTGCAGCAAGCATGAACAACCACTCATTCGTACCTCTGGTTTCCACTGTGAAGGTGTTGAAATACAACAAGACGGTGCAGGTAATTCTTCAGGGGACAAATATCTTCATGGGCGAAAGCAATCCAATCCATCTCCATAGGTATGAATTTTATATAGTGGGGTCAGGATGCACAATACTGTCAATGGGTGGGCTGCTATTCGATTTGTAGCTGACAATTTCAGGTTGAGGGATTGTCCTGCTGTAGCGGCGATGGCTTTTCTAAAACAAAAGCTCACGATTATCTTAAGAATTCCAAGACCAAGATTTTCATGCTGTTGTATGGGGTAAGTTCTTTATTATTATTTAATGGTTTGAAATTAAGTGGAAAGCTTATGATTGTCATATCCACATCCATAGGCAGCAGCATTTTCAGACTCTGTCTTCTGAACATTTTGATTTGCTCGTTTCTAATGAGGTGACTTTCTTGTTTTTTAGATATCTGCCTCTATCCAGCCGCTCGGTAAAGTGGGTAAAATTCTAGAAAAAACTGTAAATGCCAATGAAACTCTAATTGTAACAGCCCCATTGCTACACGCTCATCATCGAGGAATAGGTACTCTTCAGTTAGTGAATCCATTACTCTTCGGCAAATGGATCCATTAAGTGTTCTCTTCTATCTTCTTCTGTTCATCCTGGGAATAATTTATACCATCCTAAAAATTGTTTGTGAGACCTCCCTTTACAGATTAAATTCATTTAAACCTTAAGATGTCAATCTGAATGATAACACTTCATATGTGTCACATTGTTTGATGACCTTTGGCAGCATGTGAATCAGATTTAAAAAATTAATCGTTTTCCTTCAATTTTTAGCTGAATATTAGCTCCTAGCAAATAACTAAATGGAGGACAGAGTCCTAGTCCCCTGCTTCTAATACTGCATATGATCTTGATACATAAAGGCTCCATGAACCGTACTTAAACCATACATTTAGCTGGTGACAATATATACTTAGTGTTACTATGTGATTGCATTTTATTCTTGTGAGTGTTTCTTTGTTTTTCTTTGTCCCTATTTAAGGAGTCTTAAATGAGTACTTATGCATTCTTACCTTGTGATAACTTATTATTCTTGTGAACATGTTTTGTCTCTGTTTTTCCTTTTTCCTTAACTGAGGAATGCTCCACATTTACCCATGCATTCTTTCTCTTGGCATGCTCCACTTGTTCTTGTGCATGCTTTATTGAATCTTCGACTATGCATGCTAATGTTGTCCGCCATTTGTACTTGTGCATGCTTTCTGTGCAAGGCTACATGTTGAGCCTCTAAGAGCATAGAGGACATTTCCTCAGGCAATTTATTTTCCCTTGTAATTCTCGTGAAAGGGGGCATTCTTTTCTCTTAATTTTCCATAATGCTTTCTAGGAGATAATTAGATGATGACACAGATGCATTTAAACACCATGTAGTTTGTGATGCAGTCTTTTTGGCAATATAATGTTCAAACTCTAAAACTAGAATGCAGAACATGCCTGCATTATTCAGCACAACTTAATGAAAGTGTGAAGGCTTCTTCAATTCCAAACTACAACTTGAAATTAATATTTAAGAGCTTTTATTTTCATACTGGTATTTATGCTGCAGTTTTCTAACCTTTGTTACTGTTTACATATTCTTTGTTGACATGTAAATCTGCAAAATGACTAAACTGTTGTAATGGACCAAAGCAGAGGACCTAAGCGTGCAATATATATATATTATCTTCCCTAAATAAATGTTTACACAAGGAATCAAATGCAGCTGCCATGCTTTGGCCTTGCACATCACTCTAGCATCCATTCTTTCAGAAGCCT
This sequence comes from Cunninghamia lanceolata, assembly GCA_027924645.1. Classification (NCBI taxonomy): domain Eukaryota; kingdom Viridiplantae; phylum Streptophyta; class Pinopsida; order Cupressales; family Cupressaceae; genus Cunninghamia; species Cunninghamia lanceolata. The sequence goes on along the minus strand of BSBN01001899.1, from coordinate 423,983 downwards.
GCATTGGGTTGTAAGACCTTCCAAAGGTCCTCTCAAGCCAAGGAGAAGATAAAACTTCTCTCATCTGAAAAGACTAGAGCATCTCAGAAAGGTATAACTTAAACAACCATTCATCTTCAGCCTCCAGTTATTATTTCACTCTCAGCAATGAAGTAGAGGCCAAACATGTTAGAGAACAAGTTCTTAAGCTTGATATGGCTGAATTCTCTAGTAAGAAAATAAAATATTCAGGTAGCTATAGCTATGGATAGCTGATAAAATGCACTAACTCATCTGGAAAATTGTCATGATTTATATGGTTGAGTCTTACAGTATTACTCCATTGTACTTTTTTTCAGTTGATGTTGTTCTGTTTTTCTGGGTTCGTTTCAGTTATGTGTCAACTTGTTGGAGATGCTTTTGTTCTTCCATTGTACCTTTGATAATGTTATCTTGGTCTGATTCACATTGAAATTAATTTCAAATAAATTCCTGAACTGGTAATGTGCTTCTGGTATCAACTGTGTAGTAATTTTTCCCTGCTTATGGATCCTGATATAGTAGTATGGCTTGAAAAGTTAGAATCTAAAAATACTAGGCAGTTGATCCCAGAAGAAAATTGCCATTTGATTCACTGCCAACATAGCACTCTTAAAAAATATAAATTTATTAAGCCCAACATTCCTTTTGCCCTAGCCTCCCCACTTCAAAACATATGTAGCAACCAAGACCGAATTTGACCCATTCTCTGATTTGTATGCCAAGATTGAGGATTTGAAGTGCTTAACTAAAAAATTTCTTGGATTTCATCGACTTATTATTTAAATAATGTCCTGGTTGGAAACACAGTGTATAATTAACAGATTTGTAGGACTTCATTGACTTATTATTTGAACTGTGTTATGGTTTACCTTATAACACCCAATTTCTGTTTCTCAATCTTAAAAAAAAGAACAAGTAGTAATCTCCTTGAGTAGTAAAAGGTTAAAAGGTGTAAAGGCTGAAGCCTCTCATTCAAGCCTATTAAAAATTTAAATCAGATATTTGGCCAAAAACTTCTTAATTTGTAACTAAGAGCATAGTTTTATAAGAATATGGCACTTATTATTCTTATGCACTGAGGGATTGGGAACTCAATTTGGATTCATAATTGTTGATTCACAAGATTATGTGAATGTTAAGACTCTAGTTCATGATTGAAGTCTTGATGTCCTAGGTTAAGGTATCATGTTGCCAAGCTTGTAACATTACACCATCAACATTTGGTAACCACAATGCAATCTAGTAATTATGGTTGTGATATAATCAAGTTGCAATCTAAATATGTTCATTTAGTGTGTTTTAGTTTGGAATCTACCTATTGTTTGTGTGAAGTGTGTGTTATAATTTGTTATTCACTCTAATTTGATATATTTATTGTTTGTGTGAAGCGTGGATTTCAGTTTTGGTATTAACTTATGTTTGATTTAGTTTGTATGTATTGTAATTATTAGTTTTGTGATATTAATCAAGTTGCAATCTAAATATGTTTGTTTAGTTGTTTTAATTTGGAATCTACTTATTGTTTATGTGAAATGTGTGTTTAAACTTTGGTTTTCACTTTAATTTGATATATATATTGTTTGTGTGAAGCATGGGTTTACACTTTGGCATTAACTTATATTTCATTCACTTTGTATGTTTAAAAATTCAATTCACTTTGTTTGCATTTATTATTTGTGTGAAGGGAGGGGAGGGGGGGGGAGGGAGAGGGAAAGAGGGAGGGCGAGGGCAAGGGCAAGGGGAGGGGGAGGGAGAGAGAGAGGGAATGAGGGAAGGGGAGGGAGGGAGGGCAATGGCAAGGGGAGAGGGAGGGAGAGAGAGGGAATGAGGGAAGGGGAGGGGGAAGGGGAGGGGGGGAGGGAGGGGAGGGGAGGGGGAAGGGGAGGGAGAGGGAGAGATAGGGAGAGAGGGAAAGAGGGGGAGGGAGGGAAAGAGAGTGGGAGGGAGAGGGAGAGGGAGAGAGGGAGGGAGAGGGAGAGTGAGGGAGAGAGAGGGAGTGAGGGGCAGAGGGAGGAAGGAGGGAGAGGGAGGGAGAGGGAGGGAGGGAGGGAGTGAGGGAGAGGAAAGAGGAAGGGAGAGAGGGAAGGAGGTAGAGGGAGAGAGAGGAAGGGAAGGAGGGAGAGAGAAGGGGAGGGAGAAGGATGAAGGAAGAGGGGGAGGGGGAGGGAGAGGGGGCGAGGGAGGGAGGGAGATTGAGAGGGAGGGAGGGAGGCAGGGAGGGATGGAGGAAGGAGGAAGGGAGGGAGAGAGGGAAGGAGAGGGAGAGAGAGAGAGAGGGAGAGAAGGAGGGAGGTAAAGAGAGGGTGAGGGAGAGAGAGGGAAAGGGAGAGGGGGGGGGGAGGAAGGAAGAGTGAGGGAGAGGGGGAGATGGAGATGGAGAATGAGAGGGAGAGGAAGGGAGGGAGGGAGAGGGAGGGAGAGGGGGAGAGAGGTAGGGAGAGAGAGGTAGAGAGAGGGAAAGGGAGGGAGAGGGAGGGAGAGGGAGGTGGAGAGGGAGGGAGGGAGAGAGGGGAGGAAGCAGAGGGAGGGAGAGGGAGAGAGAAGGAGAGAGGGAGGGAGGGAGGGAGGGAGCGAAAGAGATGGTGAGGGAGAGAGAGGGAAAGGGAGAGGGAGAGAGAAGAAAGAAGAGGGAGGGAGAGCGAGACTGAGAAGGAGAGAGAGAGGGAAAGGGAGGGAGAGGGAGGTGGAGAGGGAGGGAGAGGGAGGGAGGGAGAGAGCGGAGGAAGCAGAGGGAGGGAGAGGGAGAGAGAAGGAGAGAGGGAGGGAGGGAGGGAGGGAGGGAGGGAGTGAAAGAGATGGTGAGGGAGAGAGAGGGAAAGGGAGAGGGAGAGAGAAGAAAGAAGAGGGAGGGAGAGCGAGATTGAGAAGGAGAGGGAGAGGGGGAGATGGAGATGGAGATCGAGATGGAGAATGAGAGGGAGAAGAAGGGAGAGAGGGAGAGGAGAGGGAGGAAGGGAGAGGGAGAAGGGGAGGGGGAGGGAGGGAGGGAGAGAGGGAGGGGGAGATGGAGGGGGGTAGGGATAGGCATAGGGAGAGAGGGAAGGAGGGAGAGGTAGAGAGTGGGAGATGGAGTGGGAGAGAGAGTGGGATGGAGCAAGTGGGAGTGGGGGAAGAGGGACGGGGAGGGGAGAGAGGGAGAGGGAACAAAAGGGAGATAGAGAAGGAGAGGGAGACAAAGAGGGAGGGAGAGGGAGACAGAGGAAGACAGAAAGGGAGGGAGAGAGAGGGAGGGAGAGATGGGGAGAGGGGGAGAGGAGGGAGAGGTAGAGAGATGGAGAGGGAGTGGGAGTGGGAGTGGGAGTGGGAGAGAGAGTGGGAGAGGGAATGGGAGAGGGAGTGAGTGGGAGGGGGAGAGGGAGTGAGGGGGAGGGGGAGGGGGAGGGGGAGAGAGGGAGAGGAGAGGGAGAGAGGGAGAAAGAAGGAGAGGGAAAGGGAGGGGGAGGGAGAGAGAGAGAGGGAGGGAGAAAGTGGGAGAGGGGGAGAGGAAGAGAGGTAAATAGGGAGGGAAGAGGGAGGGAGGGAGGGAGGGAAAGAGAGGGAGAGGGAGAAGGATGAAGGAAGAAGGAGAGGGAGAGGGAGAGGGAGAGGGAGAGAGAGAGGGAGGGAGGGAGAGGGAGATTGAGATGGAGAGGGAGAGGGAGATGGAGATGGAGAGGAAGAGGGAGAGAGGGATGGAGGAAGGAGGTGGAGGGAGAGGGAGAGGGAGGGAGGGAGAGGGAGAGGGAGGGAGAGAGGGTGAGAGAGGGAGAGGGAGGGGGGAGGGAGGGAGAGGGAGGTAAAGAGAGGGTGAGGGAGAGAGAGGGAAAGGGAGAGGGAGAGGGAGGAAGGAAGAGGGAGGAATGAAGAGGGAGGAAGGAAGAGGGAGAGGGGGAAATGGAGATGGAGAATGAGAGGAGAGGAAGGGGGGGAGGGAGGGGGAGGGAGGTAGGGAGATAGAGGTAGAGAAAGGGAGAGGGAGGGAGGGAGAGAGGGGAGGAAGTAGAGGGAGGGAGGGAGGGAGGGAGGGAAAGAGAGGGTGAGGGAGAGAGAGGGAGAGGGAGAGGGAGAGGGAGAGAGAAGAAGGAAGAGGGAGGGAGAGGGAGGGAGAGCGAGATTGAGAAGGATAGGGAGAGGGGGGGTGGAGATAGAGATGGAGAATGAGAGGGAGAAGAAGGGAGGGAGGGAGAGGAGAGGGAGGGAAGGGAGGGAGAGGGAGGAAGGGAGAGGGAGAGGGGGAGGGGGGAGGGAGGGAGATAGAGAGAGGGAGGGGGAGATGGAGGGGGGGCAAGGATAGGGATAGGGAGAGGGAGAGAGGAAAGGAGGGAGAGGTAGAGAGTGGGAGAGGGAATGGGAGAGAGAGTGAGATGGAGCGAGTGGGAGGGGGAGGGGGAAGGGGGATGGGGAGGGGAGAGAGGGATAGGGAACAAGAGGGAGATAGAGAAGGAGAGGGAGACAAAGAGGGAGCGAGAGGGAGACAGAGGAAGAGGGAAAGGGAGGGAGAGAGAGGGAGGGAGATATGGGGAGAGGGGGAGAGGAGGGAGAGGTAGAGAGAGGTAGAGGGAGTGGGAGTGGGAGAGGGAGAGAGAGTGGGAGAGGAAATGGGAGAGGGAGTGAGTGGGAGGGGGAGAGGGAGTGAGTGGGAGAGGAGAGGGAGAGAGGGAGAAGGAAGGAGAGGGAGACATAGAAGGAGAGGGAAAGGGAGGGGGGAGGGAGAGGGAGAGAGAGGGAGGGAGAAAGTGGGAGAGGGGGAGAGGAAGAGAGGCAAATAGGGAGGGAGAGAGGGAAGCATGTTTGAACTTTGCCATTTTGTATTTGGTGGTGCGTGTATTTATGTGTGCATCCAAGATAACTTTGGCATTCGTTGTGTATGTTTGAGAGCTAACTTTAGCATTCATTTGGTGTGTGCATGTGTGTTTGAAAGTTAACTTTGGCATTCACTTTGTGTGAAGTGTGTTCCTATGTATTTGAACCAACTTTGGCATTTACTTTTTTGTGTATGAATGTACTTTGAAACTACAATTTTGTGTGGAAGGTATGTACAAAAATACTTTAACATTCACTTTGTTTGGAGTGTATGTACAAAATACTTTCAAACTTTAATGATGTTCAATTTGTGTTTGTGTTCATGTTTGAGTGAACTTTGTATTTCACTATGTGTGTCATTAAAAGTTAACTTTGACACTCACTTATGTGAAGTGTGTGCCTATGTGTTTGACCTAACTATGTTCACTTTATGCTTGTTTTTATGTTTCAATGAACTCCACTTAAGTGGATAAAGAAGTCACTTGCTCCATTAGAGGCTTCTTAAAGTCTCCAGATGCTAATTAAATACAATTTAAATTTATATTTAATATAATAGAGAAAACCAATAAAATAAATAAAGAGAATAAAATTTTAAAATTCAACTAAATTGAATTAAAACATATGCGCATAAATTGTAATACACTCTAAGAAGTGTGAAACACATTTTAAAAAGTGTGCAATTCATCACAACATCAAATACAAGGCATGAACTATGGAGATATAAGCAAATGTGCAAGGGTCATTGGGTCCCATAAGACCACACGATAAGGTGAAACTAGATAATCATGATAAGGGTCCCATTACTTCCGTGAGGTGGAATGATACAATAAAATTGTGATCCATCACTATGTATCCTCCAAATGCCTTATGTTGGTAAATATTTATTGCTTAATAATTACCAAGTTCTTTCACACTTAATGTACACTTTAAATCTTATCTTGGAACACATAGCCAAAGTACAATATTTATACCTACATATCCTCATGATCATGTATGTATGGAAATAAAGGCATGTGCAACATCACATAATAGGTTACACAATATCCATAATCATATCTCAATGATCAAACTCATCATCTAAGCACTAAGTAATCTCAATCATGATATATCTCAATAAAGTAATCATAATTAGTCTAATAAACATTATATGAATGATTCTCTAATGTTGCTCACACAAACATTTCATTTGGCATCATAATAGCTAAGCATGGCTCTCAATCAAATCATGAATATAATTCAAAAACATATGATCAATGTTACAAGTAGGGTTAGCAGATCATACATGATCACAATCGTTCCACATCATTAAGTTATTGCTAACACACACATAGGCCAACCACCAAACAAGTAGGTCTTACAACATGCTACAACATAACAATCATAATTAAGAGAATAGTATGGTAGAGTGTAGAACTATTGGGCCTTACATATTCATTTTTTATGGAATCTACGTGTTTGAACTTTGGCACTCACTTTGTGTGGGGTGTGTGTGTGTGTTTTAAACTAACTTTGGAATTTACTTTATATGGACTATAAGTGTGTGTTTGTTTGATTGAACTTTGATATTCACTTTGTGTGTGTGTGTGTGTGTGTCTGTGTGTGTGTGTGTGTGTGTGTGTGCAAGTGTAGGCACATGTGTTTTCAAACTAACTTTAGAATTCACTTTGAGTGAAGTGTGTGTGTGTTCAAATAAACTTTAGCATTCACTTTTTGTGGAGTTTGTGTGTTTGATTGAAATTTGACATTCACTTTTTGTGGAGTGTGTGTGATTGAAATTTGGCATTCACTTTATACGGAGTGTAAGTATGTGTTTATTTGATTGAATTTTGAAATTCACTTTCTATGTGTGTGCATGCATGTGTGCACACGTGTTTTCAAACTAACTTTAGCATTCACTTTGTGTGAAGTGTGTGCATGTGTGTTCAAATAAAATTTAGAATTCACTTTGAGTGGAGTGTATGTTTGATTGAAATTTGGCATTCAATTTGTGTGGAGTGTAAGTGTGTATGTGTGTTTGATTGAACAGTTTAAATTCACCTTATGTGGTGTGCGTGTGTGTGTGAAATTTGACGTTTAATTTGGGTGGAAGTATGTGTGTATGTGTTTAAAATTTGGTATTCACTTTGTGTGGAATATATGTGTGTGTTCAAACTAACTTTGGCAAATGTTCACTTTGTGTGGAGTGTATATGTGTATGCTCAAAATAACATTGGCATTCAATTTATATTGTGTGTGTGTTTGATATAACTTTGGCATTCAATTTGCATAGACAGTGTGTGTGTGTGTGTGTTTTAATGAACTATGACAATCACTTTGTGTGGAGTGTACATGTGTGTTTAAATTTTGGCACTTTGACTTTGTGTGTGTGCGTGTGTGCGTGCGCGCGCATGAGTGCGTGCATTTGCATCTATTTTTAACTAACTTTAACATTCGCTTTCTATGGAATTTGTGTGTGTATTCAAACAAAATTGGAATTGGGTGGAGTATGTGTGTATGTTCAATCAAACTTTGGCATTCACTTTGTGTGGAGTGAGTGAGTGAGTAAGTGAATGAGCAAGAGAGGAAAAGAGCACACTCATGTGTGAACTTTGGAATTTACTTTGTATAGAGTGTATGGAATTTGGAACTACTTTGATTGGAATGTATGTGTGTGTTCAAACAAACTTTGGCCTTCAGTTTATGTGTGTGTATGTGTTTCCAAACTAACTTTGGCATTTGCTTTGTGTGGAGTGTATGTGTGTTTGTGAATGTGAACTTTGTTTGACATTGACTTTGTGTGATGTGTGTGTGTGTGTTTAAAATTTGTTTGGCATTCCAATTTCTGTGTGTGCATGTGTGTTCAAACAAACTTTGACATTCACTTTATGTGTGTGTGTGAATTTTATCATTCACTTTGTATGCAATGTATGTGTGTGTATCGATCTCTGTGTTTTCAAACTAATTTTGGCATTCACTTTGTGTCGAGTGTGTGTGTTGAAACAAAATTTGTCATTCACTATTGAGTGTGTGCATGTGTTTGATCAAACATTGGCATTCACTTTGTGTGGATTGTATGTGTGTGTGTGTGTTTTCAAATGAGCTTTGAAATTACTCTAAGTTGTGATAAGGGATATGGGGATTAGATATTGAATGCATTGGAATTGCTATGACTCATAAGGAATGAAGAGATATGACCCTCCCCAATCCCTTTCAACATGGAGAGAGAGAGAGAGAGAGAGAGAACATGTTTGAACTTTGCCATTTGGTATTTGGCAGTGCATGTATGTATGTGTGCATCGAAGATAACTTTGTCATTCGCTGTGTATGTTTGAGAGTTAACTTTAGCATTCATTTGGTGTGTGCACGTGTGTTTGAAAGTTAACTTGGCATTCTCTTTGTGTGAAGTGTGTTCCTATGTATTTGAACCAACTTAGGCATTTACTTTTTTGTGTGTGAATGTACTTTGAAACTAGAATTTTGTGTGGAATGTAGTACAAAAATACTTTGACATTCACTTTGTTTGGAGTCTATGTACAAAAAATACTTTCAAACTTTGATGATATTCACTTTGTGCTTGTGTTCATGTATTTCACTATGTCTGTCATTAAAAGTTAACTTTGACACTCACTTATGTGAAGTGTGTGCCTATGTGTTTGAACTAACTATGTCCACTTTATGCTTGTTTTCATGTTTCAATGAACTCCACTTAAGTGGATAAGAAGTTACTTGCTCCATCAGAGGCTTCTTAAAGTCTCCAAATGCTAATTAAATACTATTTAAATTTTTGTTTAATATAATAGAGAAAACTAATAAAATAAATAAAGAGAATTAAATTTCAAAATTCAACTAAATTGAATTAAAATATATGCACATAAATTCTTATACACTCTAAGTGTGAAACACATTTTAAAAAGTGTATAATTCATCACAACATCAAATACAAGGCATGAACTATGGAGATACAAGCAAATGTACAAGGGTCATTGGGTCCATAAGACCACATGACAAGGTGAAACTAGATAATCATGATAAGGGTCCCATTACTTCCATGAGGTGGAATGATACAATAAAATTGTGATCCATCACTATGTATTCTCTAAATGCCTTCTATTGGTAAATATTTATTGCTTAATAATTACCAAGTTCTTTCACACTTAATGTACACTTTAAATCTTATCTTGGAACACATAGCCAAAGTACA